>CM062294.1:264662973-265019101 GCA_031216915.1 Pictodentalium vernedei
AATTCATTGGCTGGAGTGGCTTCTAAATTATGATACATATAATTAATGGGTCTAACTGCGCGACATGACAGAAACCAGTGTCTCCATGTCCACAACCAAACAACTGGTGCCGCAAAAAATAATAAATGTTTGGTGTTCCAATATTTGGTTCTGTTAAATATTTTTAAGCGAAATTGAACTTTTCCCCCAAAATTCCCTTGTATAATGTGGTCTAATAAGAAATTTCTGCACTTTGTTATTGTGCTAAAAAAAACTCTGAAAGCAGAAAACAGGTCACTGAAGAAGTGTACTCAGATGCGTGATTGCTCCATGACCTGTATAACTTAATCAACATCAACCCCCAATAAAAAGCTAGACAAACTATAAACAATAGCCTCATTGAATATTAAATACATCACATGACTAAACAGTGCGATTTGGTTGGTCAGTATGTGCATTACTTAATGCGAGTTGTAAAACTTCATTCAGGAGTAAATATCATTACATGACGTTTTGTTTTCTGGCCAGTCTTTTTACAGCTACATTTACCCAAAACAAGAATGTGTTGAAAAAGCACGAACATTTGTAGAGAGCTTTTGTTTCCAATATAGAAGCACAAGTGTGGTAGCGCACCTCAAATCGAAAGCATTGAATTAATTTTTAATAAAATAAAATTAAATTAAATTACTTAAAGTTACACAAAGTGGAAACTTCAAGGCTTTAGAGAATATACTCAGGCGACTAATTGACAAGTGATTCACTAATCGGTTAATAGATTTGTTTTGTACTAATCGCGTCGGCGTCGACTATTCAAAAAATCGTTTCAACATTACTAATTGAGAACGTCCCCTTGTGATCACGATCGTTCAAACCGTGATGGCTGCCTGAGCCCAAAACCCGAAAACCTTTAGCACAGACTACAGGCCGTATTTATGAAGGGATTTCTTTGTAATTTGGTGGGTTGACTCAGTATAATGTCTAGATGAGGACATCCCCTTTTGGTTGCGGTTGGTCAACCGTGATTGCTACACAGGCCCAAAACCTTTAGCACAGTCTACAGGCCATATTTATGAAGGGATTTCCTTGTAACTTGATGGGATCGCTCGTTTTGGAATAATTTCTCTGTAACCTGGTAACTTTGGCTGACATACACTTACACATACCCTCCCCCCCCCCCCCCCCCCCCCCCCCCCCCCCCCCATCTTACCCCTCCAAAAGATGTTGTATACCAAATATGAAAGCACTCTAACTGGTGGGTCTGAAGAAGAAGATTTTTAAAGAAATTTCCTCATATTGCACTGTTAACATTTGGGCTACCATACAAAGCCCAAATATTAACCCAGGGACCCTAATTGAACAAACTGGAATCTGACCTCCCTAAAGATGTTGCACACCAAATATGAAAGCATTCTGACTGGCGGAGCTGAAGAAGAAGCTTTTTAAAGACCATTCCCCATATTGCCCTAATTTGAAAATTCGGGCTCCTGTATTGAGCCCAAATATGAACCAAGGGGCTTCATTTTAACACACTCTTGCCTGCCCTCCCTCTGGATGCTGTATACCAAATAACAAAAGATTCTGATCAGTGGTTCTGGCAAAAAGTTTTAAAAATATTTTTGCAAATATGCCGACTCGGCATTTTTTTCGATGCCCACCTATGGAACATACTGACACACCTGATGACAATTCTTTTTTACCAGTCAATTCTACTGGTCCTAAGGATGCTTCATACCAAATAACAGTTCACTGTTCCATATGGTTTGGGAAATATCGGCATTTGAAAACATTTCTATTTTTAGATCCTGGGGTTCCCATGGGGACACAAGAAAATATTTTTTTGCATGAATCAAGTACCTGACTCAGTAATACCACATATCAAATTTGGTTCAAATCGGACTATTGGTTCAGAAAATAGAAATTTTGGGTCGGGCTCAAAAACTTGCCCCTCCCATTACAAAGGCAAATATTGATCCACGAAACTTCGTTTGAAATTTGATTCTACTCCTCAAAAGGAAGCTCCATACCAAATATCAAGTCAATTTACCCACTGGTTCATGAGAAGATTTTTAAAGAATTTTCGAGCATTTTCTCCCACCCCCCTCCCAATGGGGCTGGACACGTTGATTTGAACAAAAACAAAATGCGATGTCAGAACAAGCAATCACCTCAAATTTAACTAAAATTGGTCAGTGGTTTAGGAGAAGCAGGTGCAAACACCATGTTCACGGACGCTTGACTCAAGACCACGGACGGTGAGTGATCACTGTAGATCATCCTGACTTTCAGTCAGGTGAGCTAATAATACAGTATCTCTCATCCAATCAGAAGAGTGGAAAGTCATGTGAGATATGTACAAAATTAACAGGATTCTACTGAACAAATAATGCAAAACGTTTCTAGCCAATCAGTCTCTTTGATGACTTGACAATATTCCAGTTGAAATGTCCCTGTACAATTGCATGATGCAATAAATAATGCTCTGTTCAATAAAACTGTATTATGCATTGAAAAACATTGCATTTTGCAATAAAAAACATTGTATTATGCAATAACACTCTATCTTGCAATAAAAAATCAATGTGGTATGTTATAAAAGTGGCCCTAATAGTATGCAGTATTCTAGTAAATTAAATTCTTGATTTTGCTTCATTTGGAAAATATGTTTGAATGCAGTACACTTGGGCCATTCTCAGTACTGTCTTTCTGCACATGTTTGTAACAGGGTAGAGTAGCACCTCCCGTACCTGTTCTTCAACTCGTTAAGTAATGGAAGCCATATTTGGGCTATATTCTGAAGTATGCTTAAAGATATCACGTTCTATGGATGTGCTTAGTTTATTTCTGAAGTGAATTTTTATTACTCTGTATGGGTTTGCCTTGTTACAATTTATGGGAGAGTGCCTATAGACACTCGCCCATAAGTTGTAACAGGGGCAGAGATATTTTAATGAAGTTTGATGACCCAAAACATTTAGCACTCTTCCAGTTAAGTATAGAAGAGCAACAAACAAATTGTCAAGATTTAATGGCAGTCAATTATACACAAACTGCCCCATCACTACTTTCAGCGTAGCATGTTCATTTGGATAATGGGGAAAGAGAAAGGCTTTATGCAGCTTGACAGATTAGGCCATCAAGACTTTTTTGTTGCTGTGCACTTCTTGTGCAGGGTTACAAGATCCTAAGTAATATATATGAGGCCATTTTGGCTATTTGGATACTCAATACTGGCCGATTGGTTGTATAAGCAAGGGGAATAAGAGTATCCATTTGCGATGTAGATTATGATGATGATGAGAGTGTTCTCAGCCTCTGCTGAACACCTGTGGAAAACTGTTGAGCGGACATTGATTTTTCTTATTGCCTATTACTTTTCCTCCAGTTTTCCTCCAATTCCATATTTAATCCTAGTGGTATCTTCCATATCAGTTCAATGGCAGCAATGGGAAGAGTCCATATTCTTTATTTGGGGGTAGACCAATTAATTTTTTCCACATGCAGCCTTGGGGCTGCACCTTGAAAATATTGATTGGTCTACACCTCACCTTCACTCAAAAGTCAACCTACTTAATGAAATTATGAAGTATCATTTTACTGGGGTTCAAAGGGTTAAAATCAGTACAGAACACATGGCCCATACCGATTTCTGTTGACAGATTATTTTTCCACCTGACATCATGGATCTATCAGTAGAACTGAACTCTGTCCATTTTTGTAATTGGCCAATCAAAAATGTTGCATTCAAACCTAGGCCATATATCTGAAGCTGCGATAACAGCCGATAAATTGAATATCAATGATTCAAAAAAGTTTTTGTTCAAACCACCAAAATTACTGAAATTAAACCTATTCTATAAATGAGGAGTGATTTTATTACACTCAAGTTCTTTGAAGCAAATATCTCTCAGATAATGGCAGCTAATTTCTTAAAAATACGAATAAATAACCTTTTGGGACACAATTTTCATTTATATTTTTCTGTTTACATATCTGTCACATATATTTGCCAAGTACACTCGAGTTTTGTTTTTGTTTTCAGTTCAAGCAGACGTCAGATCTCAAATTCTACAAATAAGACCGAATTTGCCATACCATTGGAGAGGAACCCCGGGAAGTGAAGCAGTGCTAGTTTACTGTGGTAAACAAGTGCTGTCTCACTGGTAAAATAGGACCCAGTCACTAATGTTTGGGGTGCAAGTCCTCTAAAATAGATAAAATGGGGTATAAACGATTGACTGACCTTGACTTTGTCTGCATGTTGTGGTCATGATTAGCCATTATGCAGAAGCAGAAGTATGTGACCTTAAACACCAATAAATAAATAAATCACAGAAGGAGAGAACTTGAGACTGTGCCTCTTGTTCTATTTGTCCATGCTGGCATTCATGCCGTATTGACGAACATATTCACACATCGTGACTTTCTGTATATGTATTGCCACAAGGCAACAGGTGAAACGTTACCTGAAAAGAAACTAGGGTAGCCCCTTTTCAGGTAGCCTTAATTTCTAATTTTACAGGCCTGGCCAAGTAAAAACTTGACTCAACAAGCAAATCTGGAGTTGTGGACCTCTGTGTAGAGCACCTGGTGGTCTTTGAACTGCTCAAATGCTTGTTTCCATTGATCTCCCCTGCTTGAAGCATTGCTTGTTTACTCTGGCAAACAAACGATTTACTAAACTTGACTTTATCTCCTTGTTGTGTCAAGCAGAAATATTTGACCTTCACCCTTTACCTAACATGAAAAGCAGACGACACGTGCAAACAAAATTCTTGAATAACTAATTTTTTTTAATTTTTTGTCTCAAAAACATAGGTTATGACCCCTCATTGGAACGAGCTCGTCCCAAAAAGGGGTCATAACCTGTGTTTTTGAGCCAGAAATGAAAAAATAATGAAAATTAAATAGATTCAAGTTTGTTCAAATCGAGTCCTTGGGTTAATAATTGGGCTCCCTGTAGGAGCCCAAATTTTAACTTAGTGAAATAAGAGGAAATTTCCCTAAAAGTCTTCTCTAGAACCATCTCTTAGAATGTTTTTAGTCAAGTTTTGACGAAGTCAAACTCGACTTATAGTTTGATGAAATGATGGGAGGGCGGCGGGCATAAACAATTGGTTTCCAGGCAATAACTTGAGTTCTATTTGATGCACCTTTACCAAAATTACACCAGAGGTTACTCTATAGGAAAGGAAGACACCTATCGATTCCAGAGTCTCGCGCCGCCCCAAGATCAGGGTCACTGTTACTATAAATAGAATATTTTGTGACAAATTGGTTTCCGGGCAATAACTTTAGTTCTATTTGACGCACCTTTACCAAACTTATACCAGAGGTTACCCTATAAGAAGGGAAGACACCTATTGATTTTGGAGTCTGGGACTCCAAGGTCAAGGTCACTGTTACTGTAAATAGAATATTTTATGACAAATTGGTTTCCGGGCATTAACTTTAGTTCTATTTGACGCACCTTTACCAAACTTATACCAGAGGTTACCCTATAGGAAGGGAAGACACCTATTGATTTTGGAGTCTGGGACTCCAAGGTCACGGTCACTGTTACTATAAATAAAATATTTTGTGACAAATTGGTTTCCGGGCAATAAATTTAGTTCTATTCCGTGTATCTTCACCAAACTTATACCACAGGTTACCCTATAGGAAGGGAAGATACCTATCGATTTTGGAGTCTGGGGCCCCAAGGTCAAGGTCACTGTTACTATCAATAGAATATTTTGTGACAAATTGGTTTTCAGGCAATAACTTTAGTTCTATTTGACGCACCTTTACCAAACTTATACCAGAGGTTACCTTATAGGAAGGGAAGACACCTATTGATTTCGGAGTCTGGGACTCCAAGGTCAAGGTCACTGTTACTATAAATAAAATATTTTGTGACAAATTGGTTTCCGGGCAATAACTTTAGTTCTATTTGACGCACCTTTACCAAACTTACACCAGAGGTTACCCTATAGGAAAGGAAGACACCTATCGATTCCAGAGTCTCGCACCCAAAGGTCAAGGTCACTGTTGCTACAAATAGCTTATTTCTTCAGAATTTAATGTCAGAACTCGACTTCTGGATCTGTGATCCTCTTGCTGGATTTTTTATATTTGGTGTACAACATCTCTAGGGGGTCAGATTTAAGTTAGTTCAAATCGAGTCCCTGAGTTAATATTTGGGCTTTTTATGGAAGTCTGAATTTTAACTTAGTGCAATATGAGGGAATTTCTTTAAAAATCAACTTCTCCAGATCCACCAGTCAGAATGCTTTCATATTTGGTATACAACATCTCTAGGGGGGGTCAGATTCAAGTTTGTTCAAATCGGATATCTGGGTTAACCCTTTACCCAACGTAACGGCCAAAACTGGCCAACGCTATTCTCAAAAATCGCAAATTAATTTTCATTATTTTTAGTCGAGTTTTGACGAAGTCAAACTCGACTTATAGTTTGATGAAGTGGCGGGCGGCGGGCGTAAACAATTGGTTTCCGGGAAATAACTTTTAGTTCTATTTGATGCACCTTTACCAAAATTATACCAGAGGTTATCCTATAGGAAAGGAAGACACCTATTGATTTCAGAGTCTCGCACCCCAAGGTCAAGGTCACTGTTACTATAAATAGAATATTTTGTAACAAATTGGTTTCCGGCAATAATTTTAGTTCTATTTGACGCACCTTTACCAAACTTATACCAGAGGTTACCCTATAGGAAGGGAAGACACCTATTGATTTTGTTACTGATTTAGGTTACTCCCTAGGAAAGGAAGACGTCTATTGACTTAGGGGTCTGATGCCCCAACGTCAAGGTCACTGTTGCTATAAATAGAATTTTTTTTCAACAAATTGGTTTCTGTGGGCAATAACTTTAGTTCTATTTGTCGCACCTTCACCAAATTTACACCAGAGGTTACTCCATAGGAAAGGAAGACACCTATTGATTTTGGGGTCTGATGCCCCAAGGTCAAGGTCAAGGTCACTGTTACTATAAATATAATTTTTTTGAACAATTTTATTTCCGGGAAATACCTTTAGTTCTATTTGTCGCCCCTTTCACCAAATTTACACCAGAGGTTACTCCATAGGAAAGGAAGACGTCTATTGACTTTGGGGTCTGATGCCCCAAGGTCAAGGTCGCTGTTACTATAAATCAAATTTGTTTTCAACAAATTGGTTTCTGCGGGCAATAACTTTAGTTCTGTTTGTCGCACCTTCACCAACTTTACACCAGAGGTTACTCCATAGGACAGGGAGACACCTATTGATTTTGGGGTCTGATGCCCCAAAGTCAAGGTCACTGTTACTATAAATAGAATTTTTTCGACAAATTGGTTTCCGGGCACACCTTCACTGAATTTACACCAAAGGTTACTCCAGAGGAAAGGAGACACCTATTGATTTTGGGGTCTGTTGCCCCACGACCAAGGCCACTGTTACTATAAACACATTTTTTTTCAACAAATTGGTTTTGAGTGTTCTGGTCTAGAGTGAGAATAGGGCAATGGTAGGAACTGCCTGAAGTAAAAGTTTTTTAAGAGGGGGGGGGGCATGAAAACTGTAGTTATCACTGTTGGCAAAAGTTGCTGTTGTGACAAATAACTTGCTTTTCTGACTTTTCACGAAATTTAATGTCAAAACTCGACTTGTGGATCTGTGATCCTCTTGCCGCATTTTTAGCTCAACTTTGACGAAGCCAAATTTGAGCTTATGCCATGGCCAGTCATCCGTCTGTCTGTCTGTCCGTCAACAATTCAATACGGCTCGGGCTAGAGGCCGTATTTATGAACCGATCTTTACAAAACTTCTTGGGTACCTTTGTTATGACCGTGAGACGAGAACGAGTGTTTTTGGGTCCGATCTGAAATTCAAGTTGGCCGCTGGCGGCCATTTTTTACAGACTTAGGTGAAATCAGATTTTTGCGCAGAACTTCCATATGAAAGCGCTGATTTGAATAATTTTTTGAATGAATGTTTAGTACCATGGGATACATCACATATAATACAGGTTTTTTTCTCGTGCAGAAATTATGCAAATTAGATGAACTTTGATTTTTTCAGTGCTACTCACACACAGTAAGTACACATGTTAATACGGCTCGGGCTAGAGGCTGTACTTATCAACCGATCTTCACGAAACTTCTTGGGTACCTCTGTTATCACCTTGGTACGAGAACGAGTGTTTCTGAGTGCGGTCCAAAATTCAAGATGGCTGCCATTGGCCATTTTGTACCTAAATTAGGTCTAATCAGTTTTTTGTACACAACTTCTATACGGCTCAGGCTAGAGGCCATATTTATGAGCCGATCTTTACGAAACTTTTTAGGTACCTTTGTTATCGCCATGGGATGAGAACGAGTGTTTTTGGGTGTGGTCCGAAATTCAAGATGGCCACCAGCAGCCATTTTGTCGTAAAATTAGTGCAATCAGTCTTTTGTACAGAACTTCTGTATGAAAGTTCTGATTTGAATAAATTATTGTATGAATGTTTAGTAAAATGGAATACATCACATACAGTACAGGTTTTTTTCTCGTGCAGAAATTATGCAAATTAGATGAATTTTGATTTATTTAGTGCTACTTATACACTGTAAGTGCACATGTCAATACGGCTCGGGCTAGAGGCTGTATTTATCAACCGATCTTCACAAAACTTCTTGGATACCTTTGTTATCACCTTGGGACGAGAACGAGTTGTAGAAACCAGTTTTGAAAAAAAAACAGCTTTTGAAAAAATAAACAGCTTTTGAAAATAAATTTACCACTTTTGAAAAACAAATTCTAACGACATTTGAAAAAAAAATTACCACTTTTGAAATAAATTGTCGTTTTTTCAAAACGGGTTATTTTTTTCAAAACTGGTTATTTTTTTTTTAAAGCTGGTTATTTTATCAAAACTGGAATTTTTTTTATCAAAAGTGGTTATTTTTTTTTTCAAAACTAGTTATTTTTTCAAAAGGGAAATTTTTTTTTCAAAACTGGAGAAAATTAATGGGAAATAGTTCTTTTTTAGTTTCAAACTTTTTACCAATCTTCAGCCTTCAAAACCGGATGTCTCCTGGTGCCGACTTGAATCTGTCTGACCTGTGCAGGATGCTTGGTGTCGACTATACAGTTGACAGAAGATATCTGCATTGTTTTGTACGACATCGAAGAATCGCCACCGCTTCTAATACTAACTCGTTAAAACAAGAGCAAAACGAAGCGTGGCATATGCCCCCTTCCAAAATGCCAAGTGTATCAAGCGCCAAATTTATAGAAGTAGCTGTAACCTAAAAAGAACTAGAGGGGGGCCGCCAAGGGTGGCTAATTCTCCCGAATTAATTCCTTGGTACTGTAATGCCTCGACACTGTAATGCTGTGATACTATAACTAATAATACGGTCTAGCAGAATTTTAAACCTCTTACTTGGCAAAAAATCAGTAATTTGACTTTGAGGTCAAAGGTCAGTGTTATATGTGGGTCATGATGAGACGCGACACATAATCTCATGGTGATACTCCCACATGCCAAATACCATAAGCCTAGGTCAAAAGATAAAACAGTTCTGAGCCGGACACGAGTTCCGTCTACAGACAGACAGACAGACGGAATTGGGTTTATGTGTTGAAATTTATGTGTTTATTCTAAAAAACATGTCCAAATAGTCAAAAAAGTGATTTTTAGGAAATTTTTCGGGTGGTAGCTAACCCTAACCCTACCCTACTACTGACCCTAATCCCTACCCCCCCCCCCCTCCCCCTCCTGATCATAAATTTGCACTATGTGACTAAAGGTGAAAAAAGACATATAACCCCCACCTGCACTTCAAAATAAGTCACATAAGCCAAAAATAGCCACATAAACTGAAAAACAGCCGGGCAGACATAAACCCCTTCCATACTTACGACTAAACACTTAAACCCATTTCGACGGAGGGACAGACGGAATTGGGTTTATGTGTTTAAATTTATGTGTTTATTCTAAAAAAACATGTCCAAATAGTCAAAAAAGTGATTTTTAGGAAATTTTTCTACTGACTGACCCTATCCCCTATGCCTACCCCCCCTCCCCCCCCCCTCCCCCCCTGACCATAAATTTGCACTATATGACCAAAGGTGAAAAAAGACTCGTAACCCCCACCTGTACTTGAAAATAAATCACATAAGCCAAAAATAGCCACATAAACCGAAAAACAGCCGTGGCAGACATAAACCCCTTCCGTACTCACGACTAAACACTTAAACCCATTTCGTTAGCTCGGGCGTACTGACTGACAGATAGACGACGCCACGCCTACATTCCCTCGAAATTAGTTTTCGGGGAAATAATTATTTAAATCCAACATTGATGACAGCAACTATGTTGGACGGACACATTTTGCAATCATCTCCTAAGTGCAACAAGGGCAAATAACTATGTAAATGTTTATGCGAAGATGTTAATTCTGTTTCAGGATCCGTTCCCCCATATTGAGGTATAAGCATGGCAAACATTATTTGAATTCAATAAATAATGACAGTGCCACAGCAGCAAATATGTTGGATGGACACATTTTTCAATAATAATCCCCTAAGTTAAACAAGGGCAAATAACTCAGTAAATCCTTCGGCCAAATTATTAATTCTGCTGTAGGATCCGTTCCCCCATGTTGAGGTACAAGCATAGCAAAATTTATTTGAATCTGACAAGTAATTTCCAGTTTTGAAAAAATAACCAGTTTTGAAAAAGAATAACAACCAGTTTTGAAAAAGATAACCAGTTTTGAAAAAACGACAATTTATTTCAAAAGTGGTAATTTTTTTTTCAAATGTGGTTAGAATTTGTTTTTCATAAGTGGTAAATTTATTTTCAAAAGCTGTTTTTTTTTTCAAAAACGGTGATTTTTTTTTTCAAAACTGGTGATTTTTAAAAAAAATTTTTTTATTTTTTCAAAAGCTGTTTTTTTTTCAAAACTGGTTTCTACTCGAGTGTTTCTGAGTGCGGTCCAAAATTCAAGATGGCTGCCAGTGGCCATTTCGTACCAAAATTAGGTCCAATCACTTTTTTGTCACAACTTCTATACAGCTTGTATTTATGAACTGATCTTCACGAAACTTCTTGGGTACCTTTGTTTTCATCTTGGGACAGGTATGAGTGTGTTTTGGGGTGCCTTTGTTATCACTGTGCTATGAGGACAAATATTTTGGGGTTCAGTCAGACCCACTCTGGGACTCAAAGATTTCTTTTCTAGTTTAGCATCTGACTGTCACCCACGACTGTCACCCACCTTTACAATACTTTACCTATACATTTGTTACAGGCTACGGTCAGTATTTATGTACAGACCGTTACAATACTTTATATGTACCTTTGTTATCAGGTCATTACCTAGATGTTTGTCATTGCTGTGTCACATACTATACATGTACATGTCTTGACAAGTTGAGCTACAGTGTCATTGACACTTTCATTTCATTTTTTTGTCTCAAAAATATAGGTTATGACCCCATTGGAACGAGCTCAAAGAGCTCGTTCCAATGAGGGGTCAGAACCTATGTTTTTGAGACAAAAAATGAAAAAAATTAGTTATTCAAGAATTTTTTTTGCAAGTGCCATCTGCTTTTCATGTTAGGTAAAGGGTTAATATTTTGGCTCCCTATTTGAGCCCAAAGTTTAACTTAGTGCAATGTGAGGACATTTCTTTAAAAACCTTCTTCAGATCCACCAGTCAGAATCCTTTCATAGTTGGTATATAACATCTCTAGGAGGGTCATATTCCTATCATTCAAATCGAGCCCCTGGTTTATTAATTTGGGCTACCTATGGGAGCCTGAATTTTACCTTAGTGCAATATGAGGGATTTTCTTATAAAATCTTCTTCTTCAGATCCACCAATCAGAATCCTTTCATATTTGGTATACAACAAGGTGGGTCAGATTCAAGTTTGTTCAAATCGGTCCCTGGGTTAATATTTTGGCTCCTTATTTGAGCCCAAAGTTAACTTAGTGTAATGTGAGGACATTTCTTTAAAAACTTTCTTCAGATCAACCAGTCAGAATTCTTTCATATTTGGTATATAACATCTCAAGGAGGATCAGATTCAAGTTTGTTAAATTTGAGTCCCTGGCTTAATATGTGGGCTCTCTATGGGTGGGGTTGGCAGGGGGGGGGCGGGGGGCATGTTCGGTTCAGATTTGTTAAGATCCATTCTTTAGTGTTTTTCCATAAAATTTTCCCTTCATGACTTCATTCCTTTCTAGTGTTGATGAACCATGTCTAACTGAATGTGACCCCAAATACTTTTAACCACTTTGGCAGATGAGCAAAAAATTAAGGCCCCTTGGGGCCTCTTGTTTTTCAAACTTGGCACCTAAGTTAAACACCATGAGAACCTTTGCAAGTGTGGTTTTGCATTTGATTGGATATTCTAACCCCAGAGTTATGGAAAAAGTCTTAGAAATTATACAGTCTGTGGACACATTTTTGTCTGGAGCATTTCTCAGCCATTTGTTGTCCAATCTTTTTCAAACTTTGCACAGAAGTTTACCACCATGAGAATCTGTGTAAGTATGAGTTTAGGTTTGATTGGATTTTTTAACCAGAGTTATGGTACAGTCTTATTAAGAAATGTTACAGTCTTTGGACACTTTTTTGTCCAGAGCGTTTCTCATCCATTTGTCGTCCAATTTTTTATCCAACTTTTTACGACTGTTAGGCTCTTTTCAACTTAGAAATTTCACATTTTCATCATTTTGGTTTTCAAATGGTAACTTGAGTTTGGATTTGTAGATCAACACCAAACTTGGTTTGTGTCTCAGTCATATTAAAACACAGGTTAAGTTTGGAACAGGGTTCTGTACAATGTTATTGGTTGGATGAAAACAGTAGTTATGTACAATTCGAAAAAGCCTACTTGGCATATTATGCAATTCTAGGCGGTGCTCTTGTTTATGTTTTTGTAAATTGTCAAACTTATACCATGTAAATGTATACTGCAAATAAAGTTTCAAAGTTGCCAAGGGTGCTTTACATTTTGTTGAAATAGCAAAATTTAAACCTGCAACTTTTCCCTATAATGCAGGTAGAAATTTTACAAATTCAGTCTTGTTTGATGGAGCTCATTGAGCTCTTATCAAACAAGATTGAATTGTTAAATTCATAATTTAATAAACAGAAATAACTGGATGTTGAAATTTGGTATTTCAAAATCACTGTGCACAGGTTTAAAGAACATCAGTTTCAGGGACCTCAGTAGATCTGTGGTGGCTGATAAATTGGGATTATGGCATGATTTTCTCGCATATGATAGATTTTGGTGACTGAAGTGGATCCTCACTCTCTGAGAAGTCCCCTTCCCAATTTCAGTAAATGAAATCCTGACCACTGTTCCATAGTACATGGGGTTGCAGTAAAATTTTGGAAAAAGTATGGAAAAGCAGGGTGCCAAACCTGTATGAAGCCTGTTCTTCTGTGGGTGTTTTGGTGGTAATCTGGTATCCATATACAGTGGTCCTATATCCCAATAAATTCTGTCTTTTGATTGGTCAGAATGCCTTGAACAAATAGCCATGGCAAAGGGTGCGCTCAACATCCAAGGTATATGAGAGCGTGCAAACTCCAACAGGGTATAAGCGTATGCGAAACGTCAGGGGTATATGGTTTCAATGAAAGCTTTTCGCTTCCGCTCACCTCATTATAAAATTTGAACCCAAAAACCTGAAAATAGTCACAAATATCATCAGATTTCCGACAAGACAATCATTAAAATAAAATAAGAGCAAATAATTTGTCCCCTGAGTACCAATGTGTTCTATGTGCCAGTTAGCACATAGAACACATTGGAACTCAGAGGACGATATGTCAACAAAATACTATTTACTCTTTTCCTAAAGGACCCAAGGGATGTAACTCTATCTGTTGTCTTTTGCGATTATAAAAACAAAATTATTATCACGAATTTGGTCCAAATGATTGTGGAGCTGAGAAATGCGTCCACAAATTTATTTCCACTAAATTGTATTGTGTTTCAAACAGGACAAAAACGTTATCTCCGCCAACATGTATGGTATATGGAGATTTAATACCTGAATGTCTGTTTTTAAACACCAAGTTTAAAAACCGACATCTAGGTATTCAATCTCCATATACCATACATGTTGGCGGAAATAACTTATATTACTCGGTGAGTACATGTTCTTCCTATGGGTGATCTAGGAAGTGCAGCAGTCTATGTTTACTATTGTAGGCCTGTTTTTGGATAGCAAATTTCACCAGTAGCATGCAGGTAGTTTAATGAAGAATGAGAAATTCTGTATGCAACTGTAGATGGCATCTGAAAATGCAGGTCCAGATAATATGAAAAATAACATCAGTGATGAGGGCTTTTAGAGTGCACTCGCTTCCATTTTATTGCGAGTACTTGTTGGAAAGGTTTTTAGGTTATTTTAGTCGAACTGATGTATTTGAAAGTATTCTGCAAATCAATAAATTCCAGTTGGAGGACTGATTAATTTATTTTCCCATTTGATTTTAAGTTGCTAATAAGTTTTTATCCTTTCCAAATGATTTTATGGGATATAGCCGTGGCACTGTTGCTCTTCCTTCCATCTTCCTGTCTTTCTATGTTTTAAAGCTGCAGTACTGTGATCACAAAAGTGAATGCAAGAGTTTCGACCATATCACATATAGAATAAATAGGCACTAAGACTGGTAATCAGATTTAATCCACAAGTAGGATAAGGGTTTTAACTCTGCCGAGTGATTAAAACCCTTATTCTACGAGTGGTTTATATAGATCTGATTACTGGTCCTACCTAGCACCTATTTGTTTTATTTATACCACGCTGTTAATAAATAATCGACTTTGTCACTTAAAAAGGAGAAAAAACAATTCTTTCTATCGCAAACACATAGGTTTGTTTTGTTTACATCTGTGCCCGTGGGCAGTACTTCCTGCTGCACTTGAATGCTTGATTGAGAGTTAGACACATCATCAAAGTTGATTGGATTTACCTTGCTTTTTCAGTCAAATTATTATTAAAACAATTCTTAAATTTTATTTTAAATATCAAATTTTAGGTATTTTAAACTTAAGTCATTGCACATAGTAGATAGTACCGCAAAAACGTCCTATGTTTCAATGAAAAATCACAAAGTGTGAATGTATCGAAGTCGGCAAATTGGGTCACGTCAGAGGTCAAGTTGGATGAAGTTCCTACTATAAATGTAAATTTTTGTAATGGAATTCCCACTGAAAATGTTTTAACCACAGAAGCTTTACACTGGTAGCAAGGTTAAAAGCTAAAATTTAGCAGACAGAGTTTTCACTGGTAGTAACATAGGTGAGCATGATATAAAACTAGATCGTGATCCAGTCAAAATTCTCTTTCAGCTTTTCTCTCCACAGCTTTATTAGAATGTCACCCATTGGAAGATAAATGTGAGAAGAACAGTTTTGAGATGCTATATTTGTTTGTTATTCTTTTCTCGACCTTGATATTTTATTTACAAAATCCCTTTGCATAATGTGCAAGTTGGAAACGCCTACTGAGTGGACATTTCTTCAAAATAATAACATGTTTAATGAAACTGTGCTAAAAAATTCATTTGGGAACCTTCTGTGCGAAATCAGAAGATCCTTCACTTGAAACATCCTGTTCTACTTCTCTCCAGAACCTGAATACATTTGAATTCCTCAGTAGGTGTTTGGCAGTATCCACACTAATGCACCCCCATCACCCATTGCAGTTGGATGTCCTCGGAATGAAATCTGAAGATCCTTCAACTGGAGCATGCCTGTTTTTCCTGTGCTTCCTCTTTGAACCTGTATCACTTTGGGTGAAAACTCCTCTCTGTGAGTGTTTTTGCAATATGCAAATAAATATTTCCTCCTCATTCCAGCCAGTGTAGCCATACTGTAGACAGGTTATTAATCCTACAATGGAGGACTGCAGATCACGAATGTAAAAGGAAATGTTTACTTCATGAACCACCAAGTGCAATCAACTGATCCAGGAGTTAATTTTTCGTTTTTCAACACTTCAATATTGAAATCGCACCTCTGCATGTCAGTTGAGCTTGCACTATACGATTAATTACAGAAGTTGGGGCACGTTGACTAGAGGTGCAGACTGCAAGCCGTGAGGTCCTCAGTTTGAATCCCGCCTGCGGCAACCGCATTGTGTCCTTGGGCAAGACACTTCACCCCCATTGCCCATGTGTACTAAGACATACTGCACGTTGATGGGGCACCTGTCTTCAACCAATGCTAGCCCTACTTGTGTGGAATTAGTAGGTATGTTGGGGTGCTGACAGTTGCTCACTGTTGCTCGATGGTTCTCTCCGGGTACTCCGGCATCCTCCATCTATAAAACTGTCATGGTCATGATTGGCCATTGTGCAGAAATATGTGACCTTAATCACCAATAAATAAATAAATATTTTCAGAAGTTTGTTTCAACAGTCGTAATAACTTTTTAATTGGAGTGTAACGGCAGTGGGAATCGTGCCTCGACACACAATCAAACAGCTACCTATTGTTGTTACCTAATACAATGATATCAAAGTTTATTATGCACCTTGAAAAAATTTCCTGGGCAGCATAATCATAGTCTCCACTTTGTCCGACGGCGTCCATCCATCCATCCATCCATCCATCCATCCATCCATCCATCTGCCTGTCCACCCACCCATTCGACCATCTGTATCGATATCTCAGCAGTGAGTGGATGGATTTCAACAAAATTTGGTAGTGATCCTTGTGACAAGCCACTCTTGTACATGTTATCAAAAGGTTGCCTGCATATTTTTCACCAGAGTTACGATCCCTACTTTGTCAATTTTTCATGATTTTTTCTGTACGCAGCGATATCTTACCAGTGCATGGATGGATTTCATCGAAATTTGGTATGAGTAATCTTTGTGACAAGTGTGTGCTCCTGCACATGGTACATGTTATCAAAAGGTTGCCTGCATATTTTTCACCAGAGTTACGATCCCTACTTTGTCAATTTTTCGTGATTTTTTTCTGTTCGCAGCGATATCTTACCAGTGCATGGATGGATTTCATTGAAATTTGGTATGAGCAATCTTTGTGACAAGTGAGTGCTCCTGCACATGTTATAAAAAAGTTGCCAGCATATTTTTCACCAGAGTTGCAGTCCTTAATTTGTCATTTTTCATGACTTTTTTCTCGATCTAAAGCAATATCTCAGGAGTGAGTGGATGGAAGTCAATTTGGTACGAGGGATCCTTGTGAAAATCTGCTCCTGCACATGTTATGAAAAAGCCTGCTTTGTCCATCCGTCTGTCTGTCCATAGCGATATCTCTGCAGTGGTGGATGGATTTCAATGAAATTTGGTATGAGGGTATTGAGCCGGTTCCAATAACAGCCATATTTGTAAGGTTTTAATGGTAAATATTGTTTATTTTTTTTAAAATTATCAAATTTAGTTTTTGTTTTAAAATTTAAAAAAGCTGTGTTGGGTAAAGGGTTAACATGTGTTATCAGTATACAACAGGGGTTCAACGATGGTGGTGGCCTCATGCATCCTGAGACAAATCATAACAGGTATGCATACTCACGACCATTTTCGCGAGAATCCAAATGGATTCTCCCAAATTTAGATGAAATATAAGCCCTGGTTTTGTTCAAATTTTTTTGAGAATATAGCTTTTTTCAACTGTGTAATTTGCAAAATTTTGTGGGCGGATGCTGCTGTTTGGTTATAATGTTAAAGGGTTAAACACACCAGATAGCAGAACATCTTGACAATGTGAAAAGCTGACTCTTCATATTCATTTTACAGAAAAAACATATCTCCGCACATATTTCTTTTCTTCTCTCGCTGGAACTGTGTCATTTTTAGCTTAACTTGACAAAGTCAAGATAAGCTATTGCCATCACACGTGCGGAAGTCTGAGTCTGTTCACATTTTTAGCTTAACTTGAAAAAGTCAAGAAAAGCTATTGCCATCACGTGTGCGGAAGTCTGTTAGTCTGTGAATCTGTGAGTCTGTTCACATTTTCCTTTAGCACAGGCTACACCCTGTAGTTCTTGTCCGATTGTAGCGAAATTTCATATGCAGGTTTGGAGTCATGTCTAGATGAGAACGTTCCCTGCCTGGCTGCCTGAGCCCAAAACCCGAAAACCATTAGCACAGTCTATAGGTCGTATTTATGAAGAGATTTCATTGTAACTTGGTAGGATGCCTCTGTATAATGCCTAGATGAGAACACCCCCTTTTGGTCATGATCTGTCAACCGTGATGGCTGCCCAAGCCCGAAACCCAAAAACTTTTAGCACAGTCTGCAGGTCATATTTAATATGGAGAGATTTCATTGTAACTTGGTAGGATGACTCCGGGTGATGTCTAGATGAGAACTTCCCCATTTGGTCGTGATCTGTGAACCGTGACGACTGCCGGAGCTCAAAACCCTAAGCACAGTCTACAGGTCGTATTTAAGGATGGATTTCATTGTAACTTGGTAGGTTGACTCCATATAATGTCAAGATGAGAATGTCATCGTTTGGTCGTGATTGGTCATCTGTGACGGCTACAGGGGCCCGAAGCCCAAAAATCTTTAGCACAGTCTACAGGTCATATTTATGAAGGGATTTCATTGTAACTTTGTAGGCTGGCTCCAGATAATGCCTAGATGAGAATGTCC
This sequence comes from Pictodentalium vernedei, assembly GCA_031216915.1. Lineage (NCBI taxonomy): Eukaryota > Metazoa > Mollusca > Scaphopoda > Dentaliida > Dentaliidae > Pictodentalium > Pictodentalium vernedei. Next base: position 264,681,583 of record CM062294.1, read on the forward strand.
TCTTTTGGCCGCGATCATTCAGCCATGGCAGCTGCCCAAGCCCAAAACCCAAAAAACTTTAGCACAGTCTACAGGTCATATTTATGGAGGGATTTCATTGTAACTTGGTAGGTTGATTCCATATAATGTCTAGATGAGAACGTCCCCTTTTGGTCGTGATTGGTCCACTGTGATGGCTATAGGGGCCAGGAGCCCGAAAACCTTTAGCATAGTCTACAGGTCATATTTATGAAGGGATTTCATTGTAACTTTGTAGGATGACTCCAGAAAATGCATAGATGAGAACGTCCCCCTTTTGGTCGCGATCATTCAGCCATGACAGCTGCCCGAGCCCAAAACCCCAAAAACTTTAGCACAGACTGCAGATCATAATTATGGAGGGATTTCATTGTAACTTGGTAGGATGATTCAGAATAATGTCTAGATGAGGACGTCCCCTTTTGGTTGCGATCGGTCAACTGTAATGGCTACACAGGCCCAAAGCCCAAAAACCTTTAGCACAGCCTACAGGCCGTATTTTTGAAGTGATTTCATTGTAACTTGACATGATGACTCGTTTTGGATTAATTTCACTGTAAATTGGTAACTTTCGTTGATATACATTAACTGTTAGGGCCACATACATTAACTCTGAGGGCCACATTAACCCACCCCTTTAGTATAGTCTACACCTCGTATTATTTTTAGCTCATCTTGACAAAGTCAGGCTGAGCTAATCTCATCGCTCTCCATGCGTTGTCCGTCAACTCCATGTTTTGGTCTTCTCCTCCAAAAAAGCCACTGGGCCAATTCAAGTGAAAGTTTGTGTGAGTGATGGTCCCAGAGGGGCATTTCATTTTTGTTCAACTCAACATGCCCAGCCCCATAGGGAGGGAGTAGGGGAAAATGCTCCAAAATATTTTAAAAATCTTCTCAAGAACCAGTGTGTACAATGCCTTGATATTTGCTATGGAGCTTCCATATGAGGTGTAGAATCAAGTTTGTTCAAACGATTTTCGTGAAGTAATATTTGGCTTTGTAATAGGAGGGGTAAGATTTTTGGCCCTGCCCAAAATTTCTATTTTCTGAAACCGATGGTCCGGTATGAACCAAATTTGGTTTGTGGTATTATTGGGTCATAGGTACTTGACACATGCCAAAAAAAAAAAAAACCTGCATCCCCATGGGAACCCTGGGAGCTAAAAATAGAAATATTTTCAAACGCCCATATTTCCCAAACCACACGGAACAGAGAGCTGTTATTTGGTATGAAGTATCCTTAGGACCAGTAGAATTGAAAATATAGGGTAATATGGAGAATATTCTTTAAAAATCTTCTTCAGAACCACCAGTCAGAATCTTTTAATATTTGGTATACATCATTGTTATGAGGGTCTGATTCAAGATTGTTCAAACCAAGTCCCTAGGTTAATATTTGGGCTTCCTACGGAATCCCAAATTTTATCTTTGTTCAATATGGAGGGTAATTTAAAAAAATCTTCTTCAGATCCACCAGTCAGAATGCTTTGGTATTTGGTATGCAACATCTCTAAGGGGGTCAGATTCAAGTTTGTTCAAATCAGATCCCTAGGTATATATTTGGGCTCACTATGGTAGGCCAAATTTTTACTTAGTGCAATATGAGGAAATTTCTTTAGAAATCTTCTCCTTCAGATCCACCAGTCGGAATGCTTTCATATTGGTATACAACATCTCTAGGGGGGTCAGATTCAAATTTGTTCAAATCGGATCCATAGGTTAATATTTGGGCTCGCTATGGTAGCCCAAATTTGAACTCCGTGCAGTTCGAAGAAATTTCTTTTAATTTCTCTTCTTCAAATCCAACAGTCAGAATGCTTTCATATTCGGTACACAACATCTCGAGGGAAGTCAGATTTAACTGTGTTCAAATCACGAGCCTGGGTTAATATTTGGGCTCTCTATGGGAGCCGGAATTGGCCATTTTGCTGAAGAATTAAAAATTTTGTATTCAGTACCCTCTAGAGGTGTGTAACTAAGATTAATCCACATAGGCTGTATCAAGGGGCTTCATAGGGGAGCTCTACATTTTACTTTATAATCAACTGAAGAAAAGGCATGATGCCCAGATTATTTTTGTCACTCCTGAGGGACTCAAGGATTGACAGCGTAGCCTATGGAGATGGCTTGCTTAATGTAGGCTCATTCTTGGACTCTGTTTAAATTGTGTTCTGTTCAAGATGAGCGCTTCAGGCCCCGTGGGGCCTCTTGTTATTGAAAGCAGAGCATACAGGGAATAGAAATTAACATATTCCCAATTATCACAATTCTTGTCTTATTTCATAATCCTTTCATAAACATTGAACATTATCTTTTCATCAAACATAACACACAGACAAGTTAAGCTACAGTGTCATTGACTCTTTCATTTATATACCCCCCGCAGCAAGTTGTGGTGGGGTATACTGGAATCACCTTGTCCATCTGTCTGTCTGCCTGTCCGTCCGAAGACATAATTTTGTCCGCAGCTTCTCTCAGATGTTTATGGACCAATCTGCTAAAAATTTGGTATGAATGTTCACCACCATGGGACCCTGTGAACCTGCGTTTATAGTTCCGGTCAGATTATTTTTGCCAGAATTATTCTCCTTTTCGACTTGAAAAAGCAGTCCTATAATTTTTTCCAGAGATTTTCTCAGATGTTTAAAGTTTGATTGTGCCTGTGCTGCAGTGTGGAGTTACGATGTTGGGGAGCTGGGAGCTGCTCGTCGTTGCTCGGTGGTTCTCTCTGGGTACTCTGGCTTCCTCCACCCGTAAAACTGTCACGATCATGATTAGCCATTGTGCATAAGTATGTGACCGTAAACACTAATAAATAAATAAATAATAAACAAATTTAGTATAAAATCTATTCCTGTAAGGAAGTACATTATCATGTTCAATTGACATCAGAAACTCCAAGCCTCCTGGGGTGGGGGTGGGTGGGGCAAATTGTCTGTATTGTCTTAGGGTTGATTTCAGTGCTCAGTGAGCTTGTTCCAGTGACATTTCAAATCTATTTTTTCATCTTGAAACTCATGCAGATATGGGTGTGAACAACCACATTTCTATGATTTTATTGACAAACTTGCAGTATTAATTCTGTTGAAATTAATTTATTTCTGAGGTTCTGTTTTATTGAATGCCTTGACTGATTCCTGTTTCACATTTTTATAAAAGCTCAAGAACCAGAGCATCTGTTACAGTTTTGTACTTCAGGGCTGACCCTTTTTATTATAGGCCTACAGTATTTTGAACGTAACATTGTTTGAACGCTGCTTGTGATACACATTCCAAACAACAATTTTGCTAAGATAACTGCCATCTTCAAGTTTCCAATCTTGTTTTTACCATAATCATTGTCTGTTGAAAAGTTTAATAGAGGGGTGGGGTCGGGGAGGGGCTTGAAAATATGTATACCTTTCATCGCAAAATGTGCTGTTGTTTTTCAATCTTTTCTTTCCCCAAAATTGTATTAACATAACAAACTATTGGAAGATGGCAAAAGGCACTCCAATTTGCTGGGAATGTGGGGCTGATAGGGTAGAGTATTGTACTTTAAACTGAAAGATTGACGATCATGACTGGCGACAGCTGTGCTGTGTCCTTGAGCAAGACACTTAGTCCTGATTGTCCACGTTGGGTCACAGTGGCACTGTGTACTAGGGCATACTGAACGTCGATGTTGCACTTGCCGTAAACTGCTACTAACTCTGCATGTGCCGTGTTCGTAAATTGGAGAGACTTCAAAAATTTGCTCGCCTCTGCGGGGTGGTTATCTCTGAATTCTCAGACTGTAAAACTGTCTGACACAATATGACCCAGGATGTTGAAACACACACAATGTGAAAAAATGTCATTTTCATTATTTCTTTTTTTCAAATTTCAATAAAACCATATCATAATCATATAACCACTCAATGGAACAAGCTCAATCATATTAGAACAAGGAGTCATGTGATATGGTTTTGATGAAATTCAAATTTTCTTTTTCAGCTGCTCAATTTGTAAATTATGTAGGTAGATGAATGAGGTAATTCATTAGGTGAAGGTTTACAGAGTAAGTCCATGTGAATAAACACTGACTGTACCAATTCCACCCTCTACCAGTTACAGTGTTAAACTAAAGGCCATGTTATCTTTTCCTAAGCAGTGAACCTTGCCTCATGCCTGCTTTTGTTCAGTCACCCACGGCAATGCTCACAGGATTTTGTAGACTATTCCATAATATGACAGCCAGAATATGATGTATGATTTCCTCATAAACTAGATGAAACACTTCAATTTAGAAGAATTAAGGGATGAAATGGAACATGAAACTGTCTAAATCAATTATTCTGTCATGAATGCACTCAGTATTGGAATTACCTTGCAGCCCATTATCATGTTATCAGTAGTCTACTGATTTGTCATCATATCCAGTATGGTACCAAGGCAGATGGTAATTTTTAACTCTACCTAACTCTGCTGTTCTGTAAAATTAGCATTCTAATATTATTCAACAGAGTTCACATAGAGTATTGCTTTATTTCTGAGGTGCCCTTTTATGCTCACAAACATATGAATCACCTTTTCTCCCCAAACTATACGTGAAACATATGCGTGTCCTGGGTGAGACAGCAGGGTGGGATATTTCTATCCCACCCACCCCAGGTGACATACTCATTTGCATATTTTATTAAGTCGCCGGAACTATTTCATCATCGTCTGCACAATTGTAAATAAACAAAATAGCTTCACAATTTCCCACATGTAATCCACGTGCCATTTAAAATCAACAGTGTTGATTTGTTTCAACCCCATGTTTCTCAACAGATTCAATAATATCACTGCGCGAATTTATCAATCGATCAATAATCTCACAATGCCCTTTACATTAGAGTTTGACACGTGCAAATCTGTTGACCCCTTTACGGACAGTGTTACAAATCAATTTTTTAGAATATACCTATTGTATGTACCTAACTTTTGTACAATCTTTCCGATGAAATTGTTCGTTTTTCGAAAGGACTACGACTTGATAAATTGGTTATGTCAGCATGTGACCGCCAGTTATCTAGAATGACGTAATCCTCGTATGGGTGGAGAAAAATCATCCTCGATGAGTCTGAAGGTGGGAATGGGGAAATCTCACCCTAACCAGACCCTCAGCAAGCCTCGGGTCTGGTTCAAACCTTTTGCCACTCGGGTGAGATTTCCCCATCCACCTCCAGACTCATCAGGGATTATAATACCACGCATTGGGAGGGGACACAGGAATGGGTTCCATCCATCCATCCATCCATCCATCCATCCATCCATCCATCCATCCATCCATCCATCCATCCATCCATCCATCCGTCCATCCATCCATCCATCCATCCATCCATCCATCCATCCATCTGCCCATCCTTCTGTCCATCCTTCCAATTGTCCATCCTTTTTCCTTCTGGTCATCACATTTGAAAGATCGCTCAATTTTTTCCTCTTAAATTTGATATACAGTAGGAACTGTCTTGAGAGACTACCCTTTTTGACAATCAAAAGTGAGTGGTCTCTCAAAACAGGCGGTGTCTCATGACCGGTCCATTACAAAGTAAAACAACCAAACCGTACAGGGTCACAGCAGTCTCTCAATGACAGGTCGTCTCTTATGACAGTGGTCTCTCAAGACAGATTTTACTGTATAGATTTTTAGCTCCCCTAGTCTCAAAGGCCATGTGAGCTTTTCACATCTCTAGGTGTCCGTCATCCGTTGTCTGTCGTCCATCCAGCATCTGTAAATTTTTCACATTTTCATCATCTTCTCTGTAACCGCTGAGCCAGTGTGAACCAAACTTGGATGGAATGGTCTTCTACAAACAATCCTCCTTTTTCTTCCCATCGGATGAAAAACATGGCTTCCAGAGGCATTCTTTGATTCTGGTTGGTGGATTTTCAAAAATCTTTTCTGAAACTACCAGGCCAAATGTTTTGAAATGTCACATAAATGATGACTGGCACCCCTTCTACCAACATTCCTCATTTAATGTTGATCGGGTTACAAACATGGCCACAATTGCGGCTTACAGTTACTACAGAAACCCTATAAGAAATCACATTTTCATTTTCTTCTCTGGAACTACTGAGCCGACGTGAACCAAACCTGGCAGGGATAGTCTATGGGAGGTCCTCTGCAAACGATCCTCATTTTTTCCTGTTGGTTGAAAAACATGACCACAGGGCATTCTTTGATTCTGGTTGGTGGATTTTCAAAAATCTTCTCTGAAACTGCCAGGTCAAATGATTTGATACTTCACATAAGTGATGACTGGGACCCCCTCTACCAACGATCCTTATTTAATGTTGATTGGGTTGTAAACATGGCCACAATTGCAGCTTATAGTTACCATAGAAACCCTATGGGAAATCACATTTTCATCTTCTCTGGAACTACTTTGTTGACGCGAACCAATCCTGGCAGGGATAGTATATGGGAGGTCTTCTACAAATGATACTCATTTTTAGTATCACGGAACTAAATATTTTCCCATAGGCGACCATTATAACGTTCAGGCAGAACAAAATATGATCGCATCACTTTAATTTGGGCATTTATTTGTCAAGTATAGCCCTTCAGACAACTTTTTCTGACCCCAAAACAGGGGATCATGCAACAAATAAGAGAGAAAAATTGACACCAAGGGAAGTACCGGTCACGTGCACATATTTTTCAGGGAATTTTCAACAAAAACACACAAAATGTAAATTGTATTTTTTTAGGTCCAAAAGTCATCAAATCACCCTCTTTTTTATGTGGAATATTCATCAATAATGCAAGATGTCAATAGAATGCTTCAAACATTTATTGAAACAATTTATTTTCCCAAGGCTGTATATTTTTTGGATTTTCCTAAAAGGAAAATCTATTTGTTATTGCAATGATTATTTTTTTTTAATTTTTTTTATTATTATTATTATTATTATTATTATTATTATTATTATTATTCTTCTTCCACACTTTTTATTTTCCCTATTTCTCTAAAACGCTCTTAACGATGTTTTTTAAAGTTTCTGTACTCATAAAGGGTCATAAGTTCTAACTAAACGTCATATTACCATTTTTCTGCAAATGTTTTAGTTAACCCTTTATGCCAAAAAACACAAAAATATTCGGCAGCTCATATCTTTGGACTGGAAAGAGCGATTGACTTGAAATTTTCGCAGACATGTCAGCAATACACCCCTCTATCAGCATATGGTACAAAAATGTATGTAGTTAACACCTTTCTGCCAAAACGTTTTTCGAAAAGAAAAAAAAAATTCAAAATTTGACCATTTTTTAACTCAGTCTCGGGACAGGGATATGCTGAACCATCTAAAATGGCTTAGAAATGAAGACTGTATCACCGAATTGTAAAAACCATTGAAAAAATTTCGATTTGAATTTCCGACAATCCAAAATGGCGGCCGAAAAATCGAATTTTTATTTTCGATTATTTATGCGTTTCAGGCAATTTGGAGCCGGAAAAAAAATTTTTTTGCACCAGAAAAATTTTTGGTTTGGACTAAAAGTCGGAAATTTTTGTTTCGACCGGGCTACTTTGCCGTCACAGTACTCAACAACGGGGATGATTTGGAAGCTTCTAAGGTTAGAAATGTTGAATGCACACAGGGTTCCCGCAGGCCTTGAAAAGCCTGGAATTTCAAAAATGAAATTCAAGGCCTTGAAAAGCCTTGATTTGGCTCCGTGGGCCTGGAAAAGCCTTGAAAATTGAAGCATTGCACGCTGAGTTGAGATGAATGAAATACGTCAATGACAGTCCGGCTGGTTCAACTACGATAAGCCTGAAAAACCTTGAATTTAACTTTCTCTTAGCTTTCAAAATCCTTGAATTTGGGGTGTATATGGCCTGGAAAAGCCTGGAATTTCATGTCAGGTCAGGTGCAGGAACCCTGTGCACAGTATACATGAACAGTTGTCATCTTTTGGAATTGGAGTTGTTCTTCATTTGGCTTCTGCTAGCAGTCAAACATGGCTTCGGGACACTGACCAAAAATTGAAAAAAAATTTCTTGTTTTTAATTACTTTATTATATCTAGCTTCATTAGTTCTTATAAATAAAAAGCTATCAATGACGGCCATGAGTTCTAATAAATAAAACCATCAGTATTTGGGCCAAAATGTTTCTTGTCAGGCAAAAACGCCCAAAAGCACCCAAAGCTTCATAGGCCAATATCTCATGAAGGAAAAAAGCTATCGACTTAATTTCTCAACAGACTTGTCAGAAATACTCTTGTCTAAAACAAACATAATCAGTATTTTTTTTCCATTTTTAGCTCAACTTTGGCGAAGCCAAATTTGAGCTTATGCCATGGCCAGTCGTCCGTCTGTCCGTCAACAATTCAATACGGCTCAGGCTAGAGGCCGTATTTATGAACCGATCTTTACAAAACTTCTTGGGTACCTTTGTTATGACCGTGGGACGAGAACGAGTGTTTTTGGGTTCGTTCCGAAATTCAAGATGGCAGCCAGCCACCATTTTGTACCGACGATCAGAAATCTGTTTTTTGCACAGAACTTCCATATGAAAGCGCCGATTTGAATAATTTTTTGTATGAATGTTTAGTACCATGGGATACATCACATATAATACGAGTTTTTTTCTCGTTCGTAAATTATGCAAATTAGACTAACTTTGATGTATTTAGTGTTACTTTCAGCACTGTCAGTGCAAATGCCAATACGGCTTGGGCTAGAGGCCGCATTTATGAACCGATCTTTACGAAAATTCTTGGGTACCTTTGGTATAGCCGTGGGACGAGAACAAGTGTTTTGGGGTGCGGTCCAAAATTCAAGATGGCCGTTGGCAGCCATTTTGTTCAAAATTAGAGGCAATCAGATTTTTGCGCAGAACTTCCACATGAAAGCTCTGATTTGAATAATTTTTTGTGTGAATGTTTAGTACCATGAGATACATCACATATAATACAGGTTTTTTTTCTCGTGCAGAAATTATTCAAATTAGATGAACTTTGATTTTTTCAGTGCTACTTACACACAGTCAGTACACATGTCAATACGGCTTGGGCTAGAGGCTGTATTTATCAACTGATCTTCACGAAACGTCTTGGGTACCTCTGCTATCACCTTGGGACGATAACAAGTGTTTCTGAGTGCAGTCCGAAATTCAAGATGACTGCCAGTGGCCATTTTGTACCGAAATTCGGTCTAATCAGTTTTTTGTACACAACTTCTATATGGCTCAGGCTAGAGTCTGTATTTATGAACCGATCTTTACGAAACGTCTTGGGTACCTTTGTTATCACCGTGGGATGAGAACGGGTGTTTTTGGGTGTGGTCCAAAATTCAACATGTCCACCAGCAGCCATTTTGTACCAAAATTAGTGCAATCAGTCTTTTGTACAGAACTTCTGTATGAAAGTTCTGATTTGAATAATTTTTTGTATGAATGTTTAGTAAAATGGAATACATCACATACAGTACGAGTTTTTTTTCTCGTGCAGAAATTATGCAAATTAGATGAATTTTGATTTATTTAGTGCTACTTATACACTGTAAGTGCACATGTCAAAACGGCTCGGGTTAGAGGCTGTATTTATCAACCGATCTTCACGAAACTTCTTGGGTACCTTTGTTATCACCTTGGGACGAGAACGAGTGTTTCTGAGTGCGGTCCAAAATTCAAGATGGCTGCCAGCGGCCATTTTGTACCGAAATTCGTTCCAATCAGTTTTTTGTCACAACTTCTATACAGCTCGTATTTATGAACTGATCTTCACGAAACTTCTTGGGTACCTTTGTTTTCACCTTGGGACAGGAATGAGTGTGTTTTGGGGTGCCTTTGTTATCACTGTGCTATGAGAACAAATATTTTGGGGTTCAGTCAGACCCACTCTAGGACTCAAAGATTTCTTTTCTAGTTTAGCATCTGACTGTCACCCACCTTTACAATACTTTACCTATACATTTGTTACAGGCTACGGTCAGTATTTATGTACAGGCCGTTACAATACTTTATATGTACCTTTGTTATCAGGTCATTACCTTGATGTTTGTCATTGCTGTGTCACATACTGTACATGTACATGTCTTGACAAGTTGAGCTACAGTGTCATTGACACTTTCATTTATGTTTTCTGCCAAAAGTTTTCACAAAACGGAAAGTTATCTCGAAAATCGGCCATTTTGGTTTGAAATATCGAGATTTAAATATAATGAGCCCTCTAAAAGGGATCTAAATTGAAGGCAGTAGTACCGCTTTATAAGAAAAATCAAAAGAATTTTGTTTAGATTTTTTGTTAATCCAAAATGGCGGCCAAAAAATTGAACAAATTTTTTTTCATTTTTTATGCGTTTCGTTCAATTTTGAGACGAAAACATTTTTTTTTCTTTTACACTGAAAATTTTTGATCCCATTCGGACTGAAATTTTCGACCAAAAGTCGGAAATTTTTGTTACGACTGGGCTACTTTGCCGTCACAGTACTCAACAACGGGGATGAGTTGAAAGCTTCTAAGGTTAGAAATGTTGAATTCACAGTGTACATGAACAGTTATCGTCTTTTGGAATTGGAGTTCTTCCTTTGGCTTCTGCTAGCAGTCAAACATGGCTTCGGGACACTGTGACCAAAAATTGAAAAAAAATTTTTTGTGTTTTTTTTACTTTATTATGTCTAGATTCATTAGTTCTCATAAATAAAAACTATCAATGATGGCCATGAGTTCTAATAAATAAAACCATCAGTATTTGGGGCAAAATGTTTCTTGTTGGGCAAAAACACCCAAAGCTTCATAGGTCAATATCTCATGAAGGAAAAAAGTTATCGACTTAATTTCTCGACAGACAGACTTGTCAGAATTACTCTTGTCTAAAACAAACATAATCGGTATTTTTTTCCATTTTTTATGTTTTCTGCCAAAATTTTTCACAAAACGGAAAGTTATCTCGAAAATCGGCCATTTTGGATTGAAATATCGATATTTAAATATAATGAGCCCTCTACAAGGGATCCAAATTGAAGGCAGTAACACCGCTTTATAAGAAAAATCGAAAGAATTTCATTTCGATTTTTCATTAATCCAAAATGACGGTCAAAATATCGGAAATTTTTTTTGCGTTTTTTTGCGTTTCGTTCAATTTTGAGACAACATTTTTTTTTTTTTTTTACACTGAAAATTTTCGGTCCGGTTCGGACTGAAATTTTCAATCAAAAGTCGGAAATTTTTGTTACGACCAGGCTACTTTGCCATCACAGTACTCAACAACGGGGATGATTTCAAAGCTTCTAAGGTTAGGAATGTTGAATTCACAGTGTACATGAACAGTTATCGTCTTTTGGAATTGGAGTTGTTCTTCCTTTGGCTTCTGCTAGCAGTCAAACATGGCTTCGGGACACTGTGACCAAAAATTGAAAAAAATTTTCTTGTGTTTTTTTTTTACTTTATTATGTCTAGATTCATTAGTTTGCATTAATAAAACTATCTGCATATTGCGGAAAATGTTTTTTCCAGCCCAAACCGCCCCAAAACGCCCAAATATGTGGGAGCCGATATCTTTGGACTGGAAGGGGCGATTGACTTGAACTTTTCACAGGAATGACTGTAATACACTTCTCTATTAATCAAGGGCACAAAATGGTAGTTGGTTAACCCCTTTCTGCCAAAACATTTCACGAAACCGAAAAAAATTCAAATTTTTATTTAGTATCGACCTCCCTTAGGACTTGCTGAGTAGAACAATGAGTAAAACCACTAAGGAAAATCCTGTGTATTGTTCCGAAGGTACAATCACTTCCTCTAGTTAGAGATTGCATCACTTCCGAGTGCAACATTTCAAGGCGGGTATTTCTAATTCAAATATTTAGTTCAGTGATACCTATAATCATCCCCAAACCTACCAAAGAGACATTTTACCACTTTCATGAGATTTCTGCATTAGAATCCAACTTTTAGCTTCTACTGAGTCAAAAACATGGGAAATTTGCTCTTTTAAGGAAAAGTGTCCAGACTGTGTCAAATGAGCTTAAAAACTGGTATTGCCTCCAAAAGATTTTTCTAGCCCATTACCTAATAGATAAGCTGAGAGCAAGCCTGAAAATAAGTAGACTGTCATCTGCAGAATGAGGTTACCAAAGGGTGAATTTGGTGATACTAACCTGCACAGCAGGGTAGCATCACTAAATTTACCCTCTGTGAACCTCATTCTGAATCTAAGTCTCAAGCCTAAACAGCAAGAGGTACCCAGAGGATACACTGACACACTGTATGGGATAGCATCAGCATATTCACCCTCTGGGGACCTCATTTTGCAAATGACAGATTGTGTATTTTCAGCATTGGCTGAGAGGGATGAGAATTTATAGCTTTCTTTAAAAACTACCCTGATCCCAAAATAAAACTAAAATCTGCATCAGCACACAATATTATGGGAAAAAATCTGTCTCATTTAACCATACCGCAAGCAAAACAGTGCTCCAACCCCCACGAAACAATATGAATGTCAATTTTGTTTCAAAAATTGTGGCTGCAGCTATATATTTCACCAATATAAAAGAGCTCTGTCACTTTATCCTAAGAGTTGATGTAAAATTTTCTTCTACCTACTCATGTGGTGAAATATAGCCCTAAATAGTACCCCCCGGTGTGCCCCTTTTCATCAAAATCTTTGAGATAATTAGAAATTAATTGATATTGACCCAAAACAAACCCCCTGGTGATATTAAATTCCCATTTGTGATAGATTTAAATCACATTCTGGCTTTTGAAACATATCACCTTGTGTTTGATGAATATTTTGCAATTTTTGGTGAAAGAAAGCATCAGTTTTCTCAGTTAAGGCATCTAGAGTCATTGGTATGGCACTGACAAAACATAAAACAGTGTTTTTTTCCAAAGGAAAGACCAGTACCTGCTACTCTGGTAACTCATAACAATGTTAAATGTCTAAAACCATCAAATATTGATTCTATAGTTCTATGCTTGTGCTGCAAGTACCTATCAGTGCACTTTCACAACTTTTGTTTCAATTCCCACAGACACCCATTCTGACAAAAAGAGTGAAATTCTAGAAAATATGTTTCAAAGAGGATAAATCTGGGATTTGCAACAAGAATATAGTGGTATTTGATGTTCAATGTATTTGTGTGTGTGGGTGCAGGGTGAAAGATAGTCAGCTGCCAATTATTGAAAATGCAGACAGACACAGGTAAATGAAAAACAAAGAAACAACTTATCTGATGAAGAGACAGACAGACAGACAGACAGACAGACAGACAGACAGACAGACAGACAGACAGACAGACAGACAGACAGGCAAATAAAATTTCAGTCACACATTTAGGAAGTCTACATTAGAGTACTGAATGACATACAATGACAAATATAGTGGAGGAGTCAGGACAAGATAGTCAAATAGAAAATAACTCAGTGGACCATGAGTGCTGCAGTCTCAAAGTAAATTATAAGAAACTAAAAGTTATGATATTAACTTCAGCCTCTAAAAACATGTTGTACAGTCTTTCCAAATGTTTATCACCAGCAGAAGGGTTAAGTGTGTATGGGGTGGGGGGGGGGGGGAGACTTGGTTCAAGGAGAGAGCAATATTTCACAACTGTCACTGACAACTGTCACTGTAAATTTGTGCTGTACCATGGGAACTATGACAGCACTAGTACTGGACTACTATTTTGGTAGCTATGCACAAATGTCATTCATTCTCATTTGTCATTATGTCTCCCCTTCCCAGAAGGGAGACATATTGTTTTAGTGCATATTCTTCTTCTTCTTCTTCTTCTTCTTTCTTCTTCTTCTTCTTCTTCTTCTTCTTCTTCTTCTTCTTCTCACACAAACTTTGTCCGGGCCATAACTTTTTTGTCTTTTGACCTACACCTTAGATACTTGGCATGTGGATGTATCACCATGAACTGGTGTGCAGTGTACCATAGTGACCTTCATGTGACCTAGACCTTTGACCTGAAGGTCAAATTTATGCGCTTTTTTAAGGGAAACTGTCTGGACCAGAACTTTTATGTATTTCGAGTCAGGCTTTAGATATTTGGCATGTGGATGTATCACCATGAGCCGGTGTGTAGCATACCATTGTGACCTTCATGTGACCTTGACCTTTGATCTGAAGGTCAGATTTGTGCTTTTTTCAAGGAAACTTTGTCCGGACCAAAACTTGTTTGTCTTTTGAGCCAGGCCTGAGATATTTGGCATGTGGATGTATCACAATGAGCCGGTGTGTCGCATACCATTGTGACCTTCATGTGACCTTGACCTCAAGGTCAAATTTATGTACTTCAAATAGGGAGTAATTGTCCAGACCAGAATTTTTTTGTTTTTTGACCTAGGACTTGGTTATTTGACATGTGGATGTATCACCATGAGACTGCATGTCGTGACCTTCATGTGACCTTGACCTCAAGGTCAAATTTATGTACTTCAAATAGGGAGTAATTGTCCAGACCAGAATTTTTTTGTTTTTTGACCTAGGACTTGGTTATTTGATATGTGGATGTGTCACCATGAGACCACATGTCGTCTACCTCGATGACTTTCATGTGACCTTGACCTCGGACCTTAAGGTCAAATTTATGTACTTCAAATAGGGAATAATTATCCAGACCAGAACTTTTTATGTGTACCCATACTATGTATGGTACACATAATGCCAGCATCCGGGGTGACCATCCGTCGTTCGTCCATCCTTTGTCCATCTGTCCGTCCGTCCGTCTGTCTGTCCGTCCATCCATCTGTCCATCCAGCGTCCGTATCCATTTCTTTGGCATTCGATAACTTGAAAAATATTGCTTGGATTGTCAAGTTACTTTATATTTGTGTTCAGGTTACTGATGTACCGAGCTGTATAGTTTTTGGTGTAAATCGGATAATTTGAGATATTAACCCTTTATCCTTCAAATTGAAAATTCCTCCAATCCCTTTGGCATTCGATAACTTGAAAAATATTGCTTGGATTGTCTAGTTACTTTATATTTGTGTTCAGGTTACTGATTTGCCAAGCTGTATAGTTTTTGGTGTAAATCTGATAATTTGATCCTGAGATATTAACCCTTTATCCTTCAAATTGAAAATTTCTCCAATCCCTTTGGTATTCGATAACTTGAAAAATATTGCTTGGATTGTCAAGTTACTTTATAATTGGGTTCAGGTTACTGATGTGCCGAGCTGTATAGTTTTTGGTGTAAATCGGATAATTTAATCCTGAGATATTAACCCTTTATCCTTCAAATTGAAAATTCCGCCAATCCCTTTGGCATTCGATAACTTGAAAAATATTGCTTGGATTGTCTAGTTACTTTATATTTATGTTCAGGTTACTGATGTGCCAAGCTGTATAGTTTTTAGTGTAAATCTGATAATTTGATCCCGAGATATTAACCCTTTATCCTTCAAATTGAAAATTTCTTCAATCCCTTTGGCATTCGATAACTTGAAAAATATTGCTTGGATTGTCAAGTTACTTTATATTTGTGTTCAGGTTACTGATGTGCCGAGCTGAAAAGTTTTTGGTATAAATCTGATGATTTAATCCTGAGATATTAACCCTTTATCCTTCAAATTGAAAATTCCTCCAATCCCTTTGGCATTCGATAACTTGAAAAATATTACTTGGATTGTCAAGTTACTTTATATTTGTGTTCAGGTTACTGATGTGCCGAGCTGTATAGTTTTTGTTGTAAATCAGATAATTTGATCCTGAGATATTAACCCTTTATCCTTCAAATTGAAAATTCCTCCAATCCCTTTGGCATTCGATAACTTGAAAAATATTGCTTGGATTGTCTAGTTACTTTATATTTGTGTTCAGGTTACTGATGTGCCGAGCTGTATAGTTTTTAGTGTAAATCTGATGATTTGATCCCCAGATGTTAACCCTTTATCCTTCAAATTGAAAATTCCTCCAATCCCTTTGGCATTCGATAACTTGAAAAATAGTGCTTGGATTGTCTAGTTACTTTATATTTGTGTTCTGGTTACTGCTATGCCGAGCTGTATAGTTTTTAGTGTAAATCTGATGATTTGATCCCCAGATATTAACCCTTTATCCTTCAAATTGAAAATTCCTCCAATCCCTTTGGCATTCGATAACTTGAAAAATATTGCTTGGATTGTCAAGTTACTTTATATTTGTGTTCAGGTTACTGATGTACCGAGCTCTATAGTTTTTGGTGTAAATCTGTTATTTTAATCCTGAGATATTAACCCTTTATCCTTCAAATTGAAAATTCCTCCAATCCCTTTTTGCATTTGATAACTTGAAAAATATTGCTTGGATTGTCAAGTTACTTTATAATTGTGTTCAGGTTACTGATGTGCTGAGCTGTATAGTTTTTGGTGTTCATCTGATAATTTGACCCCGAGATATTAACCCTTTATCCTTCAAATTGAAAATCCCTCCAATCCCTTTGGCATGAGATAACTCAAAAAATATCAATCCGATTGTCATGTTACTTTATAAATTTATTCAGGTTACTGATGTGCTGTATAGGTTTTTATGTAAATCTGATAATTTGATCCGGAGATATTAACCCTTTATCCATCAAATTACACACTCCTCCAATCCATTTCTATATGTACCCATACCTTGTATGGTGTACATAATGTCGGCATCCGTGGTGGCCCTCCGTCATACAGCTTTCTAGTAGTTGCGCGTATGGGTACACATCTGACGATTTCATCGGCCTATTTTTTGTTTTTTGACCTAGGACTTAGATATTTGACATGTGGATGTATCGCAGTTAGACTGCATGTCACATGTAATCATGACCTTCATGTGACCTTGACCTCAAGGTCAAATTTATGTACTTTAAATAGGGAGTAATTGTCCAGACCAGATTTTTTTTTTTTTGGACATGTGGATGTGTCACCATGAAACCGCATGTCCACTACCTTGATTAACTGCATGTGACCTTGACCTCTGACCTCAAGGTCAAATTTATGTACTTCAAATAGGGAATAATTGTCCAGATCAGAACTTTTTTGTTATTTTGACCTAGGACTTAGATGATTGACATGTGGATGTATCACAATGAGACCACATGTCATCATGACCTTCATGTGACCTTGACCTCAAGGTCAAATTTATGTACTTTAAATAGGGAGTAATTGTCCAGACCGGATTTTTTTTTTTTTTGACATGTGGATGTGTCACCATGAAACTGCATGTCTGCTACCTTGATGAACTGCATGTGACCTTGACCTCTGACCTGAAAAGGAAGAGTGTGCTAAAACACTTTCTAGTTTTATTTTGTTATTCTTCCACTGTAGCCCCCTCCCCTTCCCAACTTTGTGTTCCAGAATACTCTTTCAATGAAGGACTTGCTCTCATACATTTTAAAGAGCATAATATAGAAGAGAAAAACTTCTGAATACCAGTCAATAGAAGTGCAGTATAGGTTGTTTGGCTGTGTGTTTGAATGGTGTTTTGGGAGGGGGGGGGGGGGGATTGTTGGAATCATCCTGCCTCTAGTACTATGAAGGGGAACCATGGTTTAGATAAATGTGTGAATAGGGTAAGGTAGGTTGTTAGTTTGCAGCTGCCAGAGGTTATATTGTGCTCCTTTGGAATACACTTGCTCAAGATGTGAATTTTCTTGCTTTAAAAGCCTTAGTTTTGGCAATATACAGCCTTTGTTGCTGACTGTGACAAAAATGCAACTTTTCAAAACAATAAAACAGTTCTCTGGGGTGTGTGAATCCTCAGTGAACATTTAATGTTGAAATAATCCCCCAAAATAATAATTGAACCTGGTTTGGAAGCAAAAAACATATTTCCTATAGGTATCCCGGCACTAAATATTTTCCCCTAGGCGACCATTATAACGTTCAGGCAAAACAAAATATGATCGCATCACTTCAATTTTGGCATTCAAACATCTATGTCAAGTATAGCCCTTCAGAAAACTTTTTCTGACCCCAAAACATGGGGTCATGCAACAAATAAGAGAGAAAAATTGACAGCAAGGGAAGTACCCGTCACATGCACATATTTTTCTGGGAATTCCCTACAAAAACACACAAAATGTAAATCGTATTTTTTTGGTCCAAAAGTCATCAAATCACCCTCTTTTTTATCTGGAATATTCATCAATAATGCAAGATGTCAATAGAATGCTTCAAACATTTATTGAAACAATTTATTTTCCCAAGGCTGTTTATTTTTAGAGATTGCATCACTTCCGAGTGCAACATTTCAAGACGGGTATTTCTAATTCAAATATTTAGTTCAGTGATACCAAGAGTTACTGTGCATCGAGAAACATGGCTGCCAGAAGCATTTTTTTAAATCTTATTGGTGGATTTTGAAATATCTTCTCCTCTGAAACCACAGGGCCAAATGTTTTGAAACTTTGCATGGTTGATGACTGAGACACCCTCTACCAATGATCCTCATTTAATGTTGATTGGGTTGCAAACATTGGATGCAATTGTGGCTTATAGTTACTGTAGAAAATGGGAAATTACATTTTCATCTTCTTCTCTGGAACTACTGAGCTAATGTGTACCAAACCTGGCAGGGGTAGTCTTTGGCAGGTCCTCTTCAAACTCTCCTTATTTTGTTACCGTGCATCGAAAAACATGGCTGCCAGAAGCATTTTTTGATTCTAATAGGTGCATTTTGAAAAATCTTCTCCTCTGAAACCACAGGGCCAAATGTTTTGAAACATTGCATGGTTGATGACTGGGGCATCCTCTACCAACGATCCTCATTTAATGTTGATCGTGTTGCAAACATGGCCACAATAGTAACTTATAGTTACTATAGAAACCCTATGGGAAATCACATTTTCATCTTCTTCTCTGAAACTACTGAGCTGACGGGAACCAAACTTTGCAAGAATGGTCTATAGGAGGCCCTCTGCAAATGATCCTCTTTTTGTTTCCGTTGGTTGGAAAATATGGCCACCAGAGACATTCTCTGATTCTGATTGATGGATTTTGCAAAAATCTTCCCATCTGAAACCACAAAGTCAAATGTTCTGAAACTTCACATGATTGAGGACTGGGACACCTTCTACCAATGATCCTCATGTAATGTTGATGTAATGTTGCAAACATTGGCCATAATTGCAGTTCATAGTTACCATGGAAAGCCTATGGGAAATAACATTTTTATATGTATTTCCAGGTGAGCGATTACAGGCTCTTTAGAGCCTCTAGTTTGATGATAATATCATGAATCAGATTACAAACCAGCACCCTCAAAATTTTCTTGATGAGGTATTGCCCTTGTTGAACTTTACACTCTCTTGTCATCACATTATCATATCTAGTCATAACCTGGACCAGCTGGTGTCACCATTAATGATACAGTTTAGTGTCATTGAAAGCAATTTTGTTTTTTTGTGAAAGACGATTTTTACCCTTTACCCAAGGCACATGATATCAAAATTTGTTATTTTAATTATTAGCTCACCTGAGCGAAGGTCAAGGGGAGCTTTACTAATCACTTTCCGTCCGGCGTAAACGTCACATTGGGCTTAATAAAATTAAAAATCTGTTTCTGAGGCCCTCCCGCATGGTCCTTTTGGCTGCCGCATGCTTTCTTTTTATGACCAATGCAAACTTGAAAAAATAAAAATTAAATGGTTTATGTCTGATTTTTCAAAAATTAATAAAATTGATAAATTTGTCCCTTGAGTGCAACAAGGCTTTGCAATGCTTTAGCATTGCTAAGCCTTGTTGCACCCAAGGGACGAAATACACCACCACCCTTGATATTCTCTAGATTATGAGGCCTAAAACATAAAATAAACCAAGAACATGAACTTCTGATAGCAAAGAAATAATTACAAAAATAAAATATAAAATAAAAAACCGCCCGCCCGCATACAATTTTACAAAACTTGGCCTGAGAAATAGAACATCTACTTTGTGTGGCCTTATCAACTTCTCACAAACTACTCAACCAAATTGAACCAAATCTGGTGTGCATGCTCCCCATCATATGTCAATTCAAGTTTGTTCAAATAAAGTTGTCACACCCAAGGGGGGCACCACAAGGGGCATAACTCTGATAGCACCCATAAATTTGTTTCCAAAATTAAAAAAAAACTTCTTCAGAACCACTAGTCAGAATCGTTTCATATTTTGTATACAACTTCTTTAGTTTTAAAAAAAAAAATTTAAAACACTTTCAACAAAACCATATGCGATCCCTCATTGGAACCAGCTTGAGGGGTCACATGATCAATATGGTTTTGTTGAAAAGTTTTGAAAAATAATTTTTTTTCACCTGTTCAATTTGTAAATTCGACCAATGAAGTGGTAACCCTTAAGTCGCCGTAAAGCCACGCACTGCCACTTTTATATTGCTTTGAAAAAGTTGTCCCCAAGTGTATTTTTCCTTAATTAGAGATGGGCAATATACTGAAAAACCAAGCTGATAACGATACGGGGTTACCAAAAACAAACCGAACCAGTCAAATACCAAAACCGTCTGAATTTTCAAATTTTCCTACATTCACTATAAGTCCCTGTTGAGGCTTGATAACAGTTGAAAGGTTCGTTTTCATGAAAGTAGTGACTGATTTTTACCTTAACTTGACAAAGTCAAGATAAGCTATTGCCATCCGTGCAGAAGTCTGTTAGTCTGTGAGTCTGTAAGTCATTTCACATTTTCCTTTAGCACAGGCTACACCTCGTAGTTCTTATCCAGTCATCACGAAATTTCATATGCAGGTTTGGGGTCATGTCTAGATGAGAACGTCCCTTTTGGTCACGATCGGTCAACCTTGATGGCTGCCCGAGCCCAAGAGCCGAAAACCTTTAGCACAGTCTACAGGTCGTATTTATTAAGGGATTTCTTTGTAACTTGGTAGGATGCCTCTGTATAATATCTAGATGAGAATGTCCCCTTTTGGTCATGATCTGTCAACCGTGACGGCTGCCCAAGCCCAAAACCCAAAAACTTTTAGCACAGTCTGCAGGTCATATTAAGTATGGAGGGATTTCATTATAACCTGGTAGGATGACTCTGTATGATGTCTAGATGAAAACTTCCCCATTTGGTCGCGATCTGTCAACCTTGACGACTGCCCAAGCCCAAAACACCAAAACTTTTAGCACAGTCTACAGGTCATATTTATAGAGGGATTTCATTGTAATTTGGTAGGTTGACTCCATATAATGTCTAGATAAGAACGCCCCCTTTTGGTCGTGATTGGTCAACTGTGACTGCTACAGGGTCCCAAAGTCCAAAAACCTTTAGCACAATCTGTAAGTCATATTTATGAAGGGATCATTCAGCTGTTTCAGCTGCCCAAGCCCAAAACCCAGAAACCTTTAGCACAGTCTACAGGTCGTATTTATGGAGGGATTTCATTGTAACTTGGTAGATTGATTCCATATAATGTCTAGATGATAACGTCCCCTTTTGGTTGCGATTGGTCAACTGTGATGGCTGCAGGGGCCGGAAGCCCGAAAACCTTTAGTGCAGTTTACAGGTCGTATTTATGGAGGGATTTCATTGTAACTTGGTAGGATGACTCCAGATAATGCCTAGATGAGAACTTCCTCTTTTGGTCATGGTCATTCAACCATGATTGCAGCCCGAGCCCAAAACCCAAAAATCTTTAGCACAGACTACATGCCATATTTATGAAGGGATTTCATTGTAACTTGGTAGGATGACTCAGTATAATGTCTAGATGAGGATGTCCCCTTTTGGTTGCGATCGGCCTACCGTGATGGCTACACAGGCCCAAAGCCCCAAAACCTTTAGCACATTCTACAGGCCGTATTTATACCCCCCGCAAACAAAGTTTGGGGGGTATATAGGAATCACCCTGTCCGTCTGTCCGTCCGTCTGTCTGTCCATCCTTATAAGCGCAACTCCTAAACTGTTTGAAGAATTTTCATGAAACTTTACACAATGGAAGAACTCCATATGAAGATGTGCATGAAGCAATATAATTCCTTTCTGACATTTCCAAGGGGAGATAATCTAACTTATACATTTCAATTGGTACATCATATGGTTGTGTCCTCGTAAGCGCAACATCTGAGGCACGTGGAGGGGGGGGGGGGGATCACTTTGTGAGCTTGCTCACAGTACCTCTAGTTATGAAGGGATTTCATTGTAACTTGATACGATGACTTGTTATGGAATAATGTCACTGTAAATTGGTAACTTTGGTTGATATACATTAACTGTGAGGGCCACATACATTAACTGTGAGGGCCACATTAACCCACCCCTCAATTCTTTAGTACAGTCTACACCTCATATTATTTTTATTGAAAACAGCATACAGGGAACAGAAATTAACATATTCCCAATTATCACAATTCTTGTCTTATTTCATAATCCTTTTATCAACATTGAACATTATCCTTTTCATCAAACATAACACACAGACAAGTTAAGCTACAGTGTCATTGACACTTTCATCTTTTCAGTTCTCTTAACCCTCAGTGGACTGGGCAACTGCCCTGAATTCCCACTCGACTACAACCTGTACAAGTCCAATTGCTTAGCAGTGATTTCTTGTCAGGTCTTGGCTGCCTATTCGGGCAGCCAAGACCTGAGGAATAGGCAGCCAAGACCTGACTAGAAATCACTGCCCAGGTGTTTTGTCTATTGTCTGCAGGACATAAAAATGGCATGGTCAAGGCACACGCTTTGAGATCGCAAAAGCCTGAAATAGGTCTTTAAACATTAAGGTGTGTTAAGAACAAGCCACAAAATTGCTGCAGATATGATTTGTGGTCGTAAAAGAATACCACTGTTGAGTTCATTGGCAGTGTCATTTATAGCGTTGTGTTAGAATGATACTACAACAGTTATTCTGTTTTTCATAATTTGAATTCCTCATTGGTATTATCAGCAAATCTCAGTCAAGTCAGATACCGAATACCGAACCGATACTGAGGTATACCCTCTAAAAATACTGAAACTGATACCGAACTCAAAATTCCGAAAAATGCTTTCTCTATCCTTATTTGAGAATGCAACTGGTAAGCTGCACTCATCTTGGCAATGTTTTATATCATTGTTAGCTTCGTATAAAGGTAGCCATCAATGATGGAGAAACGCTGTTAAGTTATCGTCGGCTGTTCAGATGTATGAGGTGCAGTAACTATTGTAAAATTAATCTGAGGCTTTAAGAGTTAACAAAGATTCGGTCTTCTTCATTTTGCCTTGCCATGAAGGAACAGTACAGACATAAATTTCAGCTTATTTGTTTGATTTTGTTTTAGCCTGGCAACATGCAGCCAAACAGTGTGATTTTGATTTTCAAAGCAGATTTTGTTTTCACTTGAGTTAACACTAAGTCTTTATATTTTCTGAGTGTGATGTCATTTGTTATTCCAACCTGATAAAATATGTGTCACATCTTAACATGCTAAAGGAATTTCTGCAGGTGTTTAGAACATCAGAAACCTGTTTAACAGTAGGCATTTCAACTATTCACAACAGCTGATGTTCTTATTATACCCTCTCTGATTGGCATTGGTGTTTATATATCTTCCATATATTTGTCTGTGTCTATTAGACCCATTACCCATTTTTAGATTAACTTGACAAAGTCAAGATAAGCTATTGCCATCACGTGTGCGGATGTCTGTTAGTCTGTGAGTATGTTCACATTTTCCTTTAGCACAGGCTACACCCCGCAGTTCTTGTCTGATTGTCACGAAATTTCATATGCAGGTTTGGGGTCATGTCTAGATGAGAACGTCCCCTTTTGGTCGCGATCGGTCAACCGGTATGTCTGCCCGAGCCCAAAAACCATTAGCACAGTCTACAGGTCGTATTTATGAAGGGATTTTATTGTAACTTGGTAGGATGCCTCTGTATAATGACTAGATGAGAACATCCCCTTTTGGGCATGATCTGTCAACCGTGATGGCTGCCCAAACCCAAAACCCAAAAACTTTTAGCACAGTCTGCAGGTCATGTTTAATATGGAGGAATTTCATTGTAACTTGGTAGGATGACTCCTTATGATGTCAAGATGAGGATTTCCCCATTTGGGCGTGATCTGCCAACCGTGACGACTGCCCAAGCCCAAAATCCGAAAACCTTTAGCACAGTCTACAGGTCATATATTGAGGAATTTCATTGTAACTTGGTGGGTTGACTTCATATAATGTCTAGATGAGAAAGGCCCCTTTTGGACATGATTGGGCAACTGTGACGGCTACAGGGGCCCGAAGCCCAAAAGCCTTTAGCACAGTCTAGAGGTCATATTTATGAAGGGATTTCATTGTAACTTTGTAGGATGACTCCAAATAATGTCGAGATGAGAACGTCCCATTTTGATCGCGATCATTCAGTCTTGATGGGAGCCCGAGCCCAAAAACCTTTAACATAGGCAAAAGGTCATATTTATGGAAGGACTTCATTGTAACCTTTTAGGTTGACTCCATATAATGCCAAGATGATGACATCCCCTCTTGGTCGTGATTTCAACTGTGACGGCTACAGGTGCCTGAAGCCAGAAAACCTTGAGCACAGTCTACAGGTCATATTTGTGAAGGGATTTCATTGTAACTTCGTAGGATCACTCCAGATGATGCCCAGATGAGATTGTCCCCTTTGGTTGCGATTATTCAACCATGATGGCTTACAGAGCCTGAAGCCCGAAAACCTTTAGCACAGTCTACAGGTCATATTTATGAAGGGATTTCATTGTAACTTGGTAGGTTGACTTCATATAATGTCTAAATGAGAACGTCCCCTTTTGGACATGATTGGGCAACTGCGACAGCTACAGGGGCTAGAAGCCCGAAAACCTTTAGAGCAGTCTACAGGTCATAATTATGAAGGGATTTCATTGTAGCTTGGTAGGATGACTCCAAATAATGTCTAGATGAGAATATCCCCGTTTGGTAGTGATTGGTCAACTGTGTTGGCTACAGGTGCCCGAAGCCCAAAAACATTGAGCACAGTCTACAGGTCTTATTTATGAAGGGATTTCATTGTAACTTGGTAGGTCGACTTCATATAATGTCAAGATGAGAACGTCCCCTTTGGACGCAATTGGGAAACTGACAGCTACAGGGGCCCGAAACCCGAAAACCTTTAGCACAGTCTCCAGGCCATATTTATGAAGGGATTTCAATGTAACTTTATAGGATGACTCGTTTTGAAATAATTTCACTGTAACTTGGTAACTTTCGTTGATATATGTTAACTGTGAGGGCCACATACATTAACTGTGAGGTCATATTAACCCACCCCTCAGCTCTTTAGTACAGTGTACACCTCATATTATTTTTATCAAAAACATTGCATACAGGGAACAGAAATGAACATATTCCCAATTATCACAGTTCTTGTCTTATTTCATAATCCTTTCATAAACATTGAACTTTATCCTTTTCATCAAACACAACACACAAGTTAAGCTACAGTGTCATCGACACTTTCATTAGCTCACCTGACTTTCAGTCAGAAGAGCTATAGTGATCACTCACCGTCCATGAACATGGTGTTTGCATCTTCTCTTCCCAAACCGCTGAACCAATTTAATTGATATTTGAGATAATAGTTTGTTATGATATCGCAATTTGATTTTGTTCAAATCAAGTTGCCTCGCCCCTCGGTAGGGCCATGCCTAAAAAGTGTGCTTAAATCTTTAAAAAATCTTCTTCTCATGAACCAGCAGTAGCAGAGACTTGATATTTGGTGTGCAGCTTCCTTTTGAGGTGTAGACTCAGATTTGTTCAAGAGAAGTTCGAGGAGCTATATCTGCCTTCGTTATGGGAGGGGCAAGAATTTTCGCCCTGCCCAAAATTTCTATTTTCAAAACCGAGAAGCAGATTTGAACCAAATGTGATATGAGGGCTTATTGGGTCGAAAGTACTTAATTTATGCCCAAATTTTTTTCCCGTCACTCCATGGAGCTAAAAATAGAAAAAAATTAAAACGCCCATATCTCCAACACTACACGGCACTGAGAATTATTATTTGGTGTGAAGCTTCCTTAGGACCAACAGAATGGAATGGTAAAAAAAAAATTGCTATCGGTTGTATGATGGGGTACTTTTTGGGGCCTTTGAAAACGTGCTGAGTCAGCATTTTTTAACTGTGGGTAATGGGGAAAACATTTAAGACTACTTTTCTCCCAAACCACTGCCCCAAAAAATTTCAAATTTCACATATAACATCTTTGGAAGATTGTTTCACATGTTTATTGAAATCAATTGCCTGGGTCCATATTTGGGCTCTCTATGGGAGCCCAAATGTTTAAATTAGTGCAGTATGAGGAATATTCTTTAAAAATCTTCTTCTTCAGATCTATCAATCAGAATCTTGATATTTGGTACGCAGCATGCTTAGAGGGGTGAGATTCATGTTTGTTCAAGCCATGTCCCTAGGTCCATATTTGGGCTCACTGTGGGAGCTCGAATTGTAACTTAGTTCAAAATGAGGAATTTTCTTTAAAAATCTTCTTCTTCAGATCCAGCATTCAGAATGTTTTGATATTTGGTATGCTGCATCCTTAGGGGGTGAGATTCAAGTTTGTTCAAGCCAAGTCCCAGTTTTGATATTTGAGCTCCCTGTGGGAGCCCGAATTATAACTTGTTCAATAGGAGGAATATTCTTAAAAATCTTCTTCACATCCATCAGTCAGAATCTTTTGATATTTGGTAATCAGCATCCTTAGTGGTGTAAGATTCAAGTTTGATCAAGCCAAGTCCCAGTTTTGATATTTGAGCTCCCTGTGGGAGCCCGAATTATAACTTGTTCAATATGAGGAATATTCTTAAAAATCTTCTTCACATCCATCAGTCAGAATCTTTTGTTATTTGGTATACAGCATCCCACTGGAGGTGAGATTCAATTTGTTCAAGCCAGGTCCCTGGGTTCATATTTGGGCTCCCTGTGGGAGCCCGAATTATTACTTAGTTCAATATGAGGGATATTCTTTAAAAATCTTCTTTTTTTTTTTAGATCCACTGGTCAGAATCTTTGGATATTTGGTATAAGCTTTTCTTAGGAGGAGCAGATGCAACTTGTTGAAATATATTCCCTGGGTTGATATTTAGGCTACCATGTCAGGTGAGCGCCCTCAGGCCCCTTGGGACCTCTTGTTTTATCTACCTGTCCATTGGAAACATTGGTCAGCTTTAGTCATATATTTTGTGATGAATATACAGTATACACAAAACATTTTGCGAGAGATAGAAGAATGAAGTGTACATATGTATGTTCAGATTTCTATTATGCTGATCTATTTTCAGTTGTCATTTTCCCTGTGGGAACCCTGGGAAGTGAAGCAGTGCCTGGGTTCATATTTGGGCTCCCTGTGGGAGCCTGAATTATTACTTAGTTCAATATGAGGGATATTCTTTAAAAATCTTCTTTTTTTTTTTAGATCCACTGGTCAGAATCTTTGGATATTTGGTATAAGCTTTTCTTAGGAGGAGCAGATGCAACTTGTTGAAATATATTCCCTGGGTTGATATTTAGGCTACCATGTCAGGTGAGCGCCCTCAGGCCCCTTGGGACCTCTTGTTTTATCTACCTGTCCATTGGAAACATTGGTCAGCTTTAGTCATATATTTTGTGATGGATATACAGTATACACAAAACATTTTGCGAGAGATAGAAGAATGAAGTGTACATATGTATGTTCAGATTTCTATTATGCTGATCTATTTTCAGTTGTCATTTTCCCTGTGGGAACCCTGGGAAGTGAAGCAGTGCCTGTTTACTGCGGTAAACAAACTCTCTTTTATTGGTGAAATAGGGCCCAGTCATCGATGCCTTTGGTGGAAGTACTTGAAAATGGGCAACATGGGTAAGAACAATTGGCTTGACTTGACTCCATATCCATGTTGTGGTGATGATTAGCTATTGCAGAGAAATATATACTCTTAAACACCAATAAATAAATAATTTTATTATATGCTAGCCTGTGAATTATCGCAAATTATCTAAAAAGATATTTCTTGATATTCATCGACTTGATTGATCTTGACGAATATCCCTCAGCAGCTTCCTAAATGACATCACACTTCGCCACGTCATGACGCCTTGAAGGAACAATCAGCTGATATTTGTTATTGTTTTGAAACATATGCATTTGGGGTCGAATTGGGCTGAATATTGTGCAATAAAATGTCTCTTAGCATATAATAAAAAAGAAAATCTACTCTATTTTTAGTCAGTATCGGGAATTATCTCATGAGTGTGGACCTGAAAACATATTTCACTTGCGCTCACACTCAGGAAAAATAAAAGAAGAATTTTTTCAGTAGTTTCCTAAATGACGTTACGCTTCGACGCATGACCTCGCCTTGAACTTCGCCTTGAAGGAACTATCAGCAGCTGTTTGTTATTGTCTTGAAGCTGTCTGCAGTCAGAATTGGTCTGAATATTGCACATTAAAATGTCATGTAGCATATAATAAAAAGAAAATCTACGCTGTTTTATTGAATATCGGGAATTACCTCATTCATGTGGACCTGAAAGTATTATTTTTCACTCACTTAAGCGTTCATGAAAAAAAAAAAACTTTCAGGGCCACACACCCGTGATAATTCCTGATATTCACTACACACCCGTGATAATTCCTGATATTCACTAAAACAGTATAGATATCCTCTATATAGTCAGTTACCAGTCTTTTTTCAGGGCATTGCTAATTGGGTTTAATGTGTTCATGGATTGAAATGATTGGATTAATTTTTCTTCATACTTTTGTTTTGGCCTGGCATTATTATGAAATTTCCTAATCAACTTTTGAAGAAGGATAATTGATTAAAGTCTACTTTAATTGTACTCACTGACCTCTATAAACAACTATCATACAAAAAACAAAATTTTTGGTCATTACTTCCTCAGGCCAGACATTCTTTAGGCATGCAGGCATGCTGCACGTGTACTTCTCTCTGAGGAAAATTCAGACTTGCTGACACTGCAGGCCCAAACCTGAGCCTAGGCTAAGGTTTGGACCTGAGGTGATCAGGTGTCTAATAATGGCTGCATTGAGATTTAAGAAGGCAATTGCACTCCTTGGCAAACTGAGAAAGGCTGTTATTTGTACTCCCATTCTTTTTAGAATGCCAGACCTGGTGTCATGTGTTGTATCTTTATACTTCTTTCCCGTATCAATTACGGGGACGTGGTGGCTCAGTAGGTAGAGGTGCAGGCTGCAAGCCGAGAGGTCCTTGGTTCGAATCCCACCTGCGGCAACTACATTGTGTCTTGGGCAAGACACTTCACCCCTATTGCCCACGTGGGGGCACAGTGACGTTGTGTACTAAGGCCTAGTGCACGTCGATGGTGTACTGTCTTCAACCAATGCTAACCCTGCTTGTGTGGAGTTAGTATGTTGGGGAGCTGACAGTTGCTCACCGTTGCTCGGTGGTTCTCTCCAGGTACTTCCTCCACCCGTAAAACTGTTGAGATCATGATTAGCCATTGTGCAGAAATATGTGACATTAAACACCAATAAATAAATAAATTCCTGTATCAATTACAATGCCTTTTAATATTCTACAGCCTCTGTCAAGTCTTACGAGCATGATGGGGAGGAGAGTAGTAATAACTGATAATTCATCAGTAAAGGACTGATGAAAAAAACCTGTAATCGTCGATTTTGATATTGTTGATTATGGGTGCTTACGACGATTAGTCGATTTCTCGATTAATCATGACAGGCCTACTTATGCTATTGTCATGATACAACCAAATAGTGTTATGCAGCTTAACACAACTGCTCAAAAACAAAATGTTCCAGTAAGACTAAAATCCTAGCCCTCTAATTGGACGAGAGCTCCCTTAGTTTTTAGCTCACCTGAGCGAAGCTCAAGGGGAGCTTTACTAATCACTTTCTGTCCGTCCGTCCCTCCGTCCCTCCATCCGTCTGTCCGTCCATCCGTCCGTCCGTCTGTCCGTCCATCGTAAACTTTACATTATCGACTTCTCCTCACAAACTACTGGATCAAATTCAACAAATTTTGCTGTGCATGTTCCCTATCATATGTCAATTCAAGTTTGTTCAAATAAAGTTGCCTTGCCCACGGGGCACCACAGGTGGCATAACTCTGATAGTACCCATGAACTTCTTTTCCAAAATCAAAAAAAATCTTCTTATTCAGATCCACCAGGCAGAATTCTTTCCTATTTGGTATACAACATCTCTGGGGGGTCAGATTCAAGTTTGTTCAAATCGAGTCCCTGGGTTCATATTTGGGCTTCCTATGGGAGCCCGAATTTTAACTTAGTGCAATATGAGGATTATTCTTTAAAAATCTTCTTCTTCAGATCCACCAGGCAGAATTCTTTCATATTTGGTATACAACATCTCTAGGGGGGTCAGATTCAGGTTTGTTCAAATCGAGTCCCTGGGTTCATATTTGGGCTCCCTATGGAAGCCCGAATTTTAACTTAGTGCAAAATGAGGATTATTCTTTAAAAATCTTCTTCTTCAGATCCACCAGGCAGAATTCTTTCATATTTGGTTTACAACATCTCTAGGGGGGTCAGATTCAAATTTGTTCAAATCGAGTCCCTGGGTTCATATTTGGGCTCCCTATGGGAGCCCGAATTTTAACGTAGTGCAATATGAGGGAATGTCTTTAAAAATCACCTTCTTGAGATCCACAGGTCAGAACGCTTTCATATTTGGTATACAACAGCTCTAGAGGGATGAGATTCAAGTTTGTTCTAATCGGATTCCTATGTTAATATTTGGGCTCCCTGTGGTAGCCCAAATTTTTACTTAGTGCAATATGAGGAAATTTCTTTAAAAATCTTCTTCTTCAGATCCACCAGTCAGAATGCTTTCATATTTGATATACAACATCTCTAGGGAGGTCACATTCTAATTTGTTAAAATCGGGTCCCTGGGTTAATATTTGGGAATTATAACTTAGTGCAATATGAGGGAAATTTTTTAAAAATCATCTAGCTATAGATGTTAATTAAATCCTTCTTTAAACAACTATTGTCAGGTGAGCGCCTCAGGCCCAATGGGGCCTCTTGTTTCTATGTTTATGGCTCCGGTGATGTGTACCGCCTGACATCACCAAGTGAAATACTTGAAAAGATGGTAACAATGGGAGGAGATTCAAAGTACAAACTGCCTATAAAATCATATTTTTCTAGGTCCAGTTGTCATTCTATGAATGTATACTCACAACCCACTTAAAAAATGTCTAGGTTACGCAATCTCAGTTCAGATCATGAATTTTTTCATGATTTGAACTGAGATAGATTAACCCCGACTTTAGCTAAGTCATTGATTTTTTGTTGTCCAGTGAAGTTGTGGCGATACACAAGTGGCTTATTTACTAAATTTGTTACCGATCAAGTTGCCCTGTTCATTGAAGTTGCCTTGTTCATTTCACTAAGAGGGTTTTGGGCTATGGGTAGGGTCTGATTGGAACATATACATTACTATGATGATTTGACAGTGACATGCTGTGAGTTTTGCACTTCACATCTCAGTTGAACATAAGCACCGAGCCACAAACGTCAGACCATGTTATTGTAAATTTATCACAATAACTTATAATGTTTATGGAAGCTATGGTGTAGCAAATGATTATGCAGTAAACACTGCCCGGTCCCATTTGTGGAATGAGACACAGATTAAATAAAATATAAAATTATAATTGAGGTTGGCCTGAGTTCAAAGGTCATGTATTGCTAAGTCAAGCTTATAGTGCCAAACTATTTTCGAACAGTTCAAAACTAGTTTGGCTCAGTAAAGCCTTTAAACTTAGGCTAGCCTCTGTTATATATTATATTTTAACTTGTTAGTACATCATTTTCGAAGATTATGGCCAACGTTATACCATAGACTTTATCTTGTAATGTATGGATGTCAGATGGTAGTGTAGCCTCATGTTATGGCTCATCATCTGTCTTACTCTTCTGTTAATGGCCATCAGGGCAGTAAAAGAGGAAAATTGATCCCGGAGGGACATTGACACAAGACCAACTTGACAAACACAGAATATTGGAGGAACACTACAAGATCTATCAGAAAGTATGCAATATCCAGTGTGAGTTTAAATCAAAAGGTAGACACAGTTTTCAAAGCCGTAATGTGATTTACCTCTCGACCTGCAATAAATGCAAAATATGTTTTGTCATTGAAACAAAACTCTCATTCCACATTGATATCTTTGAGCAATTATAATTAGAAACAAGAATGATAAATTCACCAGTAAACTCTTTTAATGAACCAGACCATTCGTCCGGCAATAAAGAGTTCCGTATTATTGACATACTTCAGAGTGACCCTGACCTCGATGAAAATACATGGATCAGGAGTGATAGAAAATAACATTGGATCTTGATCCTCCAGATTATGCATCCTTATGGTTTGAAGAGGCTTGACTTTTAGTCTTTTTGATTGTAAGTAGGTGGAATGTGACTCAGAACTGCTGATATCTGTCACCATGACAGGCACCAAGTATTTTATTTGCAAGCTTGCATGTGTTTGGTTAAGGATTGAAGGTTGCTTTGAGAAAACTTTTCAAAAATTAAATGTGTTTCTCTTCTCGCTTATCAGTGGTTTATATTTTATCATTTCAGCCATATATAGAAGAAATATGTAATTCTCTTAGAGGTCATATATTTGATAAATTTATAGAAAGGTAAGTCTTTATTTGAATAACACATTTTACTGGTTCTCTAGCCATTTCCTGCATTCAGTATCTGGGAGATAAACTCAGTACACTTGGTGATTGTGAAATTATTTGGCTTGGTGTTACCATGCCGGTGATAGTTAGTGCACTGTAGAGCCTTCACTACCCTCTGTGTTTGTGTTGGTTTGAGCTCCACACAAACTGTGGCACTAGCATTCCTCACTTAACTTTGTACAGGTATGATACCTGATAAGACCTGAACACTGATTATCTTGGTAGGACAAAGGTCAAAATCACATCATTAAAATATAAACAGAAATACATTAAATTTCACCGCAACTTTAACAGCAATTATCATGTGTCAATCATCTCTTGAGGCCAAGACCTTAAATGGTTCACCCCTTTCAGTCGGTATTCTGATGTTACACAAACATCATTGTTAGAACACTCCAGTGGCTGGTATCTGAACATCTTGTTTTTTGGGGTTATAAGCCTAAGGTCACCCTTGCCGGGTAACAAAATTTAGATTATGCACTTAAAAACGTGGTATGAATCTTGTTGAATGACCTCTAGATTAATATTTAGTCAGAATGCGATGTGTGTTTGAATTGGTGGGTGTTTTACATAACTCGTTGGAATGGCATAATCATATTTCACGAGAGCCAAAGGCTCGAGCAAAATATGACTATGCCATTCCAACGAGTTATGTAAAACACCCACCGAATCAAACACACATCGTGTTCTATGTTTATTAAACATCCTATGCATTAAAATTCATTTAAATAAACAAATTTGAATTCCGATGTTTAAACCCTAAGGTGAAGAATCTGTTTGTTTTATTTGAAGCTGCACTGATCAACTGGATCGATAAAAAATCAAAACAACCTTTTTGGAACCAGTCTAAATTACTTTCGTTTTCTTTTCTATTGGGCATGTTTATTGAACTTCATGTCAGTGTTTCTCTTTGGCTGATATCCATTCATGTCTAACCATTTGATGGCTATTACTGTTAGTAAAAATATAAGTACAAATTTGGGCAGATTTGCAAAACAGCTGGGAGAAACTTTTTAAAAGAAGTTTGAAGCATGTCAAGATAGCCGAAGATTCACCGAAAAAAAGTTTACCAATTTAGATATAATGGGATCCGCAAACGAGATGGTCACGGGACTGGGTTAATGTTGTGGCTGGAAATGATAGTTTTTAGCTCACCGAAGGGAGCTTAACTTATCACTTGCCGTCCGTCGTCCGGTGTCTGTCGTCGTCCGGTGTCCGTCGTCGTCCATCGTGACTTTACATTATCGACTACTCCTCCCAAACTACTGGATCAAATTGAACCAAATTTGGTGTGCATGTTCCCCATCATATGTCAATTCACACTTATACAAACAAACTTGCCACATCCACAGGGGGCCCCACAAGGGGCATAACTCTGATAGCACCCATGAATTTCTTTCCAAAATTCAAAAAAATCTTCTTCAGATCCATCAGGCAGAATTCTTTCTTATTTGGTATGCATCATCTCTAGGGGTGGGGGGGGGGGCAGATTCAAGTTTGTTCAAATCAGCCCCCTGGATTCATATTTGGGCTCACTATAGAAGCCCGAATTTGAACTTAGTGCATTTCAGACAAATTTCTTAAAAAATCTTCTTCTCCAGATCCAGCAGGCAGAATCTTTTGATATTTGGTATGCAACATTGTGGGGTGGATCTGATTGAAGTTTGTACAAATTGGCCCACTGGGTTCATATTTGAGCTCAGTATAGAAGCCCGAATTTGAACATAGTGCATTTCAGACAAATTTCTTAAAAAATCTTCTTCTCCAGATCCAGCAGGCAGAATCTTTTGATATTAGGTATGCAACATTGTGGGGTGGATCTGATTCAAGTTTGTTCAAATCGGCCCCCTGGGTTCATATTTGGGCTCAGTATAGGAGCCTGAATTCAAACTTAGTGCATTTCAGGCAAATTTCTTTAAAAATCTTCTTCTCCAGATCCAGCAGGCAGAATCTTTTGATATTTGGTATGCAACATTGTGCGGTATATCGGATTCAGGTTTGTTCAAATCGGCCCCCTGGGTTCATATTTGGGCTCAGTATAGGAGCCCAAATTTGAACTTAGTGCATTTCAGGTAAATTTCTTTAAAAATCTTCTTCTCAAGATCCAGCAGGCAGAATCTTTTGATATTGGGTCTGCAGCATGCTTAGCATGCTTAGGGGGGTGAGATTCAAATTTGTTCAAGCCAAGTCCCTGGGTTCATATTTGGGCTTACTGTGGTAGCCCGAATTATAACTTAGTTCAAAATGAGGAATTTTTATTAAAATTCTTCTTCTTCAGATCCAGCAGTTGGAATGTTTTGATATTTGGTATACAGCATCCTTAAGGGGGTGAGATTCAAGTTTGTCCAAGCCATGTCCCTAAGTCCATATTTGGGCTCACTGTGGGAGCCCGAATGATAACTTAGTTCAAAATGAGGAATTTTCTTTAAAAATCTTCTTCAGATCTAGCTATCAGAATGTTTTAATATTTGGTATGCAGCATCCTTATGGGGGGTGAGATTCAATTTTGTTCAAGCCATGTCCGTAGGTCCATATTTGGGCTCACTGTGGGAGCTTGAATTGTAACTTAGTTCGAAATGAGGAATTTTCTTAAAAAATCTTCTTCAGATTTAGCAGTCGAAATGTTTTGATATTTGGCATACAGCATCCTTAGGGGGTGAGATTCAAGTTTGTTCAAGCCAAGTCTCTGGGTTCATATTTGGGCTCACTGTGGGAGCACGAATGATAACTTAGTTCAAAATGAGGAATTTTCTTAAAAAATCTTCTTCAGATCCAGCAGATGAATGTTTTTGATATTTGGTATGCAGCATTCTTGGGGGGGGGGGGGGGGGGTGGGGGGGGTGGGGGGTAAGATTCAACTTTGTTCAAGCCATGTCCCTAGTTCCATAAAATTTGTCTCATCACTTCATTCCTTTGTAGTGTTGATGAACCATGTCTAACTGAATGTGACCTCAAATACTTCTTTGAACCACTTTGGCCGGTGAGCGATTAAGGCTCATTGGGGCCTCTTGTTTTAAAATATCTCATTTTTGGTTAACTAATTTTTTGTAAACCGACTTTATTTTGCTTTGGACATTTGTATTTTCACACTCTGTGACAAACGATCGATAATTGTTTTCCAAAATTTGGAAACTTTTTGAAGCGTAACTGATGATTCGATGGAAAAGGTACTTGTATAAATGGTGCTGGGAAGAAAATTCCGGCTTGCACATCACCAGTTGAATACAGAAACATTTATGTCATAGCAGCCATTCTGTTAAATACAAGGGTTTAAAGTTTAATGGATGTGTAATAAATTACATTCTGATTAAAAATAATACCCAAATTTCAGACAGTAAATTTTTCCCCCAGTGCAACTAGGAATTTAAATTCAGATTTGCATTATGTGAAAAATTTACATGGTAGAATTTGGATATTTAGATATCAGCACGTCAAACAATGCTTCAGCAAAATCTGCATCAACACGGTTATGATAGAAATGAAATTATAACCAAAGGCAAATCTTTATTCCAAGGACAAACTGCAGGAGTTGAAAACACTGGTAACATTGAAATTTAATTTATGTTCAACCGATGATAGGAACCAGCCACCACAATTGGCCGATTGTGGGCAATCACAGCAGCTCCTTGAACATCGGTTCCACTGATTGTTGCCAAGCATGTTATGATTATTCATTAACCACATTTTATTATCTTTTGCAATTGTCCGATTATTAAAGTAAAATGATGTCAATAATACCATTCAATAAAGTTGAGAAACAACCACAATGTGTATTCTTAATCTCTCTAGACACCCCTTTATGAGCAATACAAGTCATATGAAATGTAAAACTTACAATTGAGTGTACTTGTTCATACTGGAAAAGTGAAGGTTGCACTCCATTGACTCAGCTCGTAGTAAAATTATCAGTTGAACGCACCTGAGTGGTAAACGTGACTCATTGACAGAATATTGGACAGTCACTAAATTCCAGTTTAATTGAATACTCCTGTTAACTGAATATATTTCACTGATAAAGAAAGTATCCATTAAGGATCTGCGAATCAAACATTTTTTAGCTCAACTTTGGCGAAGCCAAATTTGAGCTTATTCCATGGCCAGTCATCTGTCGTCCGTCTGTCCGTCTGGCCGTCTGTCCGTCAACAGTTCAATACGGCTTGGTCTAGAGGCCGTATTTATGAACCGATCTTTACGAAACTTCTTGGGTACCTTTGTTAAGGCCTGTGCGACGAGAACGAGTGTTTTCCGATCCGAAATTCAAGTTGGCCACTGGCGGCCATTTTGTACAGACTTGGGTGAAATCAGATTTTTGTGCAGAACTTCCATATGAAAGCGCTGATTTGAATAATTTTTTGTATGAATGTTTAGTACCATGGGATACATCACATATAATACAGGTTTTTTTCTCGTACGTAAATTACGCAAATTAGACTAACTTTGATGTATTTAGTGTTAATTTCAGCACTGTAAGTGCAAATGCCAATACGGCTTGGGCTAGAGGACGTATTTATAAACCGATCTTTACGAAACTTCTTGGGTACTTTTGATATCACCGTGTGACGAGAACGAGTGTTTTGGGGTGCGGTCCGAAATTCAAGATGGCCAATGGCAGCCATTTTGTTCAAAATTAGGTGCAGTCAGATTTTTGCACAGAACTTCCATATGAAAGCGCTGATTTGAAAAATTTTTTGTGTGAATGTTTAGTACCATGGGATACATTACATATAATACAGGTTTTTTTCTCGTGCCGAAATTATGCAAATTAGATGAACTTTGATCTTTTCAGTGCTGTTTACACACAGTAAGTACACATGTCAATACGGCTCTGGCTAGAGGCTGTATTTATCAACTGATCTTCACGAAACTTCTTGGGTACCTCTGTTATCACCTTGGGACGAGAACGAGTGTTTCTGAGTGTGGTCCAAAATTCAAGATGGCTGCCAGTAGCCATTTTGTACCGAAATTCGGTCTAATCAGTTTTTTGTACATAACTTCTATACGGCTCAGGCTAGAGGCCGTATTTATGAATCGATCTTTACAAAACTTCTTGGGTACCTTTGTTATCACCGTGGGATGAGAACGAGAGTTTTTGGGTGTGGTCCAAAATTCAAGATGGCCACCACATCCATTTTGTACCAAAATTAGTGCAGTCACTCTTTTGTACAGAACTTCTGTATGAAAGTTCTGATTTGAATAAATTTTTGTTTGAATGTTTAGTAAAATAGAATACATCACATACAGTACGGGGTTTTTCATTGTGCAGAAATTATGCAAATTAGATGAATTTTGATTTTGATTTAATGCTACTTATACACTGTAAGTGCACAGGTCAATACGGCTTGGGCCAGAGGCTGTATTTATCAACCGTTCTTCACGAAACTTCTTGGGTACCTCTGTTATCACCTTGGACGAGAACGAGTGTTTCTGAGTGCGGTCCAAAATTCAAGATGGCTGCCAGTGGCCATTTTGTACTGAAATTAGGTCCAATCAGTTTTTTGTCACAACTTCTATACAGCTCTTATTTATGAACTGATCTTCATGAAACTTCTTGGGTACCTTTGTTTTCACCTTGGGACAGGAATGAGTGTGTTTCGGGGTGCCTTTGTTATCACTGTGCTATGAGAACAAATATTTTGGGGTTCAGTCAGACCCACTCTGGAACTCAAAGATTTCTTTTCTAGTTTAGCATCTGACTGTCACCCACCTTTACCATACTTTACCTATACATTTGTTACAGGCTATGGTCAGTATTTATGTACAGACTGTTACAATACTTTATATGTACCTTTGTTATCAGGTCATTACCTAGATCTTTGTCATTGCTGTGTCACATACTATACATGTACATGTCTTGACATGTTGAGCTACAGTGTCATTGACACTTTCATTTTTTGAGTCTTATCTCAAATCGAATTGTCTCTCTGATATCGGTAGTATCTCGAATCGAATTAATAGACAAATTTTTTCATATTGCACCAAATGGAAGTTACAATATAAAACACCAATAAATAAATATTCTCCGTAGCATCTTTGCTGATACAGCTAGGCCTAATATCCATAGTTTTAGTTTTTGAAGGCTTAATTTGTTCCTATTTACGCTCTTAACGTTCTTAAGTTAAGTTTTCAGAAACTAAAACTATGCATAATATTCTAGGCAAAATTCACGACTTAACTGACAATTAACCTTTGTGAATTACTCAGTTAAATATGAAATTGAATTGAGCCGACATGAATGAAATGTCTGATGTCAGTTTTATCCAGTTTTTGTTGGAAATGTAACAAATTGAAGTTAGTACGAGAGATTAAAAAAAATCAAATCTTGAGACTGATTTGGGATCGATCTCGAAGCAGACATATTGATATCGAATCAAATCTCGAATATTCGCAAGACCCGAGTATCCATTCATTTATTGGAGTTCCACTGTACATACTGTGTCAACAGGAATTAAAGATAAAACTTTCTGCAAGTATTAAGTTTACCTCTCCCCAGTGTGTTATTTAATCATTTTGCCATACAGTATCTTCCATTATTCTCAAAAATCAACTATTGTACTTGTTCTAATAATGTTGTATGAAATTGAGTATGAATAATTGAGTAGGTTAGTCCTTCAGGAATAAAATTCTTCTGTACATTGAACTCACCCTGTGTATTTGGTCTCTTTCAGAATTGTTAAACCTTTATTTGATGCATTTTTGTTTTAATCAAGTTTTGTTTTTTTTTCCACCTGTTACTGCTGCTGTTGGCAGTCGATTTATATTGGGCACTAAGTGACTGTCTATGCATGTTGCTTTTCTTGGGTTTCTGAAATCAGTGTATGCTCATAATTGCTATTCTTTCTGGCTTGAGGTTACCAAACTTGATACAGTGGAGCCCTCTTAACTGAATAACCCTGTTAATTGAATATAATTTCTCAACACAAAACCATTTACCATACCTCCAGTACAAGTTTGACCTGTTAATTGAATTTAGGATATAGAGTAAACTCCTGTTAATTGAATAAAACATCTTGTAACCTGTCAAAAAATGACCCCAACTCTCCTCAGTTTTCCTTTGTTTATAGACCTATTTGGCCTCAGTACATCCAATACAGGCATTTAATCTATTATATCTTGTTTGACAGAGCTCATGCAGCTCTGTCAAACAAGATATAATAGAATAAATGCTAAGTTTATCTCTAAAATACAGAGACACAATTCCTGTTAATTGTTTACTAACCTGTTAATTGAATAATTTTCTCTGGCAAAGTGGCAAAGTAGCTATTGAATTAATAGGGTTCCACTGTATCCGCATGCATCTTTGAAAAGGGAGAGCGGCACAGACTTCATGTAAGTCAGGTTGAGCTTAGGGCACTGCAAAGCTTCAGAATTTGACTCAATTTGAAATCATCCTGATGATTTGATTCAATTCGATTTCAGTCACTCCAATTTGGAGATTGTCGAATTGGTGAGATGTTCTCAAAATTCTAAAAAGTATCTCCTTGTGAACTCTTCTGCCATCAGGAGCTAATATGATAAAACTTTTACAATTGTATTTTCTAAAATTGTTCTTTTTACCTATTTTCTAAAATTGTACTTTCTAATATAAACGAATAAAAGGAATCATTAGCATTTTAAAAGATATGGTGATTTGCCAGTTGGCAAATTGCCACATCTTTGAAAATGCTAATGTTTCACTTCAACCCACTGAAAGTCATAACTAGAAAATACAATTATGGACAATACAATTGTAAAAGTTTTATCGTGTTGGCCCCAGGTCTCCTTTACAGGAAGGAGAGTTGAAACGAGGTTCTGCTTCCGAAACTACTCTGATTCTGTTCTAGAAGATTCTACGTTTTTTAACAAGACGAGTTAACATTGCATACAATACTTGAATGGAGACTGACAATATTTATGGTTGTAAGAAGGGGCAATATCTGCAACTTTAAAAGTGTTGTGATTCGATTCAAGATTTGAATCAGTTTGAAATCTGCTCGATTCAATTTGGGATTTGATTCAACACAAAATTAAAGATTTTGAGGGTCCCAGCTGAGCTACATTTTAGATAATAGGATTTTCATGTGTAATGCCTTTGTTTGCCTCATAAACTCATAAACATAGTTTATAACCCTCCCTCTCCCCCCATTGTTCCAGTGAGGTGTCATGGGCTATGTTTTTGACACAAAATATAAAAACTTGTAGTTTTTCAAGAATTTTTTTTCAAGTGTCGTCTGCTATTTGGTTTAGGTGAAGGGTTAAAATGTATGGCCTATAATCGAAATGTACATATATTTGAAGCCAGTCCCGTAAGCATATCCAGGTGTCGTTTTCAATATATATAACTTTTTAGCTCAACTTTGGCGAAGCCAAATTTGAGGTATTGTCATGGCCTGTCGTCCATCTGTCCATCGTGCTGTACACACGGCTCGGGCTAGAGGCCGTATTTATGAACCAATCTTTACGAAACTACTTGGGTACCTTTGTTATCATTGTGAGACGAGAACGAGTGTTTTGGGGTCCGGTCCGAAATTCAAGATGGCCGCTGTCAGCCATTTTGTACAGACTTAGGTGCAATCAGATTTTTGCCCAGAACTTCCATATGAAAGTGCTGATTTGAATAATTTTTTGTATGAATGTTTAGTACCATGGGATACATCACATATAATACGGGGTTTTTTCTTGTACGTAAATTCTGCAAATTAGACTAACTTTGATGTATTTAGTGTTACTTTCAGCACTGTAAGTGCAAATGCCAATATGGCTCGGGCTAGGGCCGTATTTATGAACCGATCTTTACGAAACTTCTTGGATACCTTTGGTATCACCGTGGGACGAGAACGAGTGTTTTTGGGTGCCGTCCGAAATTCAAGATGGCCGATGGCAGCCATTTTGTACAAAATTAGGTGCAATCAGATTTTTGCAGAGAATTTCCTGATTTGAAAAAAATTTTGTGTGAATGTTTAGTACCATGGGATACATCACATATAATACGGGTTCTTTTCTCCTGCAGAAATTATGCAAATTAGATGAACTTTGATTTTTTCAGTGCTACTTACACATAGTAAGTACACATGTCAATACGGCTGGGGCTAGAGGCTGTATTTATCAACCGATCTCACGAAACTTCTTGGGTGCCTCTGTTATCACCTTGGGAGGAGAACGAGTGTTTCTGAGAGCCGTCCAAAATTCAAGATGGCTGCCAGTGGCCATTTTGTACCAAAATTAAGTCTAATCAGTTTTTGTACATAACTTCTATACGGCTCAGGCTAGAGGCCATATTTATGAACCAATCTTTTTGTGTACCTTTGTTATCACCGTGGGATGAGAACAAGTGTTTTGGGGTGTGGTCCGAAATTCAAGATGGCCACCAGCAGCCATTTTGTACCAAAATTAGTGCAATCAGTCTTTTGTGCAGAACTTCTGTATGAAAGTTCTGATTTGAATAAATTTTTGTATGAATGTTTAGTAAAATGGAATACATCACATATAGTACGGGGTTTTTTTTGTGCAGAAATTATGCAAATTAGATGAATTTTGATTTATTTAGTGCTACTTATACACTGTCAGTACACATGTCAATACTGTTCGGGCTGGAGGCTATATTTATCAAACGAACTTCACAAAACTTCTTGGGTACCTTTGTTATCACCTTGGGACGAGAACGAGTGTTTCTGAGTGCGGTCCAAAATTCCAAGATGGCTGCCAGTGGCCATTTTGTACCGAAATTAGGTCCAATCAGTTTTTTGTCACAACTTCTATACAGCTCGTATTTATGAACTGATCTTCACGAAACTTCTTGGGTACCTTTGTTTTCACCTTGGGACAGGAATGAGTGTGTTTTGGGGTGCCTTTGTTATCACTGTGCTATGAGAACAAATATTTTGGGGTTCAGTCAGACCCACTCTGGGACTCAAAGATTTCTTTTCTAGTTTAGCATCTGACTGTCACCCACCTTTACCATACTTTACCTATACATTTGTTACAGGCTACGGTCAGTATTTATGTACAGACCGTTACAATACTTTATATGTACCTTTGTTATCAGGTCATTACCTAGATGTTTGTCATTGCTGTGTCACATACTATACATGCACATGTCTTGACAAGTTGAGCTACAGGGTCATTGACACTTTCATTTATCAAAAACATAGCATACAGGGAACAGAAATGAACATATTCCCAGTTATCACAATTCTTGTCTTATTTCATAATCCTTTCATAAACATTGAACATTATCCTTTTCATCAAACACAACACACAAGTTAAGCTACAGTGTCATTGACACTTTCATTTGTACAGAACTTCTGTATGAAAGTTATGATTTGAATAATTTTTTGTGTGAATGTTTAGTACCAAGGGATACATCACATATAATACGGGGTTTTTTCTCGTGCATAAATTATCCCAGTTAGACTAACTTTGATCTGTTTAATGTTACTTTCAGCACTGTAACTGCAAATGCCTCGGGCTAGAGGCCGTACTTATGAACCAAACTTTACAAAACTTCTTGGGTACCTTTGTTATCACCATGGGATGAGAACGAGTGTTTTTGGGTGCAGTCCAAAATTCAAGATGGCTGCCGGCGGCCATTTTGTACCAAAATTTGTGCAATCAGTTTTTTGTACAGAACTTTTGTATGAAAGTTCTGATTTGAATCAATTTCTGTATGAATAT
Organism: Pictodentalium vernedei; assembly: GCA_031216915.1. Lineage (NCBI taxonomy): Eukaryota > Metazoa > Mollusca > Scaphopoda > Dentaliida > Dentaliidae > Pictodentalium > Pictodentalium vernedei. The sequence goes on from CM062294.1 coordinate 264,724,846, forward strand.
TTAGTAACATGGAATACATCACATATAATACGGGTTTTTTTCTCAAGCAGAAATTATGCAAATTAGATGAGCTTTGATTTATTCAGTGCTACTTATACACAGTAAGTGCATGTGTCAATACGGCTTGGGCTGGAGACTGTATTTATGAACCGATCTTCACAAAACTTCTTGGGTACATTTGTTATCACCTTGGGATGAGAACGAGTGTTTCTGGGTGCGGTCCAATATTCAAGATGGCTACCAGTGGCCATTTTGTACTGAAATTAGGTCCAATCAGTTTTTGTACACAACTTCTATACGGCTCAGGCTAGAGGCCGTTTTTATGAACCGATCTTTACGAAACTTCTTGGGTACCTTTGTTATCACTGTGAGACGAGAACAAATGTTTTTGGGTGTGGTCCAAAATTCAAGATGGCCACCAGCAGCCTTTTTGTACCAAAATTAGTGCAATCTGTTTTTTGTACAGAACTTCTGTATGAAAGTTCTGATTTGAATAAATTGTTGTAGGAATGTTTAATAACATGGAAAGCATCACCTTTAATACAGGTTTTTTTCTCGTGCAGAAATTCTGCAAATTAGATGAACTTTGATTTGTTCAGTGCTACTTATACACAGTAAGTGCACATGTCAATACGGCTCAGGCTAGAGTCTGTATTTGTGAACTGATCTTCACGAAACTTCTTGGGGTACCTTTGTTATCACCTTGTGACAGGAGCGAGTGTTTTTGGGTGCCTTTGTTATCACTGTGCTATGAGAACAAATATTTTGGGGTTCAGTCAGACCCACTCTGGGACTCAAAGATTTCTTTTCTAGTTTAGCATCTAACTGTCACCCCACTTTTACAATACTTTACTTGTATATTTGTTACAGGCGTCGGTCAGCATTTGTGTACAGACCGTTACAATACTTCACATGTACCTTTGTTATCAGGTCATTACCTAGATGTTTGTCATTGCTGTGTCACACACTATACATGTACATGTCTTAAACAGTTTGGCTACAGTGTCATTGACACTTTCATTTGTACCTAAAGCTCATAATAAGATTATCGTCAAGTGTGGAAAGTAAGATTGGCGGGGAAACCTGAACCATTTCATTTTTAGCTCAACTTTGAGGTTTTGCCATGGCCTGTTGTCCGTCTGTCCATGTCTGTCCGTCTGTCCATCCGTCAACAATTCAATATGGCTCAGGCTAGAGGCCGTATTTATTAACCGATTTTTATGAAACTTCTTGAGTACCTTTCTTACCACCGTGGGACGAGAACGAGTGTTTTTGGGTGCAGTCCGAAATTCAAGATGGCCACCAGCAGCCATTTTGTACCTTAGTTAGTGCAGTCAGTTTTTTGTACAGAACTTCTGTATGAAAGTTATGATTCGAATAGATTTTTGTCTGAATGTTTAGTAACATGGAATACATCACATATATTCCAGGTTTTTTTCTCGTGAAGAAATTCTGCAAATTTGATGAACTTTGATTTTTTCAGTGCTACTTGCACACAGTTAGTACATATGTCAATACGGCTCGGGCTAGGGGCTGTATTTATGAACCGATCTTCATGAAACTTCTTTGGTATCTTTGTTATCACCTTGGGACGAGAACGAGTGTTTTTGGGTGCGGTCCAAAATTCAAGATGGCTGCCAGTGGCCATTTTGTACCGAAATTAGGTCCAATCAGTTTTTTGTACAGAACTTCTATATGAAGGTTCTGATTTCAATAAATTTTTGTATGAATGTTTAGTAACATGGAATACGTCACATGTAATACTGTTTTTTTTCTTGTGCAGAAATTATGCAAATTAGATGAACTTTGATTTATTCAGTGCTACTTATACACAGTAAGTACACATGTCAATACTGCTCGGGCTAGAAGCTGTATGTATGAACTGATCTTCACGAAACTTCTTGGGTACCTTTGTTATCACCTTGGGACAGGAACGAGTGTGTTTTGGGGTGCCTTTGTTATCACTGTGCTATGAGAACAAATATTTTGGGGTTCAGTCAGACCCACTCTGGGACTCGAAGATTTCTTTTCTAGTTTAGCATCTAACTGTTGCCCACCTTTACAATACTTTACCTATATAATTGTTACAGGCTACGGTAAGCATTTATGTACAGACCATTACAATACTTTATATGTACCTTTGTTATCAGGTCCTTACCTAGATGTGTGTCATTGCTGTGTCACATACTATACATGTGCATGTCTTACACAAGTTGAGCTACAGTGTCATTGACACTTTCATTTTCCTCTTCCTCAGGCTTTGATACCCCTCCTCTCACCACAGTACAATTAATGGGGTGTCCCCAATCTCTATTTTCCAGGTAAGTACAGTACATGTAATGTAATCTTCTAAAAAAATAGCCGACAGACAGTATGGAAACTTGAGCATATATCTTTCCATGAAAATTATCTCTATCAATATTTGTTGAATAGATTTATATTCATCGACCACTACTGCTACCAGTTTATTAAGAATCTTTTTATTTGATCTTAATATTGATTCGGAAGGAGAATATCTAACAAAGAAATCAGGCAAATGTTTCTGTACTGAAGACATTTCTTATTGAAGGGCGACTTTCGTGTTGAAATCTTTCCTGCCAGCTTATGTATGTCATGCAATTGATCATTCAGGGATGAATTCAGGTGGCAACAAGGGCTGAATATCGGACCCATTCTAAATACGAATTTAGACCATTTTATCCCTATTCTGACCCTAAACCATTCCAATTTCTTGTTCTATCAGGCCAGAATATTTCACTGTAATGGTTGTTCTCTTTCTATATCATTACCATGGGAGCAAAAACATTGTACCCATTTATAGTTTGCCACACTTTTGTCACCAAAGTCAGATATCCCACAATCAAAATTTCAATCCTAAAAATATTATAAGCAGCACTCAAATGGTTAAATCAATCAACATAACTCCTGCATATAATAATCAGGGTTCATACGCAAGTCTGGAAAAAGTATGGAATTTTTTAAAAAGTTTTCCAGGCCTGGAAAGGGTATGGAAAATGACGTTTTCATATAAATGGTATGGAAAAAGTATGGAAATTTAATTAAATATATTCAGAATCACTTTCTCTGGCCATGAAATTCAAATTTCGTACTAAATTTCTCTTTCTTTTAGTTTTTATTTCATTTTGAATCAAATTTCGAAACTCGTAAAATTTAGGCCTTTGTAACCTAACACAGAGATAACCGATCTGACACAAACATTAACGACCATTAATTGATCCATAAATTTCCGTGTTCAAAGTGGTTGCGCACAGTGACAACGTGTTTATGTTGTGAACGTTGCGAAAAACAACACTCAAACATCAAAGTTTAATCTGGTAAGTTGAGGTATTGTGTAATATTGTTAACTAATTAACGAGAAAGGAAATGTGGAAATGTTTGTTTTCAGAAACGTAGTTGGAAAATACCAAATACACACACTGGATTAGCAGGAACACAAAATTCAAAACAAAGTCGGAGGCAAAATGTCTCGTCTGTGACAAGTCTTTTGACTTCTCAAATACAGGGGAAGTGGCATTAACAAAAAACATTAAAAAGGCCTCCAGAAAACATACTATTTTGGATCAAAAACGCTAAAAAAACACACACAAAAAACCCCCTCAGCACAGCCAACAGTTGTTGATTGACTTGTTACGAAAGAATTTTGATAGTTTTGGTTCATGACATTAGTTGTGATGATTGGTGGTAAAACTCAAGAGATCTGGCAATAAGGTTAAACTCCAACACATTGCATGTACATGTAAGTGTTTTGTAAGATATATATTTGATTTATCTGGTCACCCCAGAGGTTAAAAAAACAACACTGCAATGGCTGTGAAGTGTATGGAAAAATAGAGGAGGGTCTGGAAAAAGTATGGAATTTTTTTTTGCTTGGTAGGTGTGGGAACCCTGAATCATGTATGATTTGAAATTAAATTCTATGCGTTATCGCTTGCAGCATTTGCTGATGGAACAGATATGAGGACGACCTAGTAAGGAGCCATTGTGAATTTGACTTGTAAAATTCTGATTTGGCTTCCGAATCTTAAATATTGGCTTCTAAGCTGGCTTGTAATTGTAAGATACCATTTCCTCTATTGGTCACTTGACTAGGAACTGTTATGAAAAGGAATGGTTTTGTGGTAAAATGAAATTATTTTTCAATCATTTGAGAAACAACTTTAATTATGCCAAAAAATAATGTAATAAATTAAATGCACAAATGTATGTCAGACACAGCTTAAAAGCTTTCAACAAGAAGATCATTATCAAATAGTAATGTAACTACAGTTAACTGATTGAGTGCTTGATGCCCATATATGGGCCTTATGTTGGTGGGAAGATGCTGCAACTTAAAAGACTTCCTGTTCTGTAAATGTACTTTGTATTATCTTTGAAGTGTAATTATGTCATTTGTGTGGATTTGCTTTGTTACAATTGATGGGAGAGTGCCTATAGGCACTCTCCCATAAATTGTAACAAGGCAAAAGACATGAACAAATATTGACAATCAGCAGTAACTTAGCACTCTACTGGATAAAAAGTAAATCTGGCTTCCAGATTTCAAAGGTAGGCTCCAAGTCTTTTATTTTTAAATGCTCAGGTTGGACCCTGAAGAGATGGTTAACATCTCTCCTGCCCATAAATGTTGCAGCACTTGAGGAACTTTCTTGATCTGTCCCTCTTTGTACCATTATCAAGCCTAATGGAAATTCTAAATTTTTGTGACAAACACTGTTGATTTGGCACAGCGTTATGCAACAGCATAAAACAACCCAGAGCAAAACAATCTGGGCCAAATAAAAAATCAGGCGACGTTATCGGACAAGGCTTTGATCGAGAGAATTCCCATTGAACAAAATGAAACATGTCCAGTTAAGACATTGAGTATGTCAAGTTTCAAAGGAAATTCATTTATGTATGTCTAACTCATTCCAGAACATACAGTACTCTTGAGACAGTCAGAACTGGCATTTTCAGAAGAGCGATTTATTTGCCCGCCTACTGCTCGCCTTAAAAAAATTAAGGATAGCGAAAACTAGCCCTTCTGGTCTTAGAAAAAAATGATTACCATAACAGGCTATTCCTGAAACCTACATCTTTTCAGATCCCTGCTATGTTTGTGGTCTCTGTAAGATGGCCATACTGTCCCTCCCACACCTCCGGGCCTTGCCATGCAAAATATTTATGGATGCGAAAATTAGTTACCAGTCATTGCCCATAAGGTGAAAATGACCGAAACAAAAAAATTGGTTTACCTTTATTCCTGAACTATTCTGGCCTGATCTAGTGGTCATTCATAAATATAACAATTAAAATTTGAAGTTATTTAAATGGTAGGGCGCTGAATTTTTTTTTTATCAACATTTGTTCTCAAGCCTTTGCCTCATTACAGTTTATGAGAGAGTGCCAACAGGCACACTCCTAAATTGTAACGAGGCAAATCCATGCAGACTAAATAATTTCTCTTCAAAGATAATATGAAGCACATCAACAGAACATAAAGCTTTTAAATTGTGGTATCTTCACTTTAGGTGGGCGCGGTGGCATTGCGGTAACCGGTTCTCGTCAGAACACCGAAGTTAAGCAATGTCAAGCCTGGTTAATCCTCGAATGGGTGACCATCTTAGCGATCGATTCAGACTCCTGCGTTGTGTCCTTGGGCAAGGCACTTAACCCCAGTTGTCTACATGGGGGCACGATGACGCCGTGTACTAAGGTGTACTGCACGTCGATGGTGCGTATGTCCTCAACCAATCTAATCCTGCCTGTGCTGCAGTGCGGAGTTACGATGTTGGGGAGCTGGCAGCTGCTCGACGTTGCTCAGTGGTTCTCTCTGGCTACTCCGGCTTCCTTCACCCAGAAAACTGTCACAGTCATGATTAGCCATTCGTGCAAAAGTATGTGACCTTAAACACCAATAAATAAATAAATAAATAAATAATGTATATCTGCACTTTAGCATAAAGCCCAAATATGGACTTTCAGCGCTCAGCTAGTTAAGATATAAATTTGCAAATGTTGTTTTCTAGTTATGTCGGCTAAAGGTCTAAAAGTCATTCAACTGAAAAATGCATTTTGAAGGCCTAGAAGGCATTTGAAGTATACTGGCTTTTAAATTCCTCTAAATAGCGACGGCAAATGCTCTGCCCAAATAGTGTAATTGTACAAAAATTATGTAGTGTTCAAAATTTGTTTTCAAACTTTTGCAGTGTTTTGGGCCATATATAGTGTAATCAGGTTTCCCTGATGTACTCAGTACAGCTTAGGACCTACCTGTCAAACCAAACAAATTTAAAAAAAAAAACAGAGTTCACCAGTGAAAAGAAAATCTACGTTGAAAGTGTTGTATATGACAGTTTCATATGGGACACGTTCAACGCAGATTGTTTTTCACTGAGAAAAATAAAAAGTATATGAAACCGATGCTGATAAGGCAAAAATACTTGTGCTTCACACTCCCACCATGCCAAAATAATGCCCAAATTAGACTGATCAAAAGGCCTGAATATGAGTCGGCAGGATTTGTATGGTTCCTTCAGAGTGCCTAGAAGTGTTTGAATTTTGAAATTGAAGTTCCAGGCCCCCCAAAGAGCTTGGAAATTGTACTTTTCTCCTCAAAATTTACTGAACTTAACTAGTGATGAGCCGATATTGTTGTTATTGGTATTGGCGATATCCGATATTTCAATTCAATATCGGACCGATACCGATATTAGTTTTTGTGGCGACACAAGCTTGTGTATAAATATGATGACATTCAGACAGGACTAATGAGACATGGGGTTGCTCAGCAGTCAGCGTGACTCGACACGTGTCCCGGGTCGATCTCAACGTAACGTACATCTGTGATGTATCAAATTCAGTATCATTTCCGAACCATCCCGTCAGTGAGCCCAGGCATGTGAAAAAAATGGGGGTGGGCTTATCAACAAATGAGCCTGAATGTAAAATGAAAACTTGAGTGTTACTTGACAAGTTGACATAAAGTTTTATGTGTTTGTTTTATTTATTTTTTCCATCGGAATCATCAATCATTCGAAAATACATTTCAGTAGAAAAAACATCAACAAAATCAGCACAAAATATCAACAAAACATCAATGTTAACAAATGAGGTCAAAAACGCACGTGGTCAATTTGTTTTAACCTGAAACGTGTTCGTTCAGTCACTACATTTCCATTTTGAATTGTGTTTATTAAAAAGTATTTGAACTGTGTTTTGTATTACTCACGCAAGAGAAGGTGCTCTCAGTATTCAAAACTCCCATCCATTGTGAAAAAAACAAACAAAATAATCCATTCACGTGTGAGCATTTACATGTACATGCATTGGTGGACCGCTTCTCAGTGAATTCTGTTGCGTTCACTTTCTCCAAGTACAAGATTAACAGGGGGCAGCTTGCAGCCAACATTGCTGGCATCGGATAACTATCTGCACTATCCATTTCCCAGTTATTGACGTATCGCCACTGACACTGAATCTGGCTGTTATTGCCAGAGAAAAAAAAAATTGGCGGGTGGGGGGAGGGGGTCAAACAGGCCTATCTGTGCAGGCCAGTACGTTGCAAGATAGTCACAAAGAATTTCCTCACATTTTTTCATCATTGATTCTTTCAAAAAGCATAAGTGATGGAAAATCCGGAGCAAATTTCCTTGTGGTATCATGCAACGTATTTGTATTTTCACTGGTAGTGAATTGACCACTTTGTCAGGGCAAAGCCAGCCTAAATATAGGGGCAAGGGGCCTCATATTTAAAGATATTGTAAGTTCAAAATATATTCCGCATCTAGGCTAAAAACCCACGTGAATTTCACTTCTCTACGTGGAAAAAAACACACGTGGTGTATATCCAGCTTTAGCGCAGGGACCCAGGGGAGAAACGGTATGTTAGATAAGGTCTAATCTCATTTAATTTATACAGTAGTCGCGAGTCTTACGAGACGTAATCAGTTTGTGGCAAGATATCGTCACGGCCAATTAAGAAACGAGATTCTAAAACGATAGAAATGTCTATCGTATCGTCACCTGATCATTAGGTAGCAATAATGGCAAGAATGAATTGGTTTTCTCGACAAGTGAAATCACCGTTAAGTCACGCGCGAGATGACTTGTATTGATTCTGTCTCGATATATGTCATCTCCCACCGTTTTGACAGGTGGACAGATGAGCGTCGGTCCACCTGACAGTTTATGGTAAAAAGTATATATACCTTGAAGAGCAGAGCATTAGACACACACTTGGGGTCACACACACGTTGGTGAAGTCCAGGACAGGCAGACTCTGTTTTCTGGCATAAGGGTACCTTCGATCACAGGACCCTGAAACGGCTGGAATCGCCAGAGAGGGCATTCCATGATTGATTTAGCTTAAGGTTGACAGGCGGCTACCGAGCCGAATTCGTGAAAGGGAACACCCAAGGTGGAACGTTAAAGTTTAGATTGTCGAGTAGCAGGTATCAGCCTGCAATAGTCAGAAGTGTAGGTTAATTGTATTGTGCGTATTAACCCTTTGAAGCGTCAGACTGATTGCGTTCTGCGTAGTTTGTTTTGCTGTCGAAGCATCGTAATACCGACTGGAGATCGGTGTGAGTGACAGTTTCGCCCTAGCACAAAAGGGGCATTTGTGAATCGTGAATTCAACCAGGAACGGTGAATATTTCAATAGGACTTTCACGGAGGACTTTCAAAAGGCACATAAGGTATGAGTAGACAATATCTGACCCAAATCAGAAGTACGGTGGCTTTATAGATGACGAACATTGCTGGTCGGAACCCTCCGACAGCCAAAGGTACAGTTACGCGCAGACGTTGACATTTGAGCCTAAGCGGGTGAAGCTCTTACGGCGAGCTCACAGTAATAACATTTCAGATTTGTGAAGCTCTTATGGCGAGCTCACAGTAGTAACATTTCCAGTGTGTAGACTATAGTGCCAGTACAGGGCTATAGAATGACTATATGATTGTTGAGAATTGTTTAACCCTAGCGACTCATTTTCTGTGAAAAGAATCGAATTGTTGATTGTTGAAATATTGAAACGGATTTATTTTTATGTGTAAATAAAAGAATCGTTGTTACTTTAAATCATTCTTTCCATTATACAGCCTGAAGTGATTAGGAATCACACCTAACAGAAATCGAACCTATTTCAGGCCAATTTGGCAGAGAAGGAATCACGGCGTCGGTCTAACTCAGCTCCCTGCGCCGAGTTCGTTGGTTTAATTTTCCCGCAACTTTATCAGCGGGACTAAATAACACCATGTCAGCCCAGGCCTTATGGGGCCTCAGGTGTCCCTGACACACTTGTTGGGGACGTTTTGACCAACTCTTGGGGACGTTTTGACCAATTGGCAATTGTTGGGGACGTTTTGGCCAACTGTTGGGGACGTTTTGGTTCGGGGACGTTTTGACCAGCACCCACAGTGGTAATGCCACAGTGGTACTGCATTTACCAAAAAAAAAAAAATCATGAATCATTGTCGCTTGTCCGTGATCGGCTGCCTGTAGAGTGTAGAAGTGGGTCGAGGGGGTTACTGAATTCTGCAATGCATTGATAAAAACACATGGGCACGTTTCATAAATAAAAAAAATCTGTATTTAAACTGACCGCCCTGATGTACATAATGTGTCCCCATTGTTGTAAACAATGTGGCTTTGGCTTTCCCTTGTTTTGTTTTCAAAATAGCCTTTCATGTAGCATGGATCAAACTGGATATTACAACTCAGGGTATTAAATCATATTTATTTTGGAGTAGCTATTTTTGCAGAGATCACATCAAGTAATTTCTCAGCTCATTTTCTAAAGTAATAACATGAACAATTTGGGTCACTGGACACGCTGTCATTAATAATTTAAGAACTGGGAATTTCCCATTTGTCTTCAACATAAAGTTGATAAACACGAGGGCTGACAATAATAAATAACACGAAAGTATGTAGATTGGTAATTTTATTTTTTTAGCTGAAAATGTGATAAGATTAAATTGACAAAAAAACAACTCCAAAACACATTCACATAATTTTATTTTGATTGAACAATTGAAATATTCGTGCACATTTTCGTGATGACCTGTGTGTTGAAGAATGCTTCACCGGTACCGGTAGTCAAAAGTCAAAACTAAGTTTAATTCAGAGAAATATGGGGTAGGCTTATTTTGGGTGATACCCCTAAAATACGTTTTCTAAAAAGCCCTAATCTGAGTAACTAGTACTATTTAGTTGAGGTTATCAGCGATTTGCCTGAGAACTTGATTTGGAAAAGAAAAGACATATCCGCTGCCAATATCGACAGAATTGGTATTTTTTGCCGATACCGATAACCCGTACCGATAATCGGCTCATCACTAAACTTAACTTTATAAATTGATTGTTGTAGAGTTATGACAAGTCATAGATGCAGAAAGTGGCCTTAAACTCAAAGCTCTTGCTGTTGTTATGCTTGTGTTGAAGTCATGATGCAGTCAGAGATGGATAAAGGTTACCTTAAACTCAACACACAAAGAAATATTTTGGTCTTGACTCGATAAAGGACCAGTTTGAAAATCATTGTATAGTCCAACAGTTAGCTCCTATTACCCTTGGCATTAGAGAGAATTCTCTTTAACTCTTAACCCGCTGAGTATTTTACAAATATTTTTCATCAAATCTACTCATGGCTGCTGTGAAGCAGCCATGACTAGATTTAATGAAAAATTTATCTAAATTTAACTCAAGAAATTGTTGGTGAAAAAATACATTAAACTTACAAGGTTGAAATTGGATTAAATATGGACAAATTATACATATTTCAGTGGCCAGAGAAACACTATCCTGGGCAGGAATAGCCGCCAGCAGCATGCAAGGAGTTAATGCTAGTTAATTTTATCTGAATGCCAACTTATTTTCCAGTATTGCTGTTAGTTTTATTTCAGAAAACTGATTATCCCTTTATCTGACAAATCAGTGAGTAGTTGAAAACGATTAGCCATTGTGCATAAGTATGTGACCTTAAACACCAATAAATAAATAAATATAAATAGTTGAAAAAACCCAATATTTTTCAATTTTTTTTTATCAAAACCATATCATGTGACCCCTCATGGGAATGAGCTCATTGAGCATGCTCCAATGAGGGGGTCATACAATATTGTTTCGGTGAATTTTTTTGACAAATTTAAAAAAAACAAATTAAAACAATAAATTTTGATATTCTGCCACTTGGGTAAAGGGTTAACACAAATAAATTGCAGTCTTTATCAAATTAAAATTTTATCAGAACTTGCACTACTTTATTAACCCTTTACCTAACATGAAAAACAGATGACACTTGCAAGCAAAATTCTTGAATAAGTAATTTTATCATTTTTTGTCTCAAAAACATAGTTTATGACCCCTCGTTGGAACGAGTTTGACGAGATGTTCCAAAGAGGTGTCATGACCTATGTTTTTGAGAAAATTAATTGGCGAATTTTGTGAATAGCGCTGACTGGTTTTGGCCATTACATTGGGTAAAGGGTTAAGCACTTGGATTTTTAAATAGTGGTGTCTGTACATGCAGTTTTGGCAAAGCTTGAAAAATTTGAAATTTAGAAATAATCAAGCTACAAATGTTCATGCCTGTGGGTGTTAAGTAATTCAGTTGACTTGTGAGTGGGATTGATTTGGACATATTACCATTGCATTGGCAATCATTACACAGATAGGAGTTTTTCAATTTTTTTTTAACTGATTGAGTGTCATGCTCTATTTTTAAATGAGAAAAGATAAAATGTGATGTATTCCTGTTGGCTTGTGACTTGCTGTGATATGACATATTGTCGGAAACACATCTCTGGGATCTTTTCAGTTATTAACCCTCTCCACTCTGATGTCAAAATACCAAAGTTTTCAGCAGTAATTGTTTCCCACAATACAACTGAGAATTTAATAAATTATATCTTTCTTGACAGTGCTCATTGAGCGCTGTCAAACAGAATATAGTTTTTTCCATTTTTCGTACTACCTGGGCAATATGGAGTCCATGACAGAAACTTTGAAATACTACCAGAGTGCTAGGAGTTAAGTATAACAGTACTAATACCCTTGTATAAAATGTAATAAGGTAAATTCTCACAGACGAAAAATAATTTCCCTTTAACCCTTTACCCAACGTAACGGCGAAAACCTGCAAGTGCTATTCACAAAAATCACCATTCAATTTTCATTATTTTTTAATTTTTTTGCATCAAAAACCATAGCTTATGACCCCTCATTGGAATGAGCTTGTTGAGCTCATTCCAATGGGGGGGGGGGGGGGGTCATAGGCTATGGTATTGATGCAAAAAGAATTTTATTTGCAAGTGTCGTCTGCTTTTCGTGTTGGGTACGGAGTTAAAGATAATAGGAAGCCCATCCACTGAATATGAACTCTTCAAGTTACAGTACCTGTGCTTCAGAATAAAGCCCAAATATGGTCTTCCAGAGCAATACCAGTTAACAGAATTTCTTTCAAAGTAAGCACGACCTTGCCAAAATGAGATCACATTTCAGTTGTTGCTATTTATTTGGTTAGAAATTTTGTTAAGACATAAACAACATGGCTGGTGTTGTGAAAACAAATAAGGTGAAAATGCATCACAACAATTTTCCTACAGGTCACCACCATGTTCTGTAGCATAGCCTGCTAATGGATTACGATATAAGCTCTTTGTTTCCAGCCCAGTATCTGTTCATGTAGATCATGCATTGCTTAAAAATAATGTGTGATATATTTTAATTGAAATGAAAAAAAATAAAAATCTATATTCTCACAGATTGTAACTTGTTAAAAAGAGGATTATTACCTTTTTACAGAAATGATTGAATCTGCAGATGAGGGATTCTTAGAATGACACTTTAATTGCCAGCCTATTTCCATAGTGTTTATTCTCTTATCAGGATGTTCTTCTGCAGACATGAATCTCTAGTTGTCAGAATAAGTCATTATGTGAATTATCTTGTCTGAAGCAATCAAGTCTGGACAAAAGTCATCTATGTTATCCTGGTATTATTGTGGTGTTGATGCTTTTTGATGGTTGATTTTATGTAACAGTAAAGTACCTAATAATCCTAACCCTTGAAAAACAAACATTGGCTCAACATTTAAACCCAGAGCTGGAAATGAAGCAGTGCTTGTTTACTATTGTCAACAAGTTCTGCTTCACTAGGGTGAATAAAAAAAATTCTTGTTTTTCAAGCAAATATTTCCTCAATTTTATGATGAGAGAGGCCCCTGTGGGAAGCCCGGGAAGTAAAGCAGTGCTAGTTTACTGTAATAAACAAGCTCTATTTTATTGTTAAAATAAGACCCAGTCACTAATGCTTGGGGTGGAAGTTCTCTAAAATGGGCAACATGGGTATAAACGATTGACTAAACTTGACTTCATCTCCATGTTGTGGTCATGAATAGCCATTATGCAGAAAAATGTGACCTTAAACACCAGTGAATAAATAAATATGATGAGGGAGGGGGGCTTTTTTTATTTATTCAAAAAACAATTCTGAAATTAGTTGGAATCAGAAATTTAACTACTTACACTATTAAATGGCAAACCAGTGTTTTCAGAATTGAAAATTTCAGATAATGTAGTTGAAAATTTAACCAACTATATCTTGTTTGTTATGTATTGTTGGTTTAATATTTGTCCTACAAGTGCAAAATAGTGTCATGTAAGAGGTTTTCAGGTGAAAAAAGGTGATGAGGCAGATTTTCTGACGAGTGAGGTGCCTGAGAAACAAGATTTTTTTTTAATAGCCTAATTTATGTGTCATAGGACTTCCATGACTATCAGTTTTCAGAATTGACTATGTGGTCATCAAAGTCGACAATTAGTCTTTTATTCATCCATAAAATGTACCCAATATAACAATTAACTCTTCTGTGAATAAGATTATCTACCAATTTTCCAGTCTACCAGCTAAGCACCTTGATATTTGAGCACATTCCCTATAACCGATCTTGATCACACATCAACCAAGTGCTTAACCCTTTACTCAATGAATCGGCCACATCAGCCCGCGTAATATACAAATTCAGCAGCTGAATCGACGAGCTCGTTCCAATGAGGGGTCACATGATATTGTTCTGTTGAATATTTTGGAAAAATTAAAAAAAAAGATATTTAAAATAATAAATTTTGATATTGTCTGTCTTGGGTGAAGGGTTAAATACTTTCTGTCCCCCGGAACCTGAAAGTACAGCAGTGCTTGTTTACTGCAGTAAACAAATTCTACTTGACCGGTAACACTTGGGGTTGAAGCCCTCTAAAGTGTGCAGCATATTTATGTTGCAATCGTGATATAGCCAGAGATGTTGAAAGTTACCTTAAACTACAATAAATAAATAAACAAATAAATAATTGATCTCTCTGTGGGCCTGGAGGTGTGCACTTTAGAGTAAAATGCTTCAAAGTATCATTTTTCACTCACCTGACTCTAAGTCAGGATGAGCTATAGTGATCACTCACCGTCCTTCATCCGTGAACTTGGTTTTTGTACCTGCCCCTCCTAAACCCCTGATCCAATTTTAGTGAAATTTGAGGTGATTGTTCGTTCTGACGTTGTATTTTGGGTTTTTTTCAAATCGACTTGCCCAGCACCATAGAGAGTGGGTAGGGAAAATTTTTTAAAAAATCTTCTCATAAACCAGTGGGTACAATGATTTGATATTTGGTATGTAGCTTCCTTTTGAGGTGTAGAATCTAGTTTGTTCAAACAAAGTTCGTGGAGTAATATTTGTCCCCCGACCCTTTGGGGGACTATTGTAATCAGCAGTGTCCATCCGTCCGTCCGTCTGTCCATGCGTCCGTGCATCCGTCCGTCACACCCTTGTCCGGATGATAACTTTAGTTTGGATGATTTTACTGAAACTAAATTTGGTATGTGTCTTACTTGGGTGGAAATGCAGGTCAAGGTCGAAAATGGGCACGCTCCACTGATTTCTACTGGATTTATTCCCCTTTTTCGACTTAAAAAATACAGTTTTTGTGTTGTCCGGATGATAACTTTAGTTAGGATCATTTGATTGAAACGAAATTTAGTATGCCGCTTATTTGGGTGGAAATGCAGGTCAAGTTCGAAAATGGGCACGCTCCACTGATTTTTACTGGATTTATTCCCCTTTTTCGACTTAGAAAATACGGTTTTTGTGTTGTCCGGATGATAACTTTACTTTGGATCATTTGATTGAAACGAAACTAAGTATGTGGTTTAATTGGTTGGAAATACAGGTCAAGTTAAAAATGGCCCACTGATTTCTACTGGATTTATTCCCCTTTTTCGACTTAAAAAATACAGTTTTTGTGTTGTCCGGATGATAACTTTAGTTAGGATCATTTGCTTGAAACGAAATTTAGTATGCCGCTTATTTGGGTGGAAATGCAGGTCAAGTTCGAAAATGGGCACGCTCCACTGATTTTTACTGGATTTATTCCCCTTTTTCGACTTAGAAAATACGGTTTTTGTGTTCTCCGGATGATAACTTTACTTTGGATCATTTGATTGAAACGAAACTAAGTATGTGGTTTAATTGGTTGGAAATACAGGTCAAGTTAAAAAATGGCCCACTGATTTCTACTGGATTTATTCCCCTTTTTCGACTTAAAATATACAGTTTTTGTGTTGTCCGGATGATAACTTTAGTTAGGATCATTTGATTGAAACGAAATTTAGTATGCCGCTTATTTGGGTGGAAATGCAGGTCAAGTTCGAAAATGGGCACGCTCCACTGATTTTTACTGGATTTATTCCCCTTTTTCGACTTAGAAAATACGGTTTTTGAAAATGTTGTCCGGATGATAACTTTACTTTGGATCATTTGATTGAAACGAAACTAAGTATGTGGTTTAATTGGTTGGAAATACAGGTCAAGTTAAAAAATGGCCATGCTCTGCGAACAAATTGCATCCTAACAGCTCCCTTGAATTTGCCATCTTGGTCGGGGGACCGGGGGCGTTGCCCTTGTTGCCTTTGTAATGGGAGAGGCAAGATTTTTTGCCATGCCCAAAATTACTATTTTCTGAACTGATTGTCCATCGATTTAAACTAAATTTAGTAGGTGGTTTTATTGAGTCATATGTACTTGACTCATGCAAAAAAAAAATTTTCTGTGTCCCCTTGGGATCCCCAGGAGCTGAAAATAGAAATATTTTCAAACACCCATATTTGCCAAACCACACAGAACAGAGAACTGTTATTTGGTTTGAAGCATCCTTAGGACCAGTAGAATTGAATGGTAAAAAAAAAATTGCTAGCGGTTGTGTCAAGTTGTTGTGTGTGTGTGTGTGTGTGTGGGGGGGGGGGGGGGGGGAATCATTTGATATATGGTATACAGCATCTGGGTGGGGGGGGGGGGCGGTGGCTCAGTAGGTAGAGGTGCAGGCTGCAAGCAGAGAGGTCCTCGGTTCGAATCCCACCTGTGGCAATTGCGTTGTGTCCTTGGGCAAGACACTTCACCCCCATTGCCCACGTGGGGGCACGGTGATGCTGTGTACTAAGGCGTACTGCACGTCGATGGTGCACCTGTCTCCAACCAATGCTAACCCTGCTTGTTTGGAGTTGGTATGTTGGGGAGCTGACAGTTGCTCGCTGTTGCTCGGTGGTTCTCTCCGGGTACTCCGGCTTCCTCCACCCATAAAACTGTCGAGGTCATGATTAGCCATTGTGCAGAAATATGTGACCTTAAACACCAATAAATAAATAAATAATCCGGGGTGGGGGGAGGTGCAGTACAAGATCCCAAATCTTTAAGTTAAGGCAATATGGGAAATAATCTTTAAAAATCTTTGATGTTTGTTATACATCATTGTTATGAGAGTCAGATTCAAGATTGTTTAAATCAAGTCCTTCGTTGTTAGGAAGCCTGAATTTTAACTTAATGCAATATGGGGAATAATCTTTAAAAATCTTCTTCTTCAGACCCACCAGTCAGAATCTTTTGATGTTTGTTACACAGCATCCTTTGAGGGTACAGATTCAATTTGTACAAATAAAGTCCCTGGGTTGATATTTGTGTTCCCTATGGGGAGGGTGGCAAATTTTAACACAGTGGAAAATTGGTTACATTCTCTTATAAATCTTTTTCTCCAGACCCACAAGTCAGAATCTTTTGATATTTGGTATACAACATCCTTCAAGTTTGTTCAAGTCAAGTCCCAAGGTTGATACTTGGACTACCAAGTGTTACATTATTGAAAAACTGGGCATTGTTTCTGTGGTAGCATCCCAATACTAGAAAAAAATTATCTGGCATGTGCAGCAAAGTTATAAATAATTAAAAAACTTCATTCCTCTGTTGTGTCAACTGGCCATTGATTGTATGCAATTAAATCCTTCTTTAAACAACTTTGGTCAGGTGTGCGCCTCAGGCCCCATGGGGGGGGGGGGGGGGGGGGGGGGGGGCTCTTGTTATTTTATTCATCATCACAGAAGGGCATTCATAAGAAAATGCCTGTTTGCAATGTGTTTGTATACTGTGTGTTATTCTTTTGTGCTTCTGGAATAACATTGTGAAAATATCTACAATCAATTAATGTTTTTTTTCCTCAAACTCCTTTTCAAATTTGAACTTCCTTGTTTTGACCTTTTAGAATTGATCAACCTTCAGTTAAAATTGCATTAAGTTGTTTATTCCTTGATGAGAATTTCCAATTGAAATTGGTTTTTACTACCAGGAGAAGGCTAAATGTTATTTATCTCTTAGAATAATCTGAAATATGTGAAGCAATTATCAGCTTGTCATAACGATATATATTGATAATTGACAATGTGCCATTTGCTTTACCCTTAAAGGACTGGAGATTTTTAAACGTTTTTTGCAACTCTTTGACAATGTACATCCTGTGGCCTTGCAGTTATTTCCAGATAAGTCTTGGCCGCCTGTATTGGCAGCAAGACTTGCCTAGAAACAACTGCCAAGGTATTTAAAAAATATAATCTGCAAATTTACCGAAAAACTGCATGTTTGGGCACTGGTTGTAATTCAGTAAAATGTGATCGAAGTTAGAATTTGGCCTTCAACTCTTCTGCTGCCGAATGTGAATAAAGTCGAATTACCCAATAGCTACCGATCGCGACTGAAGTCGAAATTAGAAACCATATAGCCGTACATGTGTTCTAGGGGAAGTAACTCTATTAATATTTGCATTTTATGATATCGTGGTGTTCTTTTTATGTTCGAGGTGAAAGGTCAAGTAAAATTTTGCACCATAACAGCCCACGGATGAGAATACAGCTCGGATCAAAACATATCTTGGTTTGTTTCGGCACATCTTTCAGACAAAATGTCTGTGTAATTCTAGTCAGAAACGTTTGAAGACATGAGAGATTATTGAGTGTATTTTTCAAGACTCGGCGAATGTGGTTCTGAAACTGAAGATGGGAATCTCTCAACGACACGGCCAGTGATTTGGACATATTAACCCCTCAAGGGCTAGATTTGGCCATATTAACCACTCAAGGCCAAGATGTGGTTCAAAATTTGGTGCTGTTGGAAATTTCTGCAGAATTCAAGGTAGAAGAGTCGTCAGAGTCAGTAAATAACCCAATTAGTTTTGACTGGAAAATATATGGTTTAGAAGATCCATTTGATCCATGCTGGATTCAGCCATACTGACCACAACAAGGCATCATGGCTTTCAATATGCCCCTCCCAAATCAATATAAAGACTATCTGTAATATTTTTTTTTTCAAATCTGCTCATCATTTTGTGCTATAACCACAATAGTAGTACAACATTTAGTTTAAAAATCCATTATTTGGTTACAAATAGTTCGACTCCATCTCTCAAAACACCAGAAAATGGCAATATTTCCTTGTATTGGTGTGGTGTCCGTCTTGGTTGCCATGGTCACGTGACCTTATATTACTGAGTGTCGTATGCATATCAGCCTTCGGACCTATACCTACCAGTATACCAAGTTTCAGCAAGATATTCCTCTAAACAAAAATGTTATTTCCCAAAATCCAAACTATATGTATTATGACTGTATAATATAGCGCTATTCCATTGGTTGCATGGCAGTGTCATGTATTGCTGTGATGCGGCATGGCAGCAAAAGAGTTAAGCTTTAACTGATACGAGTACTAAACTATTTTTCTCAACGAGGGATTATGAGGAAGTGGAGCACTGTCTGTTTACTGTGGTAAACAAGTTCTGCTTTACTCATAAACTAGGACCCAAAACCAACAGCTGGGGTGGAAGCCCTCCAAAGTGGACAGAATAGGTATAAATGATTAACTAAACTTGACTTTATACCAATGTTGCAGTCATGAGATAAACAAAAGATGCTGAAACTGAACTTGAACATCAATAAATAAAATAAACTACATTTTTAGCTCAACTTTGGCGAAGCCAAATTTGAGCTTATGCCATGGCCAGTTGTCCATCGTCCGTCTAGCCGTCTGTCCATCTGTCCGTCAACAATTCAATACGGTTCGGGCTAGAGGCTGTATTTATGAACCGATCTTTACGAAACTTCTTGGGTACCTTTGTTATGACCATGGGACGAGAACGAGTGTTTTGGGGTCCGATCCGAAATTCAAGTTGGCCGCTGGCAGCCATTTTGTACAAAATTAGGTGCAATCAGATTTTTGCGCAGAACTTCCATATGAAAGCGCTGATTTGAATAATTTTTTGTATGAATGTTTATTACCATGGGATACATCACATATCATACGGATTTTTTTCTCGAGCGTAAATTATGCAAATTAGACTAACTTTGATGTTTTTTGGTGTTACTTTTAGCACTGTAAGTACAAATGCCAATACAGCTCGGGCTAGAGGCCGTATTTATGAACCGATCTTTACGAAACTCCTTGGGTACCTTTGGTATCACCGTGGGACGAGAACAAGTGTTTTTGGGTCCGGTCTGAAATTCAAGATGGCCAATGGGAGCCATTTTGTACAAAATTTGGTGCAATCAGATTTTTGCACAGAACTTCCATATGAAAGTGCTGATTTGAATAATTTTTTGTGTGAATATTTAGTACCATGGGATACATCACATATAATACAGGTTTTTTTCTTGTGCAGAAAATATGCAAATTAGATGAACTTTGATTTTTTCAGTGCTACTTACACACAGTAAGTACACATGTCAATACGGCTCGGGCTAGAGTCTGTATTTATGAACCGATCTTCACGAAACGTCTTGGGTACCTTTGTTATCACCTTGGGACGAGAACGAGTGTTTCTGGTTGCGGTCTAAAATTCAAGATGGCTGCCAGTGGCCATTTTTTACCGAAATTTAGTCTAATCAGTTTTTTGTACACAACTTCTATACGGCTCAGACTAGAGGCTGTATTTACGAACCGATCTTTACGATACTTCTTGGGTACCTTTGTTATCACCGTGGGATGAGAACGAGTGTTTTTGGGTGTGGTCCGAAATTCAAGATGGCCACCAGCAGCCATTTTGTACCAAAATTAGTGCAGTCACTCTTTTGTACTGAACTTCTGTATGAAAGTTCTGATTTGAATAAATTTTTGTATGAATGTTTAGTAAAATGGAATACATCACATACAGTACGGGGTTTTTTCTCGTGCAGAAATTATGCAAATTAGATGAACTTTGATTTATTCAGTGCTACTTATACACTGTAAGTGCACATGTCAATACGGCTCGGGCTAGAGGCTGTATTTATGAACCGATCTTCACAAAACTTCTTGGATTCCTTTGTTATCACCTTGGGACGAGAACGAGTGTTTCTGGGTGCGGTCCAAAATTCAAAATGGCTGCCAGTGGCCATTTTGTACCAAAATTAGGTCCAATCAGTTTTTTGTCACAACTTCTATACAGCTCGTATTTATGAACTGATCTTCACGACACTTCTTGGGTACCTTTGTTTTCACCTTGGGACAGGAACGAGTGTGTTTTGGGGTGCCTTTGTTATCACTGTGCTATGAGAACAAATATTTTGGGGTTCAGTCAGACCCACTCTGGGACTCAAAGATTTCTTTTCTAGTTTAGCATCTGACTGTCACCCACCTTTACAATTCTTTACCTATACATTTGTTACAGGCTACGGTCAGTATTTATGTACAGACCGTTAAAATACTTTATATGTACCTTTGTTAACAGGTCATTACCTAGATGTTTGTCATTGCTGTGTCACATACTATACATGTACATGTCTTAACAAGTTAAGCTACAGTGTCATTGACACTTTCATTCTTTAAAAGTATAATATAAAGCCACCAGCAAATGGGGCCTTTGTTTTGATTAGTGCAGAAATGAATATCTGGTAAACAACTGTTGCCAACTTAACCGGTTGAAAAAAATAGCCAAAACTGATAACTGCACAGTTGAAACTGAAAGCGATTGAATGCACATTTAATATTCAAGCTCTTCTCATTGTCAATTTTTTCTTCTACAGCCATGCACCTGGACGCTAGTCGGTAAAACATAAAGACTTGCGAACTTACAACTTACAATTTCTTTGTTGTTGGCAGAACACATACTTGGTTGTTTTTATACGCCCGTTTTGAAAAAAACGGGTCGTATTATGGTATACCGCTGTCCGTCTGTCCATCTGGTCACACGTCATACGATAACTCAAGAACGCTTTGAGAGATTTTCATGATTTTTGGGTAGGTGGTGTATATCAATGGAGGGAGCTCCCTTTCGTTTAGTGTCGCTGTTCGATTAGTCATGCCAGAGTTATGGGACTTTATTACTTAGAAAATTGTTGATTTTTTACACGCCGTACGATAACTCGAGAACGCTTCGAGAGATTTTCACGATTTTTTGGTAGGTGGTTTATGTTGATGGAAGGAAGCTCCCTTTCGGTTGGTGTCGCCATTCGATTAGTCATTCCAGAGTTATGGGACTTTATTTTTCACATGTCGAACAATAACTTGAAAATGCTTAGAGCAATTTTCATGATTTTTTAGTTGCAAGTATATGTTGATAGAAGGAATCTCCCTTTCGATTTGTGTCGCTGTCCGATTTGTCATTCCAGAGTTATGGGGCTTTATTCATCAAAACATAGGCAATTTTCCACATGTTGGACTTTGAGCAGTTTTCATGATTTTTTGGTGGCAATTATATGTAACCTGACAAGTACACATGTATACCCATATTGTGTGGTTCCCTCGTGTAATTAATAACGGGTGTATCATGTGCTCATGGCGCAACTGTTTATTATATCAAGAGATCAAGGCAATCATTGTAACACACTGTAGTTGTCCGGCGTGTCACATGTTTCCAAATAAAAGCACACCAAATACTTGCAAACTTTCATCTTTTTAGCCGCCGGATTGTGCTCTGTGGTCCACAAGATGAAAGTTTGCAAGTGCTTCTTGTTCGTTGAAGAACAGAGTGGATGATATATCCCACCGCGATTTAGTAGGAATCCAGTGAATCCACCCTCCATGATTTGTGGTTACTCTGGCACAAACTGTCTCAGACGAATGGTGTGCGTGTTTTGTTTTCATTAAATTTTTATGATAACTTTTTAGTCCCCTACGGGAACCGTAAGGGGACTATAGGATTGCACTCCGTCCGTCCGTCCGTCCGTCCGTCCATCCATCTGTCCGTCCATCCGTCCGTCCGTCCATCTGTCCGTCCGTCCGTCTGTCTGTCTGTCTGTCTGTCTGTTTTTTATGTTACCACCTCTCCCTCCAGCATGCTTTAAGCTACACCTTTCATATTTGGTACATGGATAAATGGTTCTGAGGTGATGATGCACGCTCAAATTTTTTTTTCAAAATCCAAGATGGCGGAATGGCGGCCATTTTTGTTGTTTTTTTTAAGCTTTTTTTCTCTATTTTCATGTTACCACCCCTCCCACCAACATGATTCAAGCTACACCTTTCATATTTGGTACATGGATAAATGGTTCTGAGGGGATGATGCACGCTCAAATTTTTTTTTCAAAATCCAAGATGGCGGAATGGCGGCCATTTTTGTTAGCTCAACTTTGGCGAAGCCAGATTTGAGCTTATGCCATGGCCCGTCGTCCGTCTGTCCGTCTGTCCATCAACAATTGGATACGGCTCGGGCTAGAGGCCGTATTTATGAACCGATCTTTACGAAACTTCTTGGGTACCTTTGTTATGACTGTGGGACGAGAACGAGTGTTTTTGGGTGTGGGCCGAAATTTAAGATGGCTGCCAGCCGCCATTTTGTACCGACGATGCAGAAATCTGTTTTTTGTACAGAACTTCCATATGAAAGCTCTGATTTGAATAATTTTTTGTATGAATGTTTAGTACCATGGGATACATCACATATAATACGGGTTTTTTTCTCGTACGTAAATTATGCAAATTAGACTAACTTTGATGTTTTTTGGTGTTACTTTCAGCACTGTAAGTTCAAATGCCAATATGGCTCGGGCTAGAGGTCATATTTATGAACCGATCTTTACGAAACTCCTTGGGTACCTTTGTTATCACCGTGAGACGAGAACGAGTGTTTTTGGGTCCGGTCCGAAATTCAAGATGACCGATGCCAGCCATTTTGTACAAAATTTGGTGCAATCAGATTTTTGCACAAAACTTCCATATGAAAGCGCTGATTTGAATAATTTTTTGTGTGAATGTTTAGTACCATGGGATACATCACATATAATACGGGTTTTTTTCTCGTGCAGAAATTATTCAAATTAGATGAACTTTGATTTTTTCAGTGCTACTTACACACAGTAAGTACACATGTCAATACGGCTCGGGCTAGAGTCTGTATTTATCAACCGATCTTCACGAAACATCTTGGATACCTTTGTTATCACCTTGGGACGAGAACGAGTGTTTCTGGGTGCGGTCCAAAATTCAAGATGGCTGCCAGTGGCCATTTTGTACCGAAATTAGGTCTAATCAGTTTTTTGTACACAACTTCTATACGGCTCAGGCTAGAGGCCGTATTTATGAACCGATCTTTACGAAACTTCTTGGGTACCTTTGTTATCACCGTGGGATGAGAACGAGTGTTTTTGGGTGTGGTCCAAAATTCAAGATGGCCACCAGCAGCCATTTTGTACCAAAATTAGTGCAGTTAGTCTTTTGTACAGAACTTCTGTATGAAAGTTCTGATTTGAATAAATTTTTGTATGAATGTTTAGTAACATGGAATACATCACATATAGTACGGGTTTTTTTCTCAACCGAAAATTATGCAAATTAGATGAACTTTGATTTATTCAGTGCTACTTATACACTGTAAGTGCTCATGTCAATACGGCTTGGGCTGGAGGCTGTATTTACGAACCGATCTTCACAAAACTTCTTGGGTATCTTTGTTATCACCTTGGGACGAGAACAAGTGTTTCTGAGTGCGGTCCAAAATTCAAGATGGCTGCCAGTGGCCATTTTGTTCCGAAATTAGGTCCAATCAGTTTTTTGTCACAACTTCTACACAGCTCATATTTGTGAACTGATCTTCACGAAACTTCTTGGATACCTTTGTTTTCACCTTGGGACAGGAATGAGTGTGTTTTGGGGTGCCTTTGTTATCACTGTGCTATGAGAACAAATATTTTGGGGTTCAGTCAGACCCACTCTGGAACTCAGAGATTTTTTTCTAGTTTAGCATCTCACTGTCACCCACCTTTACAATACTTTACCTATACATTTGTTACAGGCAACGGTCAGTATTTATGTTCAGACCGTTACAATACTTTATATGTATCTTTGTTATCAGGTCATTACCCAGATGTTTGTCATTGCTGTATCACATACTATACATGTACATGTCTTTGTCTTGACAAGTTGGAGAGCTATATTGATCACTCACCGTCCGTCGTCGTCCATGAACATGGTGTTTGCGTCTTCTCCTCCCAAACCGCTGAACCAATTTAATTGATATTTGAGATAATAGTTTGTTATGACATCGCAATTTGATTTTGTTCAAATCAAGTTGCCTCGCCCGTGGGTAGGGCCACACCCAAAAAGTGTGCTGAAATCTTAAAAAATCTTCTTATGAATCAGCAGTAGCAGAGACTTGATATTTGGTGTGCAGCTTCCTTTTGAGGTGTAGACTCAGATTTGTTCAAGAGAAGTTTGTGGAGCTATACTTGGCGTCGTTATGGGAGGGGCAAAATTTTTGGCCCCGCCCAAAATTTCTATTTTCCAAACCGAGAGGCTGATTTGAACCAAATTTTATGTGAGGGCTTATTGGGTCATAAGTACCTAATTTATGCTGATTTTTTTTCCCGTAGCCCCATGGGAACCACAGGAGCTAAAAATAGAAAAAAATTAAAACGCTCATATCTCCAAAACTGCACGGCACCGAGAATTTTTATTTGGTGTGAAGCTTCCTTAGGACCAACAGAAAGAATTGGTAAAAAAAAAAGTGCCATCGGTTTTATCATAGGGTACAGTTTTGGGACTTTGAAAAAGTGCTGAGTCAGCACTTTTTAACACTGTAGGCAATGGGAAAAACATTAAAAAATCTTCTCCAGATCCTGCAGGCAGAATCTTTGATATTTGGTATGCAACATTGTAGGGTGGATCTGATTCAAGTTTGTTCAAATCGGCCCCCTGGGTTCATATTTGGGCTCAGTATAGGAGCCCGATTTCGAACTTAGTGCATTTCAGGCAAATTTCTTAAAAAATCTTCTTCTCCAGATCCAGCAGGCAGAATCTTTTGATATTTGGTATGCAACATTGTGGGGTGGATCTGATTCAAGTTTGTTCAAATCGGCCCCCTGGGTTTATATTTGGGCATAAAAAATATCAAAAGCATTCATCTGCTGGATCTGAAGATTTTTAAAGAAAATTCCTCATTTTGAACTAAGTTGTCATTCAGGCTCCCATAGTGAGCCCAAATATGAACCAAGGGACTTGGCTTGAACAAACTTGAATCTCAGCCCCCTAAGGTTGCTCCATGCCAAATATCAAAACATTCCAACTGCTGAATCTGAAGAAGATTTTTAAAGAAAAATTCCTCATATTGACTAAGTTATAATTTGGGCTCACACAAATCGCACAGGGAGCCCAAATATGGACCCATGGACTTGGCTTTAACACACTTGAATCCCCCCTCCCCCCCTCCCCCCTCCCCAAGGATGCTATTCACCACATATCAAACCATTCCGACTGCTGGATCTGAAGAAGAATATTTTTAAAGAAAATTCCTCATTTCGAACAAAGTTACAATTCAAGCTCCCACAGTGAGCCCAAATATGGACCTAGGGACATGGCTTGAACAAACTTGAATCTCACCCCCCTAAGGATGCTGCATACCAAATATCACAAGATTCTGCCTGCTGGATCTTGAGAAGAAGATTTTCAAAGAAATTTGCCTGAAATGCACTAAGTTCAAATTTGGGCTCCTATACTGAGCCCAAATATAAACCCAGGGGGCCGATTTGAACAAACTGGAATCAGATCCACCCCACAATGTTGCATACCAAATATCACAAGATTCTGCCTGCTGGATCTGGAGAAGATTTTTGAAGAAATTTGCCTGAAATGCACTAAGTTTGAATTTGGGCTTCTATAGTAAGCCCAAATATGAATCCATGTGGCCGATTTAAACAAACTGGAATCAGATCCACCCCACAATGTTGCATACCAAATATCAAAAGATTCTGCCTACAGGATCTGAAGAAGAAGATTTTTGAAGAAATTTGCCTGAAATGCACTAAGTTCGAATTCGAGCTTCTATAGTGAGCCCAAATTTGAATCTAGGGAGCCGATTTGAACAAAATAGAATCAGATCCACCCCACAATGTTGCATACCAAATATCAAAAGATTCTGCCTGCTGGATCTGGAGAAGAAGATTTTTTAAGAAATTTGCCTGAAAAGCACTAAGTTCAAATTTGGGCTCCTATACTGCGCCCAAATATAAACCCAGGGAGCCGATTTGAACAAACTTGAATCAGATTCACCCCACAATGTTGCATACCCAATATCAAAAGATTCTGCCTACTGGATCTTGAGAAGAAGATTTTTTAATCCTTTTCCCATTGCCTACAGTGTTAAAAAGTGCTGACTCAGCACTTTTTCAAAGTCCTGAAAAAAGTACCTTGTGATTAAACAGATAGAGATTTTTTTTTAACCATTCTATTCTACTGGATAAAAGTAAGCTTTATGCAAAATAAGAAATCTCTGTGCCATGTAGTTTTGGAGATATGGCAGTTTTAAGGTTTTTCCTATTTTTAGCTCCCGAGGTTCCCACGGGCCAATGAGAAAATTTTTTATTGCATCAATCAACTACTTATGACCCATTATCAGTCAGGTGAGCTATAAATCTTTTGAGATAATAAAAAAAACAAGTGTTTGACCACCGAGGTGGCATTAGTCCCCTACGGCGCTTTTGTGACATAAGGTGTTTTTGTCACAGAAGACACTAGAGTATATAAGCATCTTGGATTTTTCAAAAAAAATATTGAGCGTGCATAATCCCCTCACGACCCTTGATCCATGTACCATATATGAAAGGCGTAGCTTGAACCATGTTGGAGGGAGGGGTGGTAACATAAAATAGAGAAAAAAGCTTAAAAAAAACAACAAAAATGGCCGCCATTCTGCCATCTTGGATTTTGAAAAATAAATATTGACTGTGCATCATCCCCTCAGAACCATTTATCCATGTACCAAATATGAAAGGTGTAGCTTGAAGCATATTAGAGGGAGAGGTGGTAAAAACAGACGGACGGACGGACGGAAGGAAGGAAGGACGGACGGACGGACGGACAGACAGACAGACAGACAGATGTTAGATTTTAAAAAAAAAATATTGAGCGTGCATAATCCCCTCACAACACTTTATCCATGTACCATATATGAAAAGTGCACCTTGAACCATGTTGGAGGGAGTAGTGGTAACATAAAATAGAGAAAAAAGCTTAAAAAACACAACAGAAATGGTTGCCATGGCGCCATCTTGAATTTTGGAAAAAAAATATTGAACGTGCAACATCCCATTACAACCCTCTATCCATGTGCCAGATATAAAAGTGTAGCTTGAACCATGTTGGAGTGAGGGGTGGTAACATAAAATAGAGAAAAAAGCTTAAAAAACACAACAAAAATGGCCGCCATGCCGCCATCTTGGATTTTGAAGAAAATTTCTTAAAAAATCTTCTTCTCCAGATCCAGCAGGCAGAATCTTTTGATATTTGGTATGCAACATTGTGGGGTGGCTCTGATTCAAGTTTGTTCAAATCGGCCCCCTGGATTCATATTTGGGCTCACTATAGAAGCCCGAATTCGAACTTAGTGCATTTCAGGCAAATTTCTTCTAAAATCTTCTCCAGATTCAGCAGGCAGAATCCTTTGATATTTGGTATGCGACATTTGTGGGGTGGATCTGATTCAAGTTTGTTCAAATCGGCTCCCTAGATTCATATTTGCGCTCATTATAGAAGTCCGAATTCAAACTTAGTGCATTTCAGGCAAATTTCTTTGAAAAATCTTCTTCTCAAGATCCAGCAGGCAGAATCTTTTGATATTGGGTATGCACCATGCTTAGGGGCTTGAGATTCAAGTTTGTTCAAGCCAAGTCCTTGGGTTGATATTTAGGCTACCATGTCAGGTGTGCGCCCTCAAGCCCCCTGGGGCCTCTTGTTTCTTTTCTGGCAATAAAATCATTAGCTGATTAACTGATGCCCTGATTAATTGACCCATTATTGCTCACTGACTGTCAGAACAATACACTGGAAATTCATCTCAGTTGTACCAAAGAAATAACTGCTCAAGTTGGTTTACTCCCTTAGTTACCTCACTTATGTAGATGGGCAGGAAATCCCCTCACAAGCTCAAGGTTTGTCTGAGGTAAATGTTTTGTTTTACTTTAATCTGGCATCTTTTATGCTTACCTACAAGAATACAGGTACACTTGAAGCTTGCACATCACTTTCTATCGTTAACAAAGTTAAATTTCTGAAAGTTAGAATATTTTGTCTTAAATAAAATCGTTGTTGTCAAATTCAGTATTCGATGATTTTATTCAATGCAGAATAGTTTTCACAATTTTGGATTTCCCTTTTTGTGAGGGTTCCAATCCAAACGGTTACCGCAGGCAAATACCCTCAAACCTGGTGATGTCTCTCAGTGATAAATGCCAATGAAGACGGCAGTTAAAAGTAGCGGATTAACAGATAATATCCGGTTCGAGCTCACGGTTATCCAGTTGAGAAAAATGGTCAACTGTTTCAGCACTAGGTTAGATTTTGTTCATAAATACTTGTTTTGATATACTTGTTAGATATGATTTTCTTTCCCGGAACTGGCCATCATCAGGCTTGGCTGATCTGATGCCAATCTTGGCTGATATGAACCAAGCTAGACTTGTTCCTGCATCATTACTAGGCGCAAACAATTTATTTACAACGAAAAACATTACCCGTCAAATGCAATCGAGAAAACTGGTGTTATATACTGGAGTGGTTTGAAGCTTCAGCTTTTAAATGACGAAGTAATGATGGTGATGAGTGAGGATGAAAGAAGATAGTTGTTGAACAAAGTCAGTGCAAACTAAGATTGAGAGTTGTAAGCGGAGACTTCTCGAAGTTGGAAAAGATGATAGATAGTTAGCTATCCGAACGTTGTGGCTTCCCCAGTGGAGTGGGAAACCCGAGATGTTTGGTTAGCTGAACTTGAAGATGACTCTTCAGACCTTGTGAAAAGAATGACAAATAACACTGTTCGAAAACTGTGACAGATCAGATAACATTTTGTAATTATTTGTTTTGGTTTAATAAATAAAAAGGTTATTACTTGGTTAGTTTCATATCGGCCCTCGGTAACGTCACATCTGCCTTCAGCCTTTCTTATCAACCTACCTCAATTGTTTACTACAGGCTTGCACTACAGTGGAAGAACCTAACTCGGATAAAATACTCTCTATTTTAATCTTTCCCAAGATTTGGGAAAGAAAAGTGGTGTAAAAACACCACGAAGAAAAAAGCCAAAACTGGGTCGAGTGCCATCGGCGCACACCCAGTATCCGTAGTACAAATCCACAACTACCGTAAAGCAGTGCGCAATGCATCAATTAGTCATTCTTTTGATTATCCGCACACGTGTTGGATGTGTGCCATTTTTGCTCAGTAACAGTGATATTTTAACTCGTCGATAATGGTTTTCCTGTGACTGGAATTATGGATCTGAAGATCGTATAATAACAGGACTGTGTTTTATATATTCTCGTTAATATTTTCAACCACATTCTCATTGTATATTATTTACTATTCCGTTTTCACGAATGTTTTGTTTTCGACATCACACGATTCGACAGTGAATTTTTCAGTTGATGAATTAATTGTTTTTGGAGTTAGGTGTCAATCTGGGACTGTCTGGACAGGATTTCTTCACTCTGTTGAGGGCTGAATTTCTGTTTTTTCGGTCCCTGTCGACCGTCTGGGTTCTGTCATGTACCCACCGGTTTTTAGCTCACCTGACTGAAAGTCAGGGTGAGCTTTTCTTATCACTCTT
Source organism: Pictodentalium vernedei (assembly GCA_031216915.1). Taxonomy (NCBI): domain Eukaryota; kingdom Metazoa; phylum Mollusca; class Scaphopoda; order Dentaliida; family Dentaliidae; genus Pictodentalium; species Pictodentalium vernedei. The sequence goes on from CM062294.1 coordinate 264,755,221, forward strand.
CGTCCGTCGTCCTGCGTGAAGGTGGTGTTAGAGCCTCTTTCTCCTAAACCACTGGCCACATTTTAATTAAATTTCATGTAAGTAGTGGTTATATAGGGGCATTTTGATTTTTATCCAAATTAGGTTTCGGCTCATATTGAGCAGAGGTGTGGGGAAAAAATGGCCAAATTGTTTGAAAATCTTCTTCTAATGAACCACCAGTAGCAGAGCCTTGATATGTGGTATACAGAGTCCTTTTGAGGTTTAGAATCAAATTTGTTCTAGAGAAGTTTGTCGGGCATTATTTGCCTTCGTTATGGGAGGGGCAAAAATTTTAGCCACGCCTAAAATTTCTATTTTCTGAACCGTGAAGTCGATTTGAACCAAATTGGATATGAGATAATAATGGGTCTTAAGTAGTTGATTGATGCAAACAAATTTTTTCTCATTGCCCCGTGGGAACCTCGGGAGCTAAAAATAGGAAAAACCTTAAAACTGCCATATCTCCAAAACTACATTGCACAGAGAATTCTTATTTTGTGTAAAGCTTACTTTTATCCAGTAGAATAGAATGGTTAAAAAAAATCCCTATCAGTTTGATCACAAGGTACTTTTTCAGGACTTTGAAAAAGTGCTGAGTCAGCACTTTTTAACACTGTAGGCAATGGGAAAAACATTAAAAAATCTTCTTCTCCAGATCCAGCAGGCAGAATCTTTTGACATTTGGTATGCAACATTGTAGGGTAGATCTGATTAAAGTTTGTTCAAATTGGCCCCCTGGGTTCATATTTGGGCTCAGTATAGGAGCCCGATTTCAAACTTAGTGCATTTCAGACAAATTTCTTCAAAAATCTTCTTCTCCAGATCCAGCAGGCAGAAACTTTTCATATTTGGTATGCAACATTGTGGGGTGGATCTGATTGAAGTTTGTTCAAATCGGCCCCCTGGTTTCATATTTGGGCTCACTACAGAAGCACGAATTCGAACTTAGTGCATTTCAGGCAAATTTCTTAAAAAATCTTCTTCTCCAGATCCAGCAGGCAGAATCTTTTCATATTTGGTATGCAACATTGTGGGGTGGATCTGATTCAAGTTTGTTCAAATCGGCCCCCTGGATTCATATTTGGGCTCACTATAGAAACCCAAATTCGAACTTAGTGCATTTCAGGCAAATTTCTTAAAAAATCATCTTCTTCAGATCCAGCAGGCAGAATCTTTTGATATTTGGTATGCAACATTGTGGGGTGGATCTGATTCAAATTTGTTCAAATCGGCTCCCTAGATTCATATTTCGGCTCACTATAGAAGCTCGAATTCGAACTTAGTGCATTTGAGGCAAATTTCTTCAGAAATCTTCTTCTCCAGATCCAGCAGGCAGAATCTCTTCATATTTGGTATGCAACATTGTGGGGTGGATCTGATTCAAGTTTGTTCAAATCGGCTCCCTAGATTCATATTTGGGCTCACTATAGAAGCTCGAATTCGAACTTAGTGCATTTCAGGCAAATTTCTTCAAAAATCTTCTTCTCCAGATCCAGCAGGCAGAATCTTTTCATATTTTGTATGCAACATTGTGGGGTGGATCTGATTCAAATTTGTTCAAATCGGCTCCCTAGGTTCATATTTGAGTTCACTATAGAAGCTCGAATTCCAACTTAGTGCATTTCAGACAAATTTCTTCAAAAATCTTCTTCTCCAGATCCTGCAGGCAGAATCTTTTGATATTTGGTATGCAACATTGTGGGGTGGATCTGATTCAAGTTTGTTCAAATCGGCCCCCTGGATTCATATTTGGGCTCACTATAGAAGCCCGAATTCGAACTTAGTGCATTTCAGGCAAATTTCTTAAAAAATCTTCTCCAGATTCAGCAGGCAGAATCTTTTGATATTTGGTATGCAACATGGTGGTGTGGATCTGATTCAAGTTTGTTCAAATCGGCCCCCTGGGTTTATATTTAGGCTCAGTATGGGAGCCCAAATTTGAACTTAGTGCATTTCAGGCAAATTTCTTAGAAAATCTTCTTCTTAAGATCCAGCAGGCAGAATCTTTCGATATTGGGTATGCACCATGCTTAGGGGGGTAAGATTCAAGTTTGTTCAAGCCAAGTCCCTGTGTTCATATGTGGGCTCACTGTGGTAGTCCGAATTATAACTTGGTTTAAAATGAGGAATTTTCTTTAAAAATCTTCTTCAGATCCAGCAGTCAGAATGTTTTGATATTTGGTATGCAGCATCGTTAGGGGGTGAGATTCAAGTTTGTTCAAGCCATGTCCCTAGGTCCATATTTGGACTCACTGTGGGAGCTTGAATTGTAACTTAGTTCCAAATGAGGAATTTTCTTTAAAAATCTTCTTCTTCAGATCCAGCAGTCGGAATGTTTTGATATTTGGTGGGCAGCATCCTTAGGGGGGTGAGATTCAAGTTTGTTAAAGCCAAGTCCCTGAGTTCATATATGGGCTCACTATAGAAGCCCGAATTCGAACTTAGTGCATTTCAGGCAAATTTCTTCAAAAATCTTCTTCTCCAGATCCAGCAGGCAGAATCTTTTCATATTTGGTATGCAACATGGTGGGGTGGATCTGATTCAAATTTCTTCAGATCGGCTCCCTAGATTCATATTTGGGCTCACTATAGAAGCTCGAATACGAACTTAGTGCATTTCAGACAAATTTCTTCAAAAATCTTCTTCTCAAGATCCAGCAGGCATAATCTTTTCATATGTGGTATGCAACATTGTGGGGTGGATCTGATTCAAGTTTGTTCAAATCGGCTCCCTAGGTTCATATTTGGGCTCACTATAGAAGCCGGAATTCAAACTTAGTGCATTTCAGGCAAATTTCTTAAACAATCTTCTCCAGATCCAGCAGGCAGAATCTTTTGATATTTGGTATGCAACACTGTGGGGTGGATCTGATTCAAGTTTGTTCAAAGCGGCTCCCTAGATTCATATTTGGGCTCAGTATAGAAGCTCGAATTCAAACTTGGTGCATTTCAGGCAAATTTCTTCTAAAATCTTCTTCTCCAGATCCAGCAGGCAGAATCTTTTGATATTTGGTATGCAACATTGTGGGGTGGATCTGATTCAAGTTTGTTCAAATCGGCTCCCTAGATTCATATTCGGGTTCACTATAGAAGCTCGAATTCGAACTTAGTGCATTTCAGACAAATTTCTTCAAAAATCTTCTCCAAATCCAGCAGGCAGAATCTTTTCATATTTTCTCCAGATCCAGCAGGCAGAATCTTTTGATATTTGGCATGCAACATTGTGGGGTGGATCTGATTCAAGTTTGTTCAAATCGGCCCCCTGGATTCATATTTGGGTTCACTATAGAAGCCCGAATTCGAACTTAGTGCATTTCAGGCAAATTTCTTAAAAAATCTTCTTCTCCAGATTCAGCGGGCAGAATCTTTTGATATTTGGTATGCAGCATTGTGGGGTGGATCTGATTCAAGTTTGTTCAAATCGGCCCCCTGGGTGTATATTTGGGCTCAGTATAGGAGCCCAAATTTGAACTTAGTGCATTTCAGGCAAATTCCTTTGAAAATCTTCTTCTTAAGATCCAGCAGGCAGAATCTTTTGATATTGGGAATGCACCATGCTTAGGGGGGTAAGATTCACGTTTGTTCAAGCCAAGTCCCTGTGTTCATATGTGGGCTCACTGTGGTAGTCCGAATTATAACTTGGTTTAAAATGAGGAATTTTCTTTAAAAATCTTCTTCAGATCCAGCAGTCAGAATGTTTTGATATTTGGTATGCAGCATCGTTAGGGGGTGAGATTCAAGTTTGTTCAAGCCATGTCCCTAGGTCCATATTTGGACTCACTGTGGGAGCTTGAATTGTAACTTAGTTCCAAATGAGGAATTTTCTTTAAAAATCTTCTTCAGATCCAGCAGTCGGAATGTTTTGATATTTGGTGGGCAGCATCCTTAGGGGGGTGAGATTCAAGTTTGTTAAAGCCAAGTCCCTGAGTTCATATATGGGCTCACTATAGAAGCCCGAATTCGAACTTAGTGCATTTCAGGCAAATTTCTTCAAAAATCTTCTTCTCCAGATCCAACAGGCAGAATCTTTTCATATTTGGTATGCAACATGGTGGGGTGGATCTGATTCAAATTTCTTCAGATCGGCTCCCTAGATTCATATTTGGGCTCACTATAGAAGCTCGAATACGAACTTAGTGCATTTCAGACAAATTTCTTCAAAAATCTTCTTCTCAAGATCCAGCAGGCATAATCTTTTCATATGTGGTATGCAACATTGTGGGGTGGATCTGATTCAAGTTCGTTCAAATCGGCTCCCTAGGTTCATATTTGGGCTCACTATAGAAGCCGGAATTCGAACTTAGTGCATTTCAGGCAAATTTCTTAAAAAATCTTCTCCAGATCCAGCAGGCAGAATCTTTTGATATTTGGTATGCAACATTGTGGGGTGGATCTGATTCAAGTTTGTTCAAAGCGGCTCCCTAGATTCATATTTGGGCTCAGTATAGAAGCTCGAATTCAAACTTGGTGCATTTCAGGCAAATTTCTTCTAAAACCTTCTTCTCCAGATCCAGCAGGCAGAATCTTTTGATATTTGGTATGCAACATTGTGGGGTGGATCTGATTCAAGTTTGTTCAAATCGGCTCCCTAGATTCATATTCGGGTTCACTATAGAAGCTCGAATTCGAACTTAGTGCATTTCAGACAAATTTCTTCAAAAATCTTCTCCAAATCCAGCAGGCAGAATCTTTTCATATTTTCTCCAGATCCAGCAGGCAGAATCTTTTGATATTTGGCATGCAACATTGTGGGGTGGATCTGATTCAAGTTTGTTCAAATCGGCCCCCTGGATTCATATTTGGGTTCACTATAGAAGCCCGAATTCGAACTTAGTGCATTTCAGGCAAATTTCTTAAAAAATCTTCTTCTCCAGATTCAGCAGGCAGAATCTTTTGATATTTGGTATGCAGCATTGTGGGGTGGATCTGATTCAAGTTTGTTCAAATCGGCCCCCTGGGTGTATATTTGGGCTCAGTATAGGAGCCCAAATTTGAACTTAGTGCATTTCAGGCAAATTCCTTTGAAAATCTTCTTCTTAAGATCCAGCAGGCAGAATCTTTTGATATTGGGAATGCACCATGCTTAGGGGGGTGAGATTCAAGTTTGTTCAAGCCAAGTTCCTGGGTTCATATGTGGGCTCCCTGTGGTAGCCCGAATTATAACTTGGTTTAAAATGAGGAATTTTCTTTAAAAATCTTCTTCAGATCCAGCAGCCGGAATGTTTTGATATTTGGTATGCAGCATCGTTAGGGGGTGAGATTCAAGTTTGTTCAAGCCATGTCCCTAGGTCCATATTTGGACTCACTGTGGGAGCTTGAATTGTAACTTAGTTCCAAATGAGGAATTTTCTTTAAAAATCTTCTTCTTCAGATCCAGCAGTCGGAATGTTTTGATATTTGGTGGGCAGCATCCTTAGGGGGGTGAGATTCAAGTTTGTTAAAGCCAAGTCCCTGAGTTCATATATGGGCTCCCTGTGGGAGCCTGAATTATAACTTAGTTCAATATGAGGAATATTCTTTAAAAATCTTTTTTTTTTAGATCCTCTGATCAGAATCTTTGGATATTTTTGTATAAGCTTTTCTTAGGAGGAGCAGATGGTACCTGTTGAAATCAATTCTCTGGGTTGATATTTAGGCTAATATGTCAGGTGAGAGCCCTCAGGTCCCTTGGGGCCTCTTGTTTTCTGCCACCTTCTCTCGTAGTTGAGGGTGTTCTTCTACTTTCTGTTGAGTTCACCTTTTTCTTCTACTGCTCTCATCTCTGTTATTTCCAGTTCGGTTCCTTTAGGGCAATTCGTTTTGCCCTCGCCTTGGTGCGTTCTCATAGCCGTTTCTTCCACACCCGCGGGTGGTGTGGAACGCTGTCCGTTCGGGAGCCTCCTGACTCGACCATGTCTGGTGTGAGTTTACCCCTCCGTGGGGGATGTGCAGCCCCTCCCGCCCCTGCAGGGGGGTGGACACTGTCGTTTCGACCCCCCCCCCCCCCCCCCCCCCCCGACTCGACCACGTCTGGTGTGAGTTTGCCCCCTCCGTGGGGGATGTGTAGCTCCACCCGCTCCCGCTGGGGGTGAAGAACACTATCGTTTCGGGGTCGCCCGATTCGACCACGTCTGGTGACAATTTCTCCCCCTCCATGGGGGATGTGCAGGGCTTGCCTTGAGTCGGGGCTGATCAGCCCAGGCCCCGAGATAGCCCCGAGGAGCACTTGCTGGGGGCTTTTTTTCAAGCCCCGACATTTTCCACAAAAAAGCACTAACAATAATGGGCAAAATGGAAAATCAGCCCCGAAAAGGCCCCGACCTCAATATGTTGGGCACTTTTTTTAGGCCTCGGCCATTTTACTCAAGGCGAGCCCTGGATGTGCTGCTCCTCCCGTATCAGCGGGGGGTGGGGAACGCTGTCGTTTCGGGGCTTCCCGACTCCAGTCGACATCTGAGGCTGTCACTAGGGTTGTGACTCCTCCTTTGGAGGCCGAGCTTGGTGGCTCTCTCTGCTTTTCTGCCAGTTCCAACAGCTCCCATCATATCTGCTGCTACTGCTGTTCCATCTACAACGTCATTGGGCCCCTTTTTTAGCCGGCCTCGGCTTATCCCTGCAAGGGTCTGCAGGGATGTCTGTAGTGTGGTTGTGGGGTATCGGCCTCAGCCTTCCCCGACTTCCACTCGGCGAAGTCGGATGGGGATGCCAACTGAACCCCCTACTGTGTCCTCTGAGCCGTTGAGCACAGTAGTTTTATACCTGCAGTGGTCTGCTGCGGTGTCTGGTTGTGTAGACGTGGGGGTATCGGCCTCAGCCTTCCCTGACTTCAACTCGGCGAAGTTGGACGTGGCTGCCGGCCGGACCCTCTACTGTGGTCTCTGTGCCGTCGAGCACCACAGTTGTCATTGGATTCGGATGTTCTTAGTGGGACACCATGAACTCCGTGGCGTTTCCGTCCACTCATTCTGGCCACACGACCAGTTTTGGTGGACCAACGTCTTTTGTGCGGCCTGGACCTTCTGCCCTGCAGAGGTCTGCGGTGACTCTCATGAATCCCGCTATGTTGATCTCGGGGTGTGTCACACCTCTATACACGTCTGCCTTCAGACGTTTTGGCTGCCGCCCGTCGCCCCACGTCGAGTGTTTTGGAGGATTGTGACCCTTCGCTGGTTAAGAGGGTCAGAGGTGAAGCCACTTTGCCGGTTCGTTCCCCTGTCGAACCGGCCAGTACGGGCAGTGAGCTTAGGGAGGCCCTCTCCTTACTCACTCAGGTTCTGTCAAAGAGCTTTCTCGTTGCTTCCAGCGAGGCAGCAAGTGGTTTCCAGGCGCCCCCTATGGTGCCGCCTCCCGGGATTGGAAACAGGTCGCTTTCTGATCCGCCTGGTGTTCCGACACCATGGGAGGCGTCGGCTGGTTTGCCCACGATGGGCTATTTGTCTTCCGACTAGGGAAGAGTCAGACATGCTTGATGTCGAGAGCCAGCAGTCTTCGGACTTGGGGGCAGCTCTTGATTTCGTGTTTGGGTTCCTTCCAGATCTCAAACCATCTAACCAGTCGACAGTTTCAGCCAGGCCGCGATCATCGGTCGCGTGCCAACAGCCTATGGAGCAACCCGCTTCTGGGCGTCTTCGACCGTGCCAGTCGGTACAGTTGGTTGAAGCATTTTCAGCCTTGGACTCTTAAGCTAAATTCCAAGGCTATGAAGGCTCTGTTCTTCACTAGGGTTGACACCTTTTTGCCTCCGGCACGTTATCATTCCTACGATTCCGCCAATCCGTCGGTCTACCAGACTTTGACGGTTTTGGATCAGGACTCCAATTCCCTCGGGCTTTCCAAGTCCAAGTCTGCCGTCATTCCGATGACGACTCTGGAGTCCACATTGGGCTTACCGAGAGAGATGCTTGGTATGCTTTCTCTCTCCGATCACGTCGTCTCAGCTTTAGCTGCTTATCTGCCTCCAGATAAGTTTGACGAGGTACAGGCTCCTTTGCATGTGCTGTCCAAGGCGCTCATGCATCTTACTCACACGCATGCCTGTAACACGGCTAATCTGGAATTAGTTCGAAGGGACTCTGTGCTGGAAACAGGCCGATCCCTTCCTGAGGAGCAGGGTGCTACTCTTCGATCTGCTTCTTTGGCAGGTCCGCAACTTTTCCATGGTTCTGTGTTGATGGTCCGGGATGACGTCCTACGTCATTCCAAAGATCAGCTGCTGTTTCTTCAGCTTGATCAGCCTTCTAGGGTAGGCAGGGGCCGTTCCAAGCCTAACAAGTACCCTCTGCTTCCTCTGCGAAGCAAAAGGGCTGATCCTTCTGCCACTGCTTCTACTTCTTACTCAAGGGGTAAGGGTAAGCGTCGGCAGTCTTGAGGGAAGTCCCAGGATTCTTCATTCAGTAGAGGAGGTGTTTTCTCCTCTCGTGAGTCTCGTCGGGGTTCGAAATGAAGGTCCTCACCTCGACTCGTCCCAGGTTGGAGGAAGGATATCAGAGTTCGCAGACCGTTGGGCCACCATCACATCCGATCCTTGGGTGTTAGATGTTGTTCGGTCCGGGCTGCGTATATCCTTCCGAAGGCACCCCACTCTGTCCAGGGTGCCTCTTCCAACCACAATTCCTTCAGACATTTTACGTCGGGAACTTTTGTCCACAGAGATAGACAATTTCCTGACAAATGGGGCGATTGAGGTCATCAAGAATATTAGGTCAGTGGGTTTCTATTCCTGCCTGTTCTTGGTGCCGAAGAAGGACGGCCGACTCTGACCGCTTATCGATCTGAGTTTCCTGAACCAGTCTATCATTGCTCCAAAGTTCAGCATGGAGACTTTCAGGTCGGTCCTCCGTTCTATTCACCAAGGAGATTTCGCTCCCAACTTCGACCTGCGAGATGCTTACTTTCACGTTCCGATTCACTGGGCGTTACGGAAGTATCTCAGGTTCGTTTTTCTGAGGCGAATTTACCAGTTCAAGGCCATGCCTTTCGGCCTCAACCTGGCTCCTTGGTCCTTCACCAGACTGATGTCGCATGTGATAGCTTTCCATCGCACACAGTCCAGGGTGACTACTTCGGCATATCTGGACAATATCCTCCAGGGGCATTCCAATGCTGCCTTACTGGAGTTGGATGTCGCCACTCTGTTGAGCTTGCTCACCTCACAAGGTTTCAGAGTCAACGAGGAGAAGTCGGACCTGGTCCCTTCTCAGTCGTTTTATCATCTGGGGATGGCTTTCCGCACACAATTCAATTTGGTGGCGGTTCCCCAGGCCAAGGCTGTGATTCTCTCAGCTTTTGCTTTGACTCTGTTCCAGTCCACATCCGCGACGGCTTGGAGTATTCTCTGGCTAATCGGTCTCTGCTGTTCGGTGACGGATCTCATTCCTCTAGGTCGGCTGCGTGTCAGACCTCTCCAACACTTTCTGCTCAGTCGTTGGAGGCCGAATGTAGATTTTCTGGATCTGGTGCTTCAGTTTCCAGAATATCTTTATCCTCACCTTCTCCTCTGGCCGGATGTCCAGTGGCTTTCGCACGGTGTTCCGTTGGAGTTACCCACGTCCGATCGCGTTCTGACAGCATATGCCAGCGATCTAGGATGGGGTGCGACGTTAGATCCTCTAGGTCTTTCTGTTCACGGGATGTGGGACCAGGATCATGCAGCTCTACACATTAACCAGAAGGAGCTTCTTGCTCTTCTTCTGAGTTTTAGGCAGTGGATCCCTCACCTGTCGAATCGCCAGGTCCTTCTGTTGTCCGACCATTCGACGGTGGTTGCTCACATTCGGAACCAGGGCAGCACGCACTCTGTTCCAATGTACAAATTGGCTCGGGATCTTCTACTGCTCGCTTAGGATGTCCACACCGGAGTGGCTGTTCATCACATTCCCGGTCGTCTGAACGTCCTAGCCGACTCCCTGTCCCATCGGGGCAGGGTCATTTCCACCAGGTGGATGCTCCACATGGCAGGTTCCATCGATCTCTTGCGACTCGTTGAAACCATCCGGTGGACACTTTCGTGTCCCCGTGTCCAGATGCTCTGTCTTTCGCCGTGAATGCTCTGGCCCTCCTTTGGGATGGTCTTGTCGGCTATGCCTTCCTACTGGTTCCGATTCCGCCTCAGGTTCTCGCCCAGATATGAACCTGCAGTCGTCGAATCCTTTCGATCACACCCGTCGCCTCGGTGGGTGTGGATCAGTCTGCTGCGCTCTCTGTTAGCGGCGGTTCCGGCATGTCTCCCTCTATCTCGCGACTTTCTTTGCCAAAGTCACCTGAGGAGGTTTCATGTTGACCCGACTTCATTGTGCCTTCGCACATGTCTTTTATCAGGTCCTGTCTCCTCCGTAGTGGTTTTTCGAGACACGCAGTGGACTTGCTTTTCTTCTTCAAGGAGGCACTCACTCCACTGGTTTAGCCTCTGTGGCTAAGTGGAAGGTTCTTCTGTCAATGGTGTGCGATCACTCTGTTGCTTCTGTCACTCCTTCGATCACACCGCTTGCGGAGTTTCTGGTATATGTTTGTTTCTGGGGGTCTCCAGCAATGGGTACATGTCCATGCTTTGGAGACATTTTTTCATATGTGATACCGCATTGTTTCGACACTCATCCTTGCCTCCCGAAGCTTGTTCAGCTCTTTTCCTTGAAGAGGCCTAGGAATTTGCAGTTTACTCCAAGATGGTCACTTTCTTGGGCACTGCTCTGCTTGGGGGTGGGGGGGGGGGTGGGTGGGGGGGGGGGTGGGGGCGTTCGCGCCTTTATCCTGGATGAATTTGATGGATTTGTCTTGCTATTCGTGCAGCTTCCGCTCGTCTAGCTACTGGTGATTGTATTACCAATTGTTTTTTCTGCCACGAGGTGCGTGCATTGTCTTCCTCTTTTAATAACTTTGTCATGTTGTCGGATGACGGATGTTATACTGGCAGCCTTCTGGAGAAATGCTACATTCTCCTTTTATCTGCGACAGTTGCAGGAGCCGACAGAGAACCTTGGCTTTTTTCAGGGTCAGTTCCAGCTTTGTGCTGCTCTTTCTGTCTGTGCGTCGCACTTCACCATATGCCTCATCTTTCATTGTCTTTTCAAATGTTTGTGATGCTATGGTTTGATAAGCCTAGGGATCTCTTCCTCTGTCCATGGTCCCAGTGCTATTGAGTTATGTGTGGGTTGGTTATGTGATTCCCTCCATCCTTTTGTCTATTCAGCCTGTAGTAAACAATTGAGGTAGGTTGATAAGAAGTATAAATTTTATAGTAAATTTCCTTTCTTATTATACCTACCGAAATTGTTTACATGGAGGCCCTCCCGTCTTCTTATTCGGGTAAGAATCCTTCCTCCCCACTGATCACTTAACTCCTGTGTTGTTCGGAATCAAAAGAATGACGAATTGACGCATTGCACACTGTTTTACGGTAGTCGTGAATTTGTACTACTGAAGAGCGTCCCATACTGGGTGTGCGCCGATGGCGTTCAACCCAGTTTTGGCTTTTTTTTTTTGAGGTGTTTTTACACCACTTTTCTTTCCCAAATCTTGGGAAAGATTAAAATAGAGAGTATTTTATCCGAGTTAGGTTCTTCTACTGCAGTGCAAGCCTGTAGTAAACAATTTCGGTAGGAAAAATAAGAAAGGAAATTTACTATAAAATTTATACTTTCTCAGGCTGATATGAAGTTACCTCAGACTGATAATTTGACCAGTATGAAAAAAACAAGTTATAACCTCTAAATAGAGCTGAAGAGATCAGGCTTTGCCCTGAAGATTATACCGTTTCTGGAAAAAGAAAATTACAAAGGCGAATGGATAGACAGCTCCCTTTCCATGTGCAGAGGGGATTGACACCATAAAATACTCTTTTCATTTCTGATTTCTGTCAGAATGTTTATGGTGTTGAGAAGCAAGCCTGAATATAAGCAGACTGTCATCTGCAAAATGAGGTCCACAGAGGGTGAATTTGGTGATGCTACCCTGCACAGCAGGGTAGCATCACCAAACGTACCCTCTGTGAACCTCAGTCTGAATCAAGGTCTCAAGCTAAAATAGAAAGAGGTACCTAGAGGATAAATTAGACCACTGTAGGGGACAGCATCAGCATATTAACCCTCTGGGAACCTCATTTTGCAAATGTTAGGTTGCTTATATTCAGGCTTGTTGAGAACTCCTTCTTCACTCCACCAATGACTTCTACTCAGAGACGCTTATGTCTTCAGAGCAACCTACTTCAAGAAATGGCAGTGTCAAGGTCCATTAAGTATTGAGTAAAAAAAAATCTCAATATGCAGATGGAATTTATACTGTAAAATTTCTGGCAATTTTTGCCAGAATTTTTGTAGTGTTGAGAACCTTTTCCTCCTCCCTCCACCAGAGACCTTTACACAGAGGCAGTGGCAGTCAATAAAGAGGGGGAGTTGGGGTAGGCGAACAACTACCGCGGGTAGCATCTTCTAGGGCGGCAAAATATGTTAATAAAAACCATGAAATCCAGATATCTATATGAAACCTGCCAACAAAAAAGTCCTTAGCTGTGCATGGCAATAGGCCAGAACCTTAGGTCGAAATTGAGTGGCAGTAATTTTTAGTGATATATTGATAGAAAAATGAAGTCATATAAAATGTGGTATAATATCGTGCAACATATTGTAGCGGCACATTGTCGTGAAGCATATTCTCAAGCTGCATAATGTTGTTGAACTGTTTTTCAGTATGTCACTCCATTCAACTTCAGCTGTTATTTATAGAACATTCTGTAGCTTATTGTTTGATTGTGTGTTACTTTTGTTTTTTCTGATGCAGTTGGTTGTAAAATCAATAAACAAAGTGGGCTAAGAATCTGATGAATGTTTTTGCATCCATATTTAGTTATAGTGAATTTCTTTGAGTTCAATTTTGCATACATCAGTAGACTGTATTCTCAATCTTTCAGACTGAGAACCCTTCCTGCATAAATGATTGTGGTAACAACAGGCAGTTTTTTAGCACTTGTCTGAAGTCTGGTGTTTCTTAATTTATTTACTTGCCTGTGGAAAATTCCAAGGACACCTCATTTTAACGTGATTGTCCACCTAATTTTGGAGATTGAATCATTTTCAGTGTCCATTCCTGAATAATTGTTTTAAGTCTTGCAGGATCCCTGCAGGACCTTGTTTTCAAGGAATGGCCTTTAATTTGACTAAGGGCCTTTCAAGGTCTTAAAATCCTAAAAAATATGTCATGGGGCCTTGAAAAGCCTTGAATATTCATGAAATAAAAAAGCCGACAAACCAAGAATCATAACTATATAGTTTTTATCTCACACCTGTTAATGTGAAACACTGTTCTGTCTGTGCGATAAATAGATATTATCATAACAGTGTGTTGATCCGTGTCGTCGCATCACGTCTCGTTCAGGTGGCCAGATTTTCGGATCACACGAGCTGCGTGCGGCAGCTCGTGTGATCCGAAAATCTGGCCACCTCAACGAGACGTGATGCGACGACACGGATCAACACACTGTTATGATGATATGTTTATCATATGACATTGTTTCGATGTCAAATTCACCCAAATTTGCCATTTTAATTAATATGCGGTGAAAAGCCGGTTACAAAATAGCAGACGAAACAACAACAACTTCCATAGTTACGAAAACTATTCACGGAAACTCTCGGATATTTCCGTGGGAGTGTGATATGGATTTTTTATTTCCGTAAGAGTGTGATATGGACTTTTGATCCGGAAAAATCTCACCCGGTGTGATACAACAGTTTGGAAAACATCGTCAAACAGTAGTGATATTTAGGGTAAAAATGTCATAGTCATATGATAAAAGTAAAGTTGTATCGCACATGTGTAGTGTTCAACCAATGATCAGAACCGGCCACTACAATCGACCTATTGTGGGCAATCGGATGACAACGGCAACGTTGCCAAGTATTTTGTGATGATTCATTAACCGCATTTTATTATCTTCTGCAATTGTTCAATTGTTAATGTAAAATAATGTCAATGATACCATTCAATAAACTTGAGAAAGAGCCATGTGTTCTTAATCTCTCTAGACACCCCTTTACGGGATACACAAGTTAAACAATATGTAATGCTTACAATTGAGTGTATATATACTTTCGGCAATCGCCAGTTCATACCGGAAAAGTGAAGGTTGTACTCCATTGATTCAGGTCGCAGTAATATTACCAGTTGCACGCACCTGGGCGGTAAACTTGGCTCAGAGAGCCACGTTTACTGCCCAAGTGGGCGTGACTGGCTATTTTACTGTGACCCCAGTCAACAAAGTTTTAACATTGTGAAAAATGTTTAGTTTAATGTAGTTCTTTCGAGCCTCAACTTGTCTAGTAGTGCACAGTATTACAATTGAAATCGGCATCAGAATTGGCTGATTGTGAGCTCAAATAACCGGTAATCAGTCAGCGACCATTTTTGGTACATAATCAGTTGAACACTACACATGTGGTGATACAAAACACGTTTGATTTCGTTTCCAACATAAACAGACAAGGAACCCGTCTAAACAAATCACGTCATCCTTAGTCAAATGCACTGGAGTCGAGATCGTTTGGAAATTCCAAGTTCCTCATTTAGATTTGTTTACACGGGATATTTAAACAATCAGATTCGAGTCAAAAATCTACAAAATAAAAATAACGTTCTGTCTGCTTGTTCCTTGACAATACTTTCCACAACTGGTCATATAATGATGGAGTGGGCTAAACTTATTAGCTATTTGAAAAGTTTTTGTTGTGTTATTCCCTGCAGTTTAGTCAATATTTAAAGTTTGATCATCGTGACCCTGACACTGATTGGTGTCAATTGGTTTCAACCAATTAAATGCCATAAAAATTAAAAATCAACTTACGGTTGGTACCCTGTCCATTAACAGTGATGTCTTCTTGGCAACGAAAGAAAAGCAGCAATTATCAACTTAGAAAGTGCTTTTAGTTCAATTTTTGTGTAGACTGGTTGTTACCTGGGAGGTGTGTGATAAACACAGAACCACACATACGTTTGAATGGGTTAAGATATATATGCTAGTCCATGAAGATCTAGTCCTAACTTGGACTTTTCAGTCATTACACTGGTCATTACACCCTCCTCACACTACCCTCACAGAACTAGTGAAGGGCAGAGCCTTGAGATTTCTGGAATTTGGCATTGTAGGACCTTGAAAAATGCTGAAATGCATTGAGAAATGGCCTTGAAGAGCCTTGAATTTTATCAATCCTTGCCTGCAGGAACTCCGTCTTAAAAACCGATGTGTAAATCCTATGGGTATGTCACATGCCCCAAATTCTTTGTTTCGTCGAGCAGTAGTAGTGACGAGTACAGTGGAACTCCGATAATTGAATAGCCTCTTTTCCAGTGAAAGTTATTCAATTAACAGGAGTATTCAATTAACAGGAATTTGGTCACTTCCCTGTATTCTGTAGATATACTGATCACTTATTAGCTTAACTTGACAAAGTCAAGATAAGCTATTGCCATCACGCGTGCGGAAGTCTGTTAGTCTGTGAGTCTGTTCACATTTTCATTTAGCACAGGCTACACCCCGTAGTTCGTGTCCATTCATCACAAAATTTCATATAGGTTTGAGGTCATGTGTAGATGAGAACGTGCCCTTTTGGTCGCGATTGGTCATCTATGATGGCTGCCCGAACCCAAAAGCCGAAAACCTTTAGCACAGGCATCAGGTCATATTTATGAAGGGATTTCATTGTAACTTGGTAGGATGACTCAGTATAATGTCTAGATGAAAACGCCCCCATTTGGTCGTGATTTGTCAACCGTGACAACTGCCCAGCCCAAAACCCGACTCCATATAATGTCTAGATGAGATTATCTGCTTTTGGTCGTGATCGGTTAACTGTGACGGCTACAAAGGCCCAAAGCCCGAAAACCTTTAGCACAGTCTACAGGTCATATTTATGTGAAGGGATTTCATTGTAACTTGGTAGGATGACTCCAGATAATGTCTAGATGAGAATGTCCCCTTTTGGTCACAACTGTTCAACCATGATGGCTGTCTGAGCCCAAAACCCGAAAACCTTTAGCACAGACTGCAGGTCGTATTTATGATGAAGGGATTTCATTGTAACTTGGTAGGATGACTCAGTATAATGTCTAGATAAGGACTTCCCTTTTTTGATGCAGTCGGTCAACTGTGACGGCAGCACAGGCTCAAATCCCAAAAACTTGGCACTAGCACAGTCCACAGGTCATATTTATGAAGGGATTTTATTGTAACTTGATAGGATGACTCGCTTTGGAATAATTTCACTGTAACTTGAAAACTTTGGTTGACAAACATTAACTGAGGGGGCCACATTAACCCACCCTTCAATTCTTTAGTACAGTCTGCACATCATAATTATTTTTATTCAAAACATAGCATACAGGGAACAGAAATTAACATATTCTCAATTTTCACAATTCTTGTCATATTTCATAATCCTTTCATAAACATCGAACATTATCCTTTTCATCAAACACAACACACAGTTATTAAGCTACAGTGTTTTTAGATTAACTTGACAAGGTCGAGATAAGATTGCCATCAAGTATGGGGAAGTCTGTGAATCTGTGAGTCCATAAGACAGTTCACATTTTCTTTAACACAGGCTGCACCCTGTAGTTCTTGTCCGATCTTCACGAAATTTCATGTGCAGGTTCGAGGTCATGTCTAGATGAGAACGCCCCCTTTTGGTCACGATTGGCAAACCCGAAAACCGTGAGCACAGTTTACAGGTCATATTTATGAAGGAATTTCATTGTAACTTGGTAGGATGATTCTGTATAATGTCTAGATGAGAATGGCCCCTTTTGGTCATGATCTGTCAACCGTGATGGCTGCCCATGCCCCAAACCCCAAAACTTTTAGCACAGTCTACAGGTCGCATTTAATATGGAGGGATTTCATTGTAACTTGGCAGGATGACTCCGTAAGATGTCTAAATGAGAACTTCCCCATTTGGTTGCAATCTGTCAACTGTGATGGCTGCCCGAGCCCAAAAACCTTTAGTACAGTCTACAGGTGTATTTATCAAGGAATTTCATTGTAACTTGGTAGGATGACTCGGTATAATGTCTAGATGAGGACATCCCCTATTGGTTGCGATCGGTCAACCATTAAGGCTACACAGGTCTGAAGCCTGAAAACCTTTAGCACAGTCTACAGGCTGTATTTATGAAGGGATTTCATTGTAACTTGATAGGATGACTCGTTTTGGAATAATTTCACTGTAACTTTGGTTGACATACATTAACTGTGAGGGCCACATTAATACACCCTTCAATTCTTTAGTGCAGTCTTCACCTCAAATTATTTTTATTGAAAACATAGCATACAGGGAACAGAAATGAACATATTCTCAATTATCACAATTCTTGTTGTATTTCATAATCCTTTCATAAACATTGAACATTATCCTTTTCATCAACTGCAAGACACTGGGGAGCTCACAGTTGCTCGCCGTTACTCGGTGGTTCTCTCTGGGTACTCCGGCTTCCTCCACCCGTAAAACTGTCACGGTCATGATTAGCCATTGTGCATAAATATGTGACCTTAAACACCAATAAATAATTGCAAGACACAGTCCAGTTAAGCTACAGTGTCATTGACACTTTCCTTTTTAAAGCCCTGATAGTGGCTTCTAGCACTCAACCAGTTAATATGCCAAAAGTGGCATTAAACTACAGCCATTTAATCAGACAGTGTATCAGTAGTTCATCAGTTTTCATATCATTGACACAGATTTTACAGACATGAAGTTATTTCTTTCGTTATGAATACTGAAGAAAATGTCATGTCTCACTTCGCAGGAATTTTTCAGAATACTGTAACTGACAAACTGACAGAACAATAATCACCTACTTCAATACATAATTGATCCAATATTCTCCGAGTGATGACAAAACTTAAGACCAAGGATGTGGGTGTGGGTGCAATGGGGCCCGCTTAATTGGATATCTCTTAATTGAATAATGCTGTTAATTGAATATACTCAAAATACAAAACCATTTCTCATACCTTCAGAGCAAATTTGACATGTTATAGAGTGAACTCCTGCTGATTGAATAAATAATATTGTTATATATCAAAAAATTACCCCCCACTTTCAACCAATTGCCCTTGTTTATAGACCCTTTTTTTCTTCAGTACATCCAGAATCGGCATTCAATCCATCATATCTTTTTTGATAGAACTCCATGAGCTATGTCCAACAAGATATAATAGAATAATTTAAATCCTTAGTTTATCTCTAGAATGCAAGGAAGTGACCAAATCCCTGTTAATTGAATACTCCTGTTAAGTGGATAATTTTTACTGGCAAACTGGTGTTTACTTGATTTGCTGCTGGTTAACTGATCTTTGGTGACGTGAAAAATTATGGCTAACCAATTTGGTCTGAATGAGTAAAAACTTTCCTCACATGTTAATACCAGGCCCATTCAACTCTGAATATGACTGTCATTGAGATTTTGGTGAGCTATCATGGAGATTTGCGCGTGCAGCAGTGCATTGATAATTTACGTTTAATGCTTCCCACTCCCCACCCCCACTCCTACTCCATTCTAATACATTATATATAATTTTATTTAAATAATTTAAATGGTATTTATCAATAAAAGCATACAGATAATATTTGGACACCACTAGATCCAGCTCTCTGATCTTGTCCCAATCACATTTTTTTTTTTGACAAAGTTTTAAAATATTCTAGGTTTTCTGAGACATGTATCAATTTTGGCCACTGTATTGGAATGTGGAATCCAGTTTCGGTAATTTTCGGTACTTGACAGTTGTTTCCGATAATTCGATACATCACCCCACCTCAAACCATACCAATTAAGTTAACTACCATACTAATTGATGGGTGATTATATGGGGTAGCTTGCCATTGGTGAAGGGGATTTGGAATGGGGATGATTTAATTTGTCAAAGAAACATGAAAATTTTATCACAATATGAAACAAGTCTGGAGTACTCCAGTTTCAGTGAGGGCATGTTTTGGCCTTTGGCCAGTTTGGGAGTAGATTTTTTATACCCCCGCGACGAGTTGTGGAGGGGTATACTGGAATCACCTCGTCCATCCGTCAGTCAGTCCATCTATAGACATAGTTTTATCCGGAGATTTTCTCAGATGTTTATGGACCAATCTGCTCCAAACTTGTTATGAATGTTCACCACCATGGGAACCTGTGCACCTGCGATTAAAGTTCCGGTCGGATTATTTTTGCCAGAATTATGCCCCTTTTTGACTTAAAAAAGCAGGCCCAGAATTTTGTCCGGAGATTTTCTCAGATGTTTATGGGGCCATTCCTTTGAAACTTGGTACGGATGTTTACTACCATGGAAGCCTGTATGTGCACTTGTGATTATAGTTTTGATCAGAATTTTTTTGTCAGAGTAATGCCCCCTTTCATCTTAGAATGTCTGAATTTTGTCCAGAGATTTTCTCAGATGTTTATAGGTTGTTTCCTTTGAAACTTGGTATGGATGTTTACTACTAGGGGTCCTGTGCACCTGCGACCATAGTTCCGATCTGACTTTTTTTGTCCAGAGTTATGCCCCTTATCGTCTTTGAATGCCTGAATTGCCTAGAATTTTGACCAGAGCTTTTCTCAGATGATTATGGGTCGATTTCATTGAAACTTGGTAAGGTTGTTCACTATCTTGGGAACCTATACACCTGCGATTATAATTGTCATCAGACTTCTTTTGCCCAGAGTTATGCCCCTTTTCATCTTAGAATTTACAAATTTTGTCTGCCGATTTTCTCAAATGTTTATGGGGCGATTCCTTTGAAACTTGGTAAGGATGTTCACTAACATGGGAACCTGTACACCTGTGATAATGGCTTCAATCAGACTTTTTTCTTACCAACCAGAGTTGTGGCAGCTTTTGTCTTAGAATAATCATGGCAGTGGGGGGGGGGGGGGGTGGGGGAGGTATGGACAGGCCCATCTGGGACACACAGACTTCTAGTTCTTTTTAGCTCACCTGACTTTCAGTCAGGAGAGCTATAGTGATCACTCACCGTCCGTCGTCCGTCGTCCGTGAACATGGTGTTTGCGTCTTCTCCCAAACCGCTGAACCAATTTAATTGATATTTGAGATAATAGTTTGTTATGACATCGCAATTTGATTTTGTTCAAACCAAGTTCCCCTGCCCATGGGTAGGGCCACACCCAAAAAGTGTGCTGAAATCTTAAAAAATCTTCTTCTCATGAACCAGCAGTAGCAGAGACTTGATATTTGGTGTGCAGCTTCCTTTTGAGGTGTAGACTCAGATTTGTTCAAGAGAAGTTTGTGGGGCTATACTTGGCGTCGTTATGGGAGGGGCAAAATTTTTGGCCCCGCCCAAAATTTCTATTTTCCAAACCGAGAGGCTGATTTGAACCAAATTGTATGTGAGGGCTTATTGGGTCATAAGTACCTAATTTATGCTGATTTTTTTTTTCCCGTAGCCCCATGGGAACCACAGGAGCTAAAAATAGAAAAAAATTAAAACGCCCATATCTCCAAAACTGCACGGCACCGAGAATTTTTATTTGGTGTGAAGCTTCCTTAGGACCAACAGAAAGAATTGGTAAAAAAAAATTGCCATCGGTTTTATCATAGGGTACAGTTTCGGGACTTTGAAAAAGTGCTGAGTCAGCACTTTTTAACACTGTAGGCAATGGGAAAAACATTAAAAAATCTTCTCCAGATCCAGCAGGCAGAATCTTTTGATATTTGGTATGCAACATTGGAGGGTGGATCTGATTCAAGTTTGTTCAAATCGGCCCCCTGGGTTCATATTTGGGCTCTGTATAGGAGCCCGATTTCGAACTTAGTGCATTTCAGGCAAATTTCTTAAAAAATCTTCTTCTCCAGATCCAGCAGGCAGAATCTTTTGATATTTGGTATGCAACATTGTAGGGTGGATCTGATTCAAGTTTGTTCAAATCGGCCCCCTGGGTCTATATTTGGGCTCAGTATAGGAGCCCAAATTTGAACTTACTGCATTTCAGGCAAATTTCTTTGAAAATCTTCTTCACCAGATCAAGCAGGCAGAATCTTTTGATATTTGGTATGCAACATTGTGGAGTGGATCTGATTCAAGTTTGTTCAAATCGGCCCCTTGGGTTTATATTTGGGCTCAGTACAGGAGCCCAAATTTGAACTTAGTGCATTTCAGGCAAATTTCTTTGAAAATCTTCTTCTCAAGATCCAGCAGGCAGAATCTTTTGATATTGTGTATGCAACATTGTGGGGTGGATCTGATTCAAGTTTGTTCAAATCGGCTCCCTGGGATTATATTTGGGCTCAGTATTGGAGCCCAAATTTGAACTTAGTGCTTTTCAGGCAAATTTCTTAAAAAATCTTCTTCTCCAGATCCAGCAGGCAGAATCTTTTGATATTTGGTATGCAACATCGTGGGGTGGATCTGATTCTATTTTGTTCAAATCGGCTCCCTAGATTCATATTTGGGCTCACTATAGAAGCTCGAATTTGAACTTAGTGCATTTCAGGCAAATTTCTTCAAAAATCTTCTTCTCCAGATCCTGCAGGCAGAATCTTTTGATATTTGGTATGCAACATTGTGGGGTGGATCTGATTCCAGTTTGTTCAAATCGGCCACCTGGATTCATATTTGGGCTCACTATAGAAGCCCAAATTCGAACTTAGTGCATTTCAGGCAAATTTCTTTGAAAATCTTCTTCTCAAGATCCAGCAGGCAGAATCTTGTGATATTTGGTATGCAACATCCTTAGGGGGGTGAGATTCAAGTTTGTTCAAGCCATGTCCCTTGGTCCATATTTGGGCTCACTGTGGGAGCTTGAATTGTAACTTTGTTTGAAATGAGGAATTTTCTTAAAAAAATCTTCTTCTTCAGATCCAGCAGTCGGAATGGTTTGATATGTGGTGAGTAGCATCCTTGGGGGGGGGGGGGGGGGGGGGGGGAGGGGGGATTCAAGTGTGTTAAAGCCAAGTCCATGGGTCCATATTTGGGCTCCCTGTGGGAGCCCAAATTATAACTTAGTCAATATGAGGAATTTTTCTTTAAAAATCTTCTTCTTCAGATTCAGCAGTTGGAATGTTTTGATATTTGGCATGGAGCAACCTTAGGGGGCTGAGATTCAAGTTTGTTCAAGCCAAGTCCCTTGGTTCATATTTGGGCTCACTTTGGGAGCCTGAATGACAACTTAGTTCAAAATGAGGAATTTTCTTTAAAAATCTTCAGATCCAGCAGATGAATGCTTTTGATATTTTTTATGCAGCATCCTTAGGGGGGTAAGATTCAAGTTTGTTCAAGCCATGTCCCTAGGTCCATATTTGGGCTGATTGTGGGAGCTCGAATTGTAACTTGGTTCAAAATGAGGAATTTTCTTTAAAAATCTTCTTCTTCAGATTCAGCAGTCGGAATGTTTTGATATTTGGTGTGCAGAATCCTTAGGGGTGTGAGATTCAGGTTTGTTAAAGCCAAGTCCCTGGGTTCATATATGGGCTCCCTGTGGGAGCCCGAATTATGACTTAGTTCAATATGAGGAATATTCTTTAAAAATCTTTTTTTTAGATCCCCTGGTCAGAATATTTGGATATTTGGTTTCAGCTTTTATTAGGAGGAGCAGATGCAACTTGTGGAAATCAATTCTCTGGGTTGATATTTAGGCTACCATGTCAGGTGAGCGCCCTCAGGCCCCCTGGGGCCTCTTGTTGTTTTCACCTGTGCAAATACCATTCGGAGGTTTCTGGGAATAGACACCTCAGCTCTGACTTGTACAACAGAACAAAAATCTGTTTAATTGACTATTCAAAAATACGTCCGTGGTGAATTGATTTTCAGCCGTAAATTTTTGGCATATCACGTAAGCAAGGTGAATCTCTGGGTGTGGAAATTATGATTCATTTTTTAACTGTATTCTACTGGTTTGCTGCAGTGGATTGCAGATCGAGTGGACAATTGAATAATAACAAGTGGATATTTGAACTGAATAAATGAATATATTTTGTTCAGTTCTTTTTATGTGTACCCATACTATGTATGGTACACATAATGCCGGCATCCGGGGTGGCCATGCCACGTTTGTCCATCCTTTTTCCGTCTGTCCGTCCCGCGTCCGTATCCATTTCTTTGTCATTCGATAACTTCAAAAATATTGCTTGGATTGTCAAGTTACTTTATATTTGTGTTCAGGTTACTGATGTGCCGAGCTGTATAGTTTTTGGTGTAAATCTGTTATTTTGATCCTGAGATATTAACCCTTTATCCTTCAAATTGAAAATTCCTCCAATCCCTTTGGCATTCGATAACTTGAAAAATATTGATTGGATTGTCAAGTTACTTTATATTTGTGTTCAGGTTACTGCATGATGTGCCGAGCTGTATAGTTTTTGGTGTAAATCTGATAATTTAATCCTGAGATATTAACCCTTTATCCTTCAAATTGAAAATTCCTCCAATCCCTTTGGCATTCGATAACTTGAAAAATATTGCTTGGATTGTCAAGTTACTTTATATTTGTGTTCAGGTTACTGATGTGCCGAGCTGTATAGTTTTTGGTGTAAATCTGTTATTTTGATCCTGAGATATTAATCCTTTATCCTTCAAATTGAAAATTCCTCCAATCCCTTTGGCATTCGATAACTGCTGCAGGTACCTAAAGTTGAAGATGTCATATTTTGTGGATTTCATTCTTATTATCTTGAAATTGAAATTACTTCATTTCCATCGATTTGCATTGTTATAATTTATGGGAGGCACTCTTCCATAAATTGTAACAAGATTAAACTGTGTGAACAAATCTTGCATGAGGCTGAGAAAAACTTAGCTCTCTACCAGTAAAGCAAGTTACTCCGACTTGACCATTCAAAATATCAGAGATCCCTGGATAGCATATCCAGCTTCAATTAAAAGTGCGCCTGTTGGTTATATACTTCCATGTTTTATGAGTTTTATATAAAGTAGTTTTGACATGTATACAATGCATGATACAGATTACTGGAATATATTAAC
This sequence comes from Pictodentalium vernedei, assembly GCA_031216915.1. Classification (NCBI taxonomy): domain Eukaryota; kingdom Metazoa; phylum Mollusca; class Scaphopoda; order Dentaliida; family Dentaliidae; genus Pictodentalium; species Pictodentalium vernedei. The sequence continues at coordinate 264,779,193 of CM062294.1, forward strand.
ATTTTCATGAAATTTTTAGTCGATATTGTGAAATTTCACCAAGTTTAAGTTAAAATTTCAGTGAAATTTTAGCCAGAAATAGTGAAATTTCAGAAAAATTTACAGTAAAAATTAAGCAAAATTTTACTGAAAATTTTAGTCAAAATTACAGTAACATTACACTGATATTTAAGTAAAATTTCACTGAAAATCTCAGTGAAAATTTCACTGAAAATTTTAGTCAAAATTATAGTGAAATTTCACTGACATTTCAGTAAAAAAAAATTTCACTGAAATTTCAACAAAATTTCACCGAAACTTTTACTCAAAATTATGAAATTTCAGTAAAAATTTCATTGAAATTTCACTTAGATTTTAAAGAAAATTTTGCAGGTTCTACAGAAATTTCACCTAAAGTTTGGTGAAATTTGTTAATAAATTCCACTGAAATTTTTTAGATATTTTGCCTAAAATTTTCACTGAGATTTTGGTGACATTTTCTCTTGGGATACCACTACAGACGAAAAGTGCATATCCAGCTCTCTGCTTCTCTATTTACCTACTATTGGGAAATAGATGTTACATTCAGTAGGGAAGTTTCAAGGCATGGTGGGAGTTGTGCACCAAGAACTGGACATGACACTCATAAAAGGATACCACAATGCCATATATGTCTTGAATTTGTGCATTGAAATTATGCATTTTTAGATCACTTGACTGAAAGTCAGGGGAAGTTATCACTTTCTGTCTATCAACCGTCCATCTGTCTGTGGTGTGAAGTTTACATTATTGACTTCTCATAAACCACTGGACCAAATTGAACTTAATTTGATATGCATGTTCCTTATGTTCCTTATGTATGTCAATTCAAGTTCATTGAAATGAAGCTGCCATGCCCACAGGGGACACCAAAAGGGACATAATTCTGTTGTCACCCCACAATTTAAAAAAACAATTAAATCTTCTAATCCAGAACAACCAATCAGAATCTTTGATACTTTGTATTCAACATCCTTGGAGGGCTCAGATTCAGGTTTGTTTGACACAAGTCCCTGGGTTCACATCGGGGCTCCCTATGGGAACCCAAATTTTAACTTGTTGTAATATGAGGAAATGTATTTAAAATTTCTTTTCTTCAGATCTATAAGTCAAAATCTCTTGATATTTGGTATACTGCATCTTTAACAGGATCATCTTGAAGTTTGTTCAAATCAAGTCCCTGGTGTTATACTTGGGCTTCCTGTGGGAGCCCAAATATAACTCTGGTATAATATGAGGAATATTATTTAAGAATCTTCTTCAAATCCATCAGTCAGAATCTTTTGATATTGGATTTGTAGCATCTTAATTGGGGTGAGATTCAAACTTGTTCATTCAAGTCCCTGTGTTCATATTTGGGCTCCCTATGGAAACCAAAATTTTAACTCAGTCCAATATGGCCAATTTTTAGCTCAACTTTGACGAAGTCAAATTTGAGCTATTGTCATGGCCCGTCGTCCGTCTGTCCGTACGTCAACAATTGGCTATGGCTCGGGCTAGAGGTCGTATTTATGAACCGATCTTTACGAAACTTCTTGTGTACCTTTGTTATGACCCTGGAACGGGAACGAGTGTTTTTAGGTGTGGTCTGAAATTCAAGATGGCTGCCAGTGGCCATTTTGTACCGATGATGCAAAAATCAGTTTTTTGTACAGAACTTCTGTATGAAAGTTCTGATTTGAATAAAGTTTTGTATAAATGTTTAGTACCATGGGATACATCACATATAATACGGGTTTTTATCTCGTGTGTAAATTATGCAAATTAGACTGACTTTGATTTATTTAGTGTTACTTTCAGAGCTGTAAGTGCCAAGCTGCTATGGCTCGGGCTAGGGGCCGTATTTATGAACCGATCTTTACGAAACTTCTTGGGTACCTTTGTTATGACCGTGGGACGAGAACGAGTGTTTTTGGGTGCGGTCCGAAATTCAAGATGGCTGCCAGCTGCCATTTTGTACCGACGATGCAGAAATCTGTTTTTTGTACAGAACTTCCATATGAAAGCTCTGATTTGAATAATTTTTTGTATGAATGTTTAGTACCATGGGATACATCACATATAATACGGGTTTTTTTCTCGTACGTAAATTGTGCAAATTAGACTAATTTTGATGTTTTTTGGGGTTACTTTCAGCACTGTAAGTGCAAATGCCAATACGGCTCGGGCTAGAGGCCGTATTTATGAACCGATCTTTACAAAACTTCTTGGGTACCTTTGGTATCACCGTGGGACGAGAACGAGTGTTTTTGGGTCCGGTCCGAAATTCGAGATGGCCGATGGCAGCCATTTTGTACAAAATTAGGTGCAATCAGATTTTTGCACAGAACTTCCATATGAAAGCCCTGATTTGAATAATTTTTGTGTGTGAATGTTTAGTACCATGGGATGCATCACATATAATACGGGTTTTTTTCTCGTGCAGAAATTATGCAAATTAGATGAACTTTGATTTTTTCAGTGCGACTTACACACAGTAAGTACACATGTCAATACGGCTCAGACTAGAGTCTGTATTTATGAACTGATCTTCACCACGAAATGTCTTGGGTACCTTTGTTATCACCTTGGGACGAGAACGAGTGTTTCTGGGTGCGGTCTAAAATTCAAGATGGCTGCTAGTGGCCATTTTGTACCGAAATTAGGTCTAATCAGTTTTTTGTACACAACTTCTATACAGCTCAGACTAGAGGCCATATTTATGAACCAATCTTTACGAAACTTCTTGGGTACCTTTGTTATCACCGTGGGCTGAGAGCGAGTGTTTTTGGGTGTGGTCTGAAATTCAAGATGGCCACCAGCAGCCATTTTGTACCAAAATTAGTGCAATCAGTCTTTTGTATAGAACTTCTGTATGAAAGTTCTGATTTTAATAAATTTTTGTATGAATGTTTAGTAACATGGAATACATCACATATTGTAAGGGGTTTTTTTTCGTGCAGAAATTATGCAAATTAGATGAACTTTGATTTATTCAGTGCTACTTACACAATGTAAGCACACATGTCAATACGGCTCAGGGTAGAGGCTGTATTTATGAACCGATCTTCACAAAACTTCTTGGGTACCTTTGTTATCTCCTTGGGATGAGAATGAGTGTTTCTGGGTACGGTCCAAAATTCAAGATGGCTGCCAGTGGCCATTTTGTACCGAAATTAGGTCCAATCAGTTTTTTGTCACAAGTTCTATACAGCTCGTATTTATGAACTGATCTTCACAAAACTTCTTGAGTACTTTTGTTTTCACCTTGGGACAGGAATGAGTGTGTTTTGGGGTACCTTTGTTATCACTGTGCTATGAGAACAAATATTTTTGGGTTCAGTCAGACCCACTCTGGGACTCAAAGATTTCTTTTCTAGTTTAGCATCTGACTGTCACCCACCTTTACAATACTTTACCTATACATTTGTTACAAGCAACGGTCAGTATTTATGTACAGACCGTTACAATACTTTATATGTACCTTTGTTATCAGGTCATTACCTAGATGTTTGTCATTGCTGTGTCACATACTATACATGTACATGTCTTTGTCTTGACAAGTTGAGCTACACTGTCATTGACACTTTCATTTTTAATAATCTCCTTCTTCGAATTTTTTGATGATTGGTACAGAGCATCCTTAGGAGGGTCAGATTCAAGTTTGTTCAAGTCAAGGTCTTGGGGTCATATTTGGGCTCCCTATGAGAACTTGAACTTTAACATAGTGCAATATGAGGAATAGTTTTTAAAAATCTTCTTCAGATCTACCAGTCAGAATCCTTTGACATTTGATATGCTGCATCCTTAGGAGGTTCAGATTCATGTTTTCTCAAATCAAGTCAGTGTGTTCATATTTGGGCTCCCCATGGGAATCCAAATTTTAACATCCGTGCAATACATGAGGAAATTTATTTATAAATCTTTTTCTTCTGGTCTGCTAGTCAGAATCTCTTGATATTTGGTATACTGCAACTTTAAGGGGTCAGCTTAAAGTTTGTTAAATTAAGTCCCTAGAGTTATATTTGAGCTTCCTGTTAGAGCCCTAATTTTAACTTTGTGTAATATGAGAAAAAAAGTTTTTAAAATCTTCAGATCCACCAGTCAAAATCTTTTGATTATTGGTAGAGAGCATCCTGGGAGGTGGGGGGGGGGGGGGGGGGAGGGGGGGAATTAAAATTTGTTCACACCAAGTCTGTGGGCTCCATCTGGGAACTCGGAACATTAACTTAGTGCAATATGAGGAATATTCTTTCTGTTACGCAAAAAAAAAAACAATTCACCCAACAGACCCTCCCCCTTCTTCTTCCCCAGCTAAATTAGATTAACTGTATTAACATGTAGATGCTGAGTGTGACCTTAGATCCTTCTTTAAACATTTATATCAAGTGTGCGATTAAGGTTCCTTGGGGGCCACTTGTTTGTATTGCAGCCACAATGCAACCCCAGATGCTGAAAGTGTCCTATAACACCAGTAAATGAATGCAGCTTGTCCCTCAAAGATTTTGGACTGGCTGGAACTTATTTAATCTTTCATGCATCAGTTACTAAGGTTAATTTCGCCGAGTACATGGGAGAACCCAATTTGTCTAGCTGTTCAGTCATCCTGATAATCAGATTTCCACATAATGGTTAACAAATTAGTCTGGTTTACAGAAACTGCAGCATAATTAATTTTGTTAACTCTTCACCTTCAAGGCACATAATATCAAAATCTATTATTTTTTAAATATTACTTTTTTCACATTTTTTCAAAAAATTTCACTAAAACCATATCTTGTGACCACCTCATTGGAACGAGCTTGACAAGCCTGTTCCAATGAAGGGTTACGTGTTATCGTTTTGTTGAAATTTTGTTTTCCAACTGCTCTGGTTGTATATTGTATATTACCCTTGCAAATGCTACTGATTCATTGGGTTAACCCTTTACCCTGGATAGATGATGACACATAATTTTCTCCTAAGTACTCACATTTTTGCTTCCAAAACATAGCTTATGAGTTATGACCCTCATTGAGCTTATTATCAACATACCGAGGATATAGTCATCCATCCATCTGTCTGTCAAATATTTCAGACCATTAAGCTTCAAAACTTTGTTCAAGGGCATGAACACTTTTTACATCTATTTAACTGGTTGAGTGCTGGAAGCCACTATCATTGCTCTACTGAAAAGTGCTGAAAGACATGTTTGCTCAGCTGCAGAAACTCAAAAATGTTTGTGCAAAATTGCTTTATTACAATTTATTGGAGAGTGCTACCATGCACTCTCCAATAAATTGTAACAAAACAATCGTTTATGAACAAATATATTCTAAAATAGGGCTTCTTTTATTGGTAGCATGGTATCCTTGAAAAAAATAATCATGTTACAAATCACATTTGAAAAATAATGTAGCACTCTACCAGTTAATGGTATAGAAAATATTGTATTTTTACTTAACTGATTTTAATGATGAGATTCTGTGAAAAGCTCCAATTTTCCATCTTATTTAAGAAAAACTTGTTTCAGAAAATCAGGGGTTTCCTTTTGAAATAGTGAAACCATACTGTGATTACGAAAGTAGACCGTGAAGTTTGACTAGGTAGTGAATTTCTGGAAAACATAGAATCACACCTGTTGAAAGAGAAATGAGAATATTGCATCTGAGATGCTATTTTTGTTTGTTTTTCTTGATTTGGTCTTAATTTTGGTATCAATTTGCAATATGTTATTTATGAATTCTCGTTGCACTGACAGAAGCATGACATGACTCGACCATGAGCTGATCAAAGAAAGAACTGCTTTTGTGATCTCAGTACTGTTTCACCACTTCAAAAGAAGATACTTGCAGCATGTCTGAATAGAATAGATGTGAAGCGGACAGCTTGAAAGCGATGTAATTGTATGTCCTTATGCATTTTGAAGCCTCATGCAGTGCATTTGATAATGCTCTTGTTGAAATTGATTTGTGCAAATAACATCTGTCCATCCTTGTGAACATCCGTCCGCAGCGATATCTTAACTGTTATAACACTAATTGTATGGATTTCACTGGAATTTGGTATGAGTGTTCCTTGTGACAAGCCACTCCTGCACATGTTACAAAAAAGGTGCCTGCATATTTTTCACCAGAGTTATGGTCCTTTCTTTGTTAATTTTTCATGATTTTGTTCCATTTACTGCAATATCTCAGCAGTGTGTGGAAAAAAATCAATGAAATTTGGTATGAGGGATTTTTGTGACTAGAGATGGGTAATATACCGAAAAACCAAAATGATACCAATATCAGTGGGATACCAAAAAACCGAACTGAACCAATCATTGAATACCAAAACCATCATTCTGTAGTGTCAAATTTTCCTTCATAGAACGATGACTTACAGATCAAGTTTGAATTTCATGCCGATTGCCTTATTCTTGTGTGAGTTATGGCCTTTGGAAATATGGAAAAGCACCAAAATATCAGTTTTCTGGACTTTTTCTGGAAACGCTTCAACGGAATGATTTTATTTTTGGTAACCTGCTACAGAACGATGACTTATAGATCAAGTTTCATTTACACTCTGTCCATCCATCCGTCAGTCTGTCAGTCAGTCTGTCGGTCATACTTTAGTTTTCCGAACTTTTTTTGGAAACGCTTCAACGGAATGATTTCATTTTTGGTAACCTACTATAGAACGATGACTTACAGATCAAGTTTCATTTACACTCTGTCCATCCGTCAGTCTGTCAGTCAGTCAGTCAATCTGTCAGTCATACTTTAGTTTTCCGGACTTTTTTTGGGAAATGCTTCAACCGAATGATTTCATTCTTGGTAACCTACTATAGAACGATGACTTACAGATCAAGTTTGAGTTTCATGCTGATTGCATTATTCTTGTATGAGTTATGGCACTTGGAAATATGGAAAAGTGCCAAAATATCAGTTTTCTGGACTTTTTTTGGAAATGCTTCAACGGAATTCATGCTGATCACATCTAGGTTATAACATTTGTATAATTATTAATGCTTATTAGTCCGGTAGGGGACATTGTATTGCTTTAGCAATATGTGCGCTGTTATTTTTGGTGATTTTAATTTGTTTTATTACAAATCATTGGAGAATGCCCACATTAAAATAAATTTATATAAACAAAATATTATTTTTGTTTGACTAAATATGAAACATGAGCAAGGATAATGTTGGCTTTTGCTCTGGTACACTCATTTTTTGAAAGCCCTGATAGTGGCTTCTAGCACTCAACCAGTTAAGGGCCTGGGCAGTTGTCCTGAATTGGCATGAGACTACAACCTGTATGTGTCCAGTTGCATAGCTGTTAAGCAGCCAAGACCTGACTAAAAATTACAGCCCGGTTGATTTGCATTTTAGTAGGACTCCCTAATTGCAACATGTTAAGGGCACATGCTCTGAGATCACAAAAACCTGAAATCGCCCTTTAAAGGTTAAGGTGTGCTTGGAATGAGTCACAAAATTATAATTTGTGTGGGCAAAATAATACCAATGTTGAGCTCATTGGCAGTGGCATTTCTTGCGTTGTGATAGAATAAGACAAGAACAACTTATTCTGTACTTTCCTGTTACGAGTTCCACTCCACTTGTATCAGCAAATCTTGGTCAGATACCAAACCGATACAAGGTAATGCCTTTAAAAATACCAAAACCGATACCGAACTCAAAATTTCAATGCCTTCCATCCCCACTTGTGACAAACCTCTCGTGCACATTTTATAAAAAAGCCTGATTTATCCATCCATACATCCATCCATCCATCTGGAGTGATCTCTCGGCAGTGAGTGAATGGATTTCAATGAATTTGGTATGAGGGATCCTTGTGACAAGCCACTCCTGCACATGTTATCTAAAGTCGAGTTCCATGCATTTCAAAGACATGCCAAATGATTTCCCATAGTGGGGATCACAATTTTCTGAATCTGCTTGTTAACTAAGTGGACAGTGGGGGAGCATCTGTCAGTTTTACTGATTTTCTTGTTGAATTTTTGTATGCCTCTTTGTAAAAATGGTTGTATTATGTAAATGGTCTGTCTGTCTGTTAGGGCTGTCACGATTTTTGAATTTAGGAATTAATTAATCATCACAAATAATCGATAATAATAAATTAATCATACCTAGATGACCCCCCCTTTCCCTCTCTTTGAAGTCATTAAAAATGAAGTTCAAGCCAGTTGACCTACCTCAAGTAAACAACAAAGACTATCCTCTTTTAGGTACATTCAAAGCTTTGATGTTCTGAACTTTTGAACCGTCGGTGTAATAATCAAGACTGGTTGCCAGTTGCGAACTTCGCAAGTTCGCAACTGCTGACCGGTCTTGATTATTACACTGTGATTGTAGCACAGGCAGGGTTAGATTGGTTGAAGATATGCAGTACGCCTTACAGACAGTCAGGGTTAAGTGCCTTGCCCAAGGACACAACACGGGAGTCCGAATTGATCACTCAGACAGTCACCCATCCGAGGATTAACCGGGCTCGACGTTGCTTAACTTCGGTGATCTGACGAGAACTGGTTACTGCAACGCCACCGCGCCTCCTTTTCTGATGATAACTTGAGTTTGGATTCATAGATCAGAACCAGATTTGCTTTCTGCCTCAGTTATATCAAAATGAATGTTAAGTTCGAATTGGGTCCGATAATTTTTACGAGTTATGGGGCTTTTCGACTTGGAAATTTGAATATTTTGATCTACATTTTTAGCTCAACGTTGAGGTTATGTCATGGCCCGTAGTCCGTCTGTCCATCAACAATTCAGTACGCCTCGGGCTGTAGAGGCCGCATTTATGTACCGACCTTTACGAAACTTCTTGAGTACGGTACCTTTGTTATCAGCATGGGACAAGAACAAGTGTTTTTGGGTGTGGTCCCAAATTCAAGGCAGCCATTTTGTACCGAAATTAGTGCAATCAGTTTTTTGTATAGAACTTCTATATGAAAGTTCTGATATGAATAAATTTTTGTATTAATGTTTAATAACATGGAATACATCACATATAATACGTTTTTTTTTTCTCGTGCAGATATTATGTAAATTAGAAGAACATTGATTTATTCAGTGCTACTTATACACAATAAGTATACATGTCAATATGGCTCGGGCTTGGGGCTGTATTTATGAATCAATCTTTACAAAACTTTTTGGGTACCTTTGTTATTACCTTCGGACAATAATGAGGGTTTTTGGGTGCGGTCTGAAATTCAAGATTGCTGGTGGTGTCCATTTTGTACCGAAATTAGGTGCAATCAGTTTTTGTACAGAACTTCTATATGGAGGTTCTGATTTGAATAAATATTTGTATGAATGTTTAGTAACATGGAATACATCACATGTAATACAGGTTTTTTTCTCTTGCATAAATTATGCAAATTAGATGAACATTGGATTATTCAGTGCACTTATACACAGTAAGTGCACATGTCAATACTGCTCGGGCTAGAGGCTGTATTTATGAACCAATCTTTACGAAACTTCTTGGGTACCTTTGTTATCACCTTGGGACAAGAACGAGTGTTTTTGAGTGCGGTCCGAAATTGAAGATGGCTGCCGGTGGCCATTTTGTACCGAATTTAGGTGCAATCAGTTTTTTGTACAGAACTTCTATATGGAGGTTCTGATTTGAATAAATTTTTGTATGAATGTTTAGTAACATGGAATACATCACATGTAATACTGGTTTTTTCTCGTGCATAAATTAATCAAATTAGATAAACTTTGATTTATTCAGTGCTATTTATACACAGTTAGTACACATGTCAATACGACTCGGGCTAGAGGCTGTATTTATGAACCGATCTTCACAAAACTTCTTGGGTACCTTTGTTATCACATTGGGATGAGAACGAGTGTTTTTGGGTGCGGTCCGAAATTTCAAGATGGCCGGCGGAGGCCAATTAGACAAACTTTGATTTATTCAGTGCTACTTATACACAGTAAGTGCACATTTCAATACGGCTTTGTCTAGAGGCATCTATCTGTCACCCACCTTTACAATACTTTACCTGTACATTTGTTACAGGCTACAGTCAGTATTTGTGTTCAGACCTTTACAATACTTTACATGTACCTTTGTTATCAGGTCATTACCTAGATGTGTATCATTGCTGTGTCACATACTATACATGTACATGTCTTACACAAGTTGAGCTACAGTGTCATTGACACTTTCATTTCAGATCTTTGTTTATGGCATAACTTGAACAATACTTCACAGATTTCAATTCTTATATGTCTCTATAGTAACAGTGTCTACGTCAGTTCGATGACCAACCATATCTGATGAAAATTATGGGAGTTATTGCCCTTTGTTAATAAATAAAGTGTAATGCTTGTTTATGTAATAACTTAAACATAAGTAACCAAATATATATATATATATCTCTTTGGGAACAATGTCTACCTCATGTTTGATGACCACCATTATCTGATGAATATTGAACTGCATTTTTAAAGATTTGGAGTGATTACATGCAGACAAAAAATTTGCCCCCTCCCTCAGCATATGATGCACTGGGCGTAGCCCTTGTTAATGTCTGTATGATGACTTCAAAAATCATTATTAGATTTAAAGAAATATAGTTATTCCACTTCATATTGACATTATCTTACACATTTTCGAAAATGACATTGATTTGTCAAACATATAACAAGTTATTGCCCTCTGTTTATTCCACGTTATTTGAAATTTTAATGTTGATATAATAACTTGAACAATTATCAGAATAATGTAAATATAAGTGGCTCATTACATCTTTGCTTAATGGCATGGTGCCTCAGGGTATGGTGGGGCGAAGTGAATTTGCTTCACATACATACAGTGCCATGCCTTTTTTCTTGTTAGTCTGTGCAGTGGTAATTGTCTTTAGCTTTTTAAGCTTGCATTTGTGAAAGATATTCTTTTAACCCTATACTCCTTGAAAAAATTGAAAGTGGAGTAGTGCTTGTTTACTGTGGTAATCAAATTCTACTTCTTGCCTGTTAAATAGGACCTGGTTGCCAATGCTTGGGGTGGATGTTCCCTAAAATGGCACCAGTAAATGAATAAAGATTCCTTGTAACATGCCCCTTGGGAACACTAGGAAGTGGAAAAGTGCTAAATAAATAAATACTAGGAAAAAAAGATGTCATTACCAAAACCTTGAGTTGCTTATGAAGCCCTCTAAAGTGGGCAGCATGAGCATAAACGATTGATTGGCCAAATTAGACTTGTAGTTGAGTTGTGGTCATATATACAGTCATACATAATTAGGGCTGTCGCGATTATTCGATTAGTGGACTAACCGCGGACTATTGAAGTAGTCAACGTTTTTTTATTTTTAGTTGATCGTCATTCATTTTGAAGGTGGTACACGTCTACTACATGTCGGGGCTAAATTGCATTGTTTTGTGAGGTGAATGATCAATGAAGGTGAATAACTTTAAATATCTAACCATAGTTAACATTCATATCCGGAAGACTGTACGACTGTCACTGACTGTGTAAGAAAGAACACTCACAGTTACTCGAGAAGAATAGATTCTTCTGAATTTCTCCAGTCTTGTACACACGAATGCACCCATTGGAAAACCCAAAGCACGGAAGTGACAAAATTATGACGAAAGTCAGAACGTCAGATCACTTCTCAAAGTTCGGAACTTCAGACTAAGATCCAATTTTAACAACTGACGAGGGAATGCATAGATCTCAATGTTCAAAATTTCGAGAAACTTATTGCAGAAAGGAAACATATGCAGGAACGTTCTTTGGTAAATTCATTTTAATTCATCGGCTTCAATCTAGTTCAAACTTGGACCCGCAGTCAGTAATATTATTTTTGGGGTTGGTACGTCCTACAGGACGTACCAACCCCAAAAATTATATTACGGACTGTGGGTCCAAGATTGGACTACATGTAGCTTCAGTCGGGACCGATTTGTTGTTCCCACAACCCCACTTCGTCTGAACACACTGGTGCCATTGTCATTTTCAGAGTTTTACGAACAGAAGAATGATTTGCTAAAAAATCATGGGAAGCGACTATTAATCGACTAACCGTCGATTACTGGTCACGATTCGTCGATTACAAAAAATGATAGTCGCGACAGCCCTATACATAATGATAGTGACCTTAATAAATATCTATAAATAACATTTTTAACCATTTACATAATATAAAATGTGGCAGCACTTTAAAAAAATATTCTTGAATAACTCAAACCCAGATCGTAGCGTGTGACTCCCCCAGACTGAGCTGAAGCACCAGTGTAATAAAAGAAACAGACGGAATGATACACAGTGCACGTTTTTTTCAGGTTGCCTTAATTTCTGTATAACAGTTTGATGTAGTTTAATACTAACTGTTTAGTTAATTGGACACCAATTGAAGCAGAATTGGATATATCCCATTTTTTGTTGTCAAGTTTCAAACACCTAAAATAGAATTCAATCATTCTGTAAAAAGTATTAGCAGTTTGAAACGATAAAATGGACATATCAATAATATTAGGGTGTTTCCGTGGTTGTATTTAGAAAAATTCTTATGGTATCATTACCTTAAATGGAGGATTATCCACATAATTGTATATTGATATAGGCATTCCAAATATTTTAAGTTGATAATTATTTTGTCAGATTAATTTTTTTCTCCTCTTACGGAATGTTTTTTTCCATTCCCATCATAATTCAGAAATAGCTATTCATGTAAATCATGATTACACACAATATTGACAATAATGCAGAACTTTCAAAATCATTAATCATATAAAGTGTATATTCACTTATAGTACTCATTCTACCTGTATTACTGCAAATTTGATGCTCCAAGGCAACCCTGTCAATTAGCGTTGGCTGTCTGCAGTGCCAAGGCAAAAGTCGAAGAAAAATAGATTTTCCTCGGCAATAAAAGTGCCGACAGAGAAAATAAAAAATATCACGCTAGGTTTAGTTAAGTGAACATTCAGGTTTGCTTTTGGTAATAAATTATTACCGCAGGCTATGGCTCTGTATCATTATGGTGTTAGTGTCTGATATTGGTGTTAGTGTTTGACATAGAGCAATGACCCTTTAGTGAATTGATAAACCTGCCCACAATTTTTTCGATTGCAGAACAATAACAGTCCATGGGGCATCCTAGAGCTGTGATTGGTACTGTGAAGAATTAGTGGTGGTAAAAACAGCATTTTTCTACCTAAGTTGCGGTCAGAAATGAGAGCACGTCGGACTGACTGACGACTGTTGGCTTATCACTGGTTCCTCCCCATTTGGTGATCTCTAGGTATTCCTTTTGTGATTGTATTGCAGATGCTTTGTTAGAAGTATCTGCAACTCGATTACCTAATGGATATCTGAACCTGAAATGCTGATTCAAAACTGCCAAAGCAAAATGTGTTTATGCTATGGTGCAGTCATTTTACCATGGCAATTGTTTTTCAATGCAAATTTGTTCAGTTGGTAGGCCTGCAAGGGTTCTGTTGCAAAGTGAACCTGTGCGATTTTGTTGGATATTTGTTTGAATCAGATGTGTGCATGGTTGAATGGAGTGGATGGGTGGCACAATATATCCTCCCTCCTCCCCCCCTCCTCTTCATTACACCTTGTACTGGGATAAGCGTATGTATCCCTATAGATGAAGGCCCAGCGTCATCTCAGGAGAAATGTTTTTAACTCTTCATGCTGATTGGAGCACCCTGAATACTTTTTGTAGGCTCAACTACCCAAAAAGTGAAGGAATGACTGCTGCAAAATAAGTTTGCTCATTTGTAAAATATGAGAACGAACTACAGGTTATGTTGGGCTTGCCGTGAGTAAAATGGTCGGGGCCTAAAAAAGTCTCCCAGATGTTGAGGGCGGGGCCTTTTGGGGTAATTTTATGTTGTTACATTCTTTCCAGTGGCGACCTTAGTTGATTGCTTTTGCGTAGAAAAAAAAAATCCCGGGGACGAAACGACTTGGTCCCATCATGTGGGTGCTGGACGTTTCGTACATAGACATTTTGGATTTTTTGTTGATAAAATTTTAGGATGTTTCATACATATTGTGGGGTGTGTATTTTCGATGCAAGGTTTGTCTCGAAGAAAAAAAAAACATTTCAGTTTACCATTTAAATAATTTCAGTCTATGAAAAATCCCCACAGCTTTGGATATTTCAGAAATGGAATGCGCCCTCCCATAGCCCCCCCCCCCCCCACCCCCACCCCCCCCCCACCCCCCCCGGCCCCCACCTCTCCACGTAGACACAGGTACACATTTTATTTTATTTCGTACATTTATTTTGATGGCAGTTTCTGTGTCTAGTGTTGCATTTATTCAGATGTTAGGATGCTGCAACAATCTTTGAATTTATTGCATTTGTGTATCAACATTCTTCTTTGACATGTCCTACAGGCCACATTTATTATAGGATTGTTTTTAGTCCCCTACCGGCATCGCCGGGGGGGGGACTATAGGTTTGCACTCTGTCCATCCGTCAGTTTGTCAGTCTGTCCGTCTGTCAGTCCATCAGTCTGTCAGTCACACTTTAGTTTTCCGGAGTTTTTTTTGGAAACGCTTCAACGGAATGATTTCATTTTTGGTAAATGACTATAGAACGATGACTTACAGATCAAGTTTGAGTTTCATTGTGATTGCATTATTCTTGGGTGAGTTACAGCTGTTGGAAATATGGAAAAGCACCAAAATATCAATTTTCCACAGAGTTTTGGGAAATGCTTCAACGGAATGATTTCATTTTTGGTAAACTACTATAGAACGATGACTTACAGATCAAGTTTGAGTTTCATGCTGATTGCATTATTCTTGTGCGAGTTATGGCCCTTGGAAATATGGAAAAGCGCCAAAATATCAGTTTTCTGGACTTTTTTTGGAAACGCTTCAACGGAATGATTTCATTTTTGGTAACCTACTATAGAACGATGACTTACAGATCAAGTTTGAGTTTCATGCTGATTGCATTATTCTTGTGTGAGATATGGCCCTTGGAAATATGGAAAAGTGCCAAAATATCAGTTTTCCGGACTTTTTTTTGGAATCGCTTCAACGGAATTCATGCTGATCACATCTAGGTTATAACGTTTGTATAATTATTAATGCTCATTAGTCCGGTAGGGGACATTGTATTTCTTCAGCGATACGTGCGCTCTTGTTGAACTTGGTGTGCTCATTAGGCGAGACCTTTAGACAAGAGCTATTGATTAGCATTCTTTTCTGTGAAAAAAGTTGCCATTTACAATGACCTCTGAACTGCATTTGTGTATCAACATTCTTTCTTTAGCCAGTCTTACAGTTTACATTTAAAAATGCATGGATTACTGTGACGTTGTGCACACACAATGCTGTTGTGTTGAAATTTCCCCAAATAACATTGGTAGCAATGATCTTCAATTTTGCCAGTTCACTTACCAAGTTCAAGTTTGTCAAGTTGAGCTACAGTGTCATTGACACTTTCATTAGTATCACTGGTGGGTGAGGGTGTGAGATTTCCCCATCTCACACCCACCCCCATCAGGGATAATCCCCCCCCCCCCCCTCCCCCACCAAAACAGTCTGATGGTATCAAAAGTAATTCAAGGGCACATGCAGCTATATCGAACAATTTTGTTGTCCATTTCTGAAAAAAACTGATTTACTTATCGGTAAGAGTGCACAAAAGTTCTGTATATACCACAGGTATATACCACGAAATTAAATCCCAATGCTGTCAAGACAAGGGGTTAAATATTTGTAGCAAAATGAACATTGACACATTCCAATGACGTCATATTATGAATTCTGCAATGTATTCGCATAACTTTTCGATGGGAATTTCGTGCAAATCGCACCTCACATAATGGTGTTATCCAAAAATTCATATAAAAGAGTCAAGTGTCCTTTGGTTTTGTGGTCTGTGTTTTTATTTCTATTTTCTTTGACAAACATTCGTCTGCTAATATTTCCAATACGTGACACCATGTTGTTTGTTTACAGAAGAACGTGCAATGATTGAATAGTCCTGCACTCATTATTTATGCTAATAAGCCAATATAGGTTGGTCACGTGGGTGGGATGAGATAGCTGTCCCGTGGGTGGAGTGAGATAGGCATATATCTCCCAGATGTGTCACACGACATTATATATGTTTCAGTACCTTAGTGGTGGGAGAAAAATGCATCCCACCAGTAGAGTTTTCAAGGAAGAATACTCTTGGGACAACTTTTTCAGTGCAATATAAAAGGGGCCGCTTGTGGCTATATGGGAACTTAACCCTCTGCACTCTGATGTCAAAATGGCAACGTTTTCCACAGAAAATATTTCTCATAATGCAGTTTGCTATTTAACCAAATATACCTAAAAACAGAGTGATTGGAAAAAACTATTTCATTCTACCAGAGTGCTAGGGGTTAGGGTTACTTGACTTTCTGCCAAAATTAATATCTAAAGCAAGGTTGTGCATTAAATTAATTGTTGCTATTTGTTTTGACAGAAATTATGTTAAGATGTACATTCGACAGAAATTATGTCAAGATGTAAACTGCAAGGTTGGCAATGTAAAACCGAGAAGGTGGAACAACATCACAACACTCCTTTGCTATCAGTTACCATCTTGGTAGAAAGCATAACCTGCTAATTGATTCTGATGTAAGCTCTTTATTTCCAAACCTGTGTCATTTAAAAAAACATAAGCAGATCCAATCAGTGCACTTCCAGTGAAGGGTTATTGATTTGATATTGGCCATTTTAGATGAGCATCAAACTAAACGCAAGTGTTATGTGTGCTGCACTAGATACAGTTGCACAGCGAGCTCCCACAAAATATTTGATCAATAGAGAATCAGACACTGACACTTGATTTATGACAATTTTTTTTATTCTGAAGCCATTTGAAGGTGATGTTCTTGTGATGAATCTCTTAAATAATGCATTTATATAATTTCACTTTCACTAATAGCCTGTAGTGTTGAGGAGTATCTTGGCAACATGAATAAATGAATGACTTGAAAACCTTTTTAACATTTCTCTGCAGGTATTCAGCTTTGTTTGCTCACAGTTTTTGGAAGTCAGCTTATCTTACTGGTGTGGGGAGTGCGGTGCCTCATTGGCTAGAGCATTGGATTTTAACGATCGATCGGGCATGTGGTGGCTCAATGATTACGGCATTTTACTTCGAACCAACAGGTCCACGGTTTAATCCCCACCAGGGCTAGGCACTTAAACCTGGATGCCCACTTGGGAGTATGGTAGCACTCTGTACTAAGGCATACTGCACGTCGATATTGCACTTGTCTCCTCAACTAATGCTAACCCTGCTTGTTAGTATGCTGGGGAGTCTGACAGTTGCTCACTGCTGCATGGTTATTCTGTCCAGGTACTCTGGCTTCCTCCACCTGTAAAACTATCAGACATGAGGTGACCCTGGCTGTAAAGTGTCATTAAACCCCAGTGAGAAAAAAAACCTGATCAATCCTTTTCAGAATCATCTACACTGTGTCTTTGGGCAAGACACTTAATACTGATTGCCCACATGAGACAACAGTAGTGCTGTGTACTAAGGTGAACCTAAATGTCGATGGAGCACTTACCTTCCACCGCTGCCAACTCTGCTTATGCCAGGTTAGCATGTTGGAGTGTCTTGACTCTTGACTACTCGGTGGTTTTCTGAGGGCACTCCTGCTTTCTCCATCCATAAAACTATCTGATATGATATAACATTGTCACATTGTCTGATGAAAGTGTTGTTTAACCCCTAAAAACAAAAAAAACCCAGACAATCCTACTGGTATGAATTTTGATCATCCACGAATCGGCATGTTAACTCTAAAATCATTTCTAGGGTTACTTCAATTAAAGGTTTGAGGGCCAGAAGTGACTTTAATGGCTCTATTGCAAAGTATGGAAAGCTACTTTAGTGGCATTACACTTCATAAATTAGCCTGTTGTTTTTATGTGTACCCATACTATGTATGGTACACATAATGCCGGCATCCGGGGTGACCATCCGTCGTTCATCCATCCTTTGTCCATCCGTCTGTCTGTCTGTCCGTCCATCTGTCCATCCGTCCGTCTGTCCGTCTGGCGTCCGTATCCATTTCTTTGGCATTCGATAACTTGAAAAATATTGCTTGGATTGTCAAGTTATTTTATATTTGTGTTCAGGTTACTGATGTGCTGAGCTGTATAGTTTTTGGTGTAAATCGGATAATTTGATCCTGTGATATTAACCCTTTATCCTTCAAATTGAAAATTCCTCCAATTCCTTTGGCATTCGATAACTTGAAAAATATTGCTTGGATTGTCAAGTTATTTTATATTTGTGTTCAGGTTACTGATGTGCTGAGCTGTATAGTTTTTGGTGTAAATCGGATAATTTGATCCTGTGATATTAACCCTTTATCCTTCAAATTGAAAATTCCTCCAATTCCTTTGGCATTCGATAACTTGAAAAATATTGCTTGGATTGTCTAGTTACTTTATATTTGTGTTCAGGTTACTGATGTGCCGAGCTGTATAGTTTTTGGTGTAAATCTGATAATTTAATCCTGAGATATTAACCCTTTATCCTCCAAATTGAAAATTCCTCCAATCCCTTTGGAATTCGATAACTTGAAAAATATTGCTTGGATTGTCAAGTTACTTTATATTTGTGTTCAGGTTACTGATGTGCCGAGCTGTATAGTTTTTGGTGTAAATCGGATAATTTGATCCTGAGATACTAACCCTTTGTCCTTCAAATTGAAAATTCCTCTAATCCCTTTGGCATTCGATAACTTGAAAAATATTGCTTGGATTGTCTAGTTACTTTATATTTGTGTTCAGGTTACTGATGTGCCGAGCTGTATAGTTTTTAGTGTAAATCTGATGATTTGATCTTGAGATATTAACCCTTTATCCTTCAAATTGAAAATTTCTCCAATCCCTTTGGCATTCGATAACTTGAAAAATATTACTTGGATTGTCAAGTTACTTTATATTTGTGTTCAGGTTACTGATGTGCCGAGCTGTATAGTTTTTGGTGTAAATCTGTTATTTTGAACCTGAGATATTAACCCTTTATCCTTCAAATTGAAAATTCCTCCAATCCCTTTGCCATTCAATAACTTGAAAAATATTGCTTGGATTGTCAATTTACTTTATATTTGTGTTCAGGTTACTGATGTGCCGAGCTGTATAGTTTTAATCTGATAATTTAATCCTGAGATATTAACCTTTTATCCTTCAAACTGAAAATTCCTCCAATCCCTTTGGCATGAGATAACTCAAAAAATATTACTTGGATTGTCAAGTTACTTTATAATTGTGTTCAGGTTACTGATGTGCTGAGCTGTATAGTTTTTGGTGTTAATCTGATAATTTGATCCCGAGATATTAACCCTTTATCCTTCAAATTGAAAATTCCTCCAATCCCTTTGGCATGAGATAACTCCAAAAATATCAATCCGATTGTCATGTTACTTTATATATTTATTCAGCTTACTGGTGTGCTGTCCTGTATAGTTTTTTATGTAAATCTGATAATTTGATCTGGAGATATTAACCCTTTATCCATCAGATTAGACACTCCTCCAATCCATTTCTATATGTACCCATACCTTGTATGGTGTACATAATGTCGGCATCCGCGGTGGCCCTCCGTCATACAGCTTTCTACTAGTTGCACGTATAGGTACACATCTGACGATTTCATCGGCCTATTTTTTCGGAAGTGAAAAAAAACCCATATTTATATAAAATTAATTTGTTACAATTTATAGGAGAGTGCCAAAGTGGACGAGGGGGCATGGTGGTTCAGTAGGTAGAGGTGCAGGCTGCAAGCCGATAGGTCCTCGGTTTGAATCCCACTTGCAGCAACTGCATTGTGTTCTTTGGCAAGACACTTCACCCCATTGCCCACATGGGGGCATGGTGTCGTTTTGTACTAAAGCATACTTCACATCGATGATGCACTTGCCTTCAACCAGTGCTAACCCTGCTTGTGTGGAGTTAGTATGTTGGGGAGCCTGACAGTTGCTTGCCATTGCTTGGTTGTTCTCTCCCAGTACTCCGACTCCTCCACCCATAAAACTGTCTGACAGGAGGTGACCCTGGCTGTCAAAAGTGTCGTTAAACCCCAATAAATAAATAAGTTACAAATGCACTCCAATAAATTATAACAACAATTACGAACTAAATTTTAACAAACTAAGGCTCCCCTGGCTCGTAGCATGTTATCTTTGAAAAAGAAAAAAAGTTCTCATGTTAAAAATCCCCTTTGAAAAACAATTTGGCATTTTGCCAGTTAAGGTGATACAGTGGCACCAATTTAGTTGTCTACTTCCCCATGGTAACCCTGACAGGTGGGGCAGCACCTTTTTACTAGAGAGAAAAAGTTACACTTTACTAGCATAATTAACCCTTTACCCAACAAATCGCCCGCATCCGCCCGCGTAATATGCAAATTTAGCAGTTGAAAAAGTATTATATTTCAAAAAATTTCAACAAAACCATATCATGTGACCCCTCGTTGGAACGAGCTCGTTGAGCTCGTTCCAATGAGGGGTCACATGATATGGTTTTGTTGAAATTTTTTGAAAAATTTAAAAAAATTATATTTAAAATAATAAATTTTGATATCGTCTGCGTTGGGTAAAGGGTTAAAAAGGAATCAACGTAAATAGGACCTGGTAACCTGTGCCTGGTGTGCATGGAAGTCCTGAACAATGGGAAGCATAGGTATAAGTGATTGGCAGAACTTGACTAAAACTGGTGTTGTGGACATATGACATAGCCACAGATGCTGGAAGTGACCCCAAGTACGAATAGGACAAAGTAAGCAATTCCTGGGATGTGTGTCCTCTAAAGTGGACAGTATGAGCATAAATGTTAGGCTAAACTTAACTTCATAGTGCAGCCATAATATAGCTACATGTACTGAAAGTGCCCTTAAATGCCAATACAATAGCATATGGCCATAGATGTTAAAGGTAACCTTAAACCCAAAAGTTCTACCCATCAAACGACAACATGCACATCCCCGTGGGAACACCGGGAAGTGAAGCAGTGTTTGTTTACTGTGCTAAACAAGCTCTTGTTTTACTGGTAAAATAGGACCCAATCCAATGCTTGAGGTGGAAGGTCTCTAAAATGGGCACATGGGTATAAACAATTGACTAAACTTGGCTTTATCTCCATGTTGTGGTCATGATTAACCATTGTGCAGAAATATGTGACCCTAAACACCAATAAATAAATGGAGAACATGCACATTTGCTATGACATTCATTTGCCGAGTGAACCTTGTTTGCAATGGCATTGACTATAGGATGGCTAATTGCAGGGCAGTATGATCAATTATTTCCAAATCAAATGAAATACTTCTTTTTGATTGGCTGAGAGGTACGTTGTATCTTTTAGTCCACAGTATCTTTTACACCTTGGTAACTACATTGTAAAAACAGGAACACAATAACTGCTAAAAAAGCTGAAAAAAGTTCTATTTATTTATATTTTTATAAATATTTATTTTCTAGTTCATTTATATGTTTGAAAAAATAAAAATATGGTTAATTGAATATTTTGAAGTAAATTATTACACAAAAATTTTATTGAAATAAAAATACATATGTATCATGGAATTTACACTAATCTGGGGACTCGTACAACCTGAGGCTGCATGCCTCCGGGTGTATGAGTGCCCAGACCAGTCTGTGGACTCATACAGCCTGAGGCATGCAGAGAGTCCCCAGACTAGTGAAAATTCCCATACATCCCAGAAGACACAAGGATAACTAATAGTATCATTGGCCTTGATACTGAAACAGTTAATTGTATTTTATAGTCGGAGGGGGGACGCGGTGGCTCAGTTGGTAGAGGTGCAGGCTGCAAGTCGAGAGGTCCTCGGTTCGAATCCCACCTGCGGCAACTGCGTTGTGTCCTTGGGCAAGACACTTCACCCCGATTGCCTACATGGGGGCACGATGACGCTGTGTACTGAGGCGTACTGCACGTCGATGGTGCGCATGTCTTCAACCAATCTAACCCTGCCTGTGCTGCGGTGCAGAGTTCAGAGTTACGATGTTGGAGAGCTGACAGCTGCTCATCGTTGCTTGGTGGTTCTCTCCGGGTACTCCGGCTTCCTCCACCCGTAAAACTGTCACGGTCACGATTAGCCATTGTGCATAAGTATGTGACCTTAAACACCAATAAATAAATAAATAAATTATAGTCGGAGCGTGGAAAATCAGGGATTTTTTCTTGAGTTAGCCATAACCGCTTTTCAAAGTGGCCATATCCAACCAGTGATATTCAGGCCTGAAAATAAGCAATCTGACATTTGCAGAATGAGGTCCCCAGAGGGTGAATTTGATGATGCTATCCCACACAGTTGGCCAATTTATCCTCTGGGTACCTCTTTCTGTTCAGTTTTGAGACCCTGATTCAGATTGAGGTTCACAGAGGGTAAATTTAGTGATGCTGCCCTGCTGTGCAGGGTAGCATCACTAAATTCACCTGCTGGGGACCTCATTTTGCATATGACAGTCTGCTTAGTTTCTGGCTTTGTGATATTCACAAATATTGTCTTTAACATTTTATTTTTAAAATTTTAAAAACTTTTATGTTTGACCTCACAGTTCGTACCAGTGCAGTGTCATAAACTGTGTTTTGGAGGCAAAATATAGAAGATTTAATTTATTAAAGAAGAGTTTTGAAAATCCAGTCCTCTAGCAGACATAGTAGCAAAAGGTTTAAAATCATAGAAGTTCACTAAAATATGGGGTGGAGACCAGTGGTGTATCTCTAAAAGGAGCTAGAACTGAGCAAACACTCAGACTGAACTTCTGTTGTTAGGACTTTTAGTCATTTGTAGAACCTGATTGTGTCTTCTCATTTTGATTTAGATTAAGGCAGTTAAAAGATAAAGCTCTATGACTGACTGACTTTTGTAACCTAATTAAAAAATTGGTTGCGGAACTTAAAATGATAATTTAATCAGTTTTCTTGGATCACAGGAAATGGGAATTTTCATCTCCTGTGCAACTGGGCAGAATATTGATATTGGAATCCCAACTATGAATGTGATTGGAAGTTAAAAGAGGTATATCTTTGCATGCCGATAACAGGCTTCCTCCTCTCCCCCAACACCAACCCCACCCCACACACTTGAGAACCCCCAGAAGTGAAGCAGTACTTGGTTTCTTTGGTAAACAAGTTCTATTTTACTTGTAAAATTGCACCCAGTCATGTGGAAGTCCACTAAAATGGGCAACTTGGGGTATTAACAATTGACTAAACTTGACTTTATCTTCATGTTGCGGTCACATTTAACCATTGTGCCAAAATATATTACCTTAAACACCAAAATATAAATAACAGGCTTCCTTTGGCATGAAATCCTCAAATTATGAAGAATACTTGTCTTTCTTAGGAACGAATGTAGCCAAAAGACCTGCTGTTATTGAAAGACTGAAAATACATGTCAAATATGTTACTACCAAGGGAACTCCAGGAAGTGAGGCAATGCTTGTTTACTGTGGTAGGTAAACAAGCTTTGTTTACTGGTGAAATCCCAGGCAACAATGCTTGATGTGGAAGTTAGGGCTGGGCGGTTTATCGGTTTTTCGGTTCGGTTCGGTTTTTTTTTTTAAACCGAAACCGAACCGCCGCCTTAACAAAAAACCGAGACTTTCGGTTTCAACAAATTTCCCAGAATTGGTTAAGTTTACGACCACTCAATCACTTGCTTTCCGCACACCAAAGGCTTAAATGTCAGGCAAAGGTACATGTAAATGCTGTGCCATTTATGCTTACTTCGAGAGGACTGGCAACAAATCCCCCCCACCCTCCCCCCACAAATAGTGGTAGCAAATTTCTTGTATCTTAAACAATATCTACAGAACCACCAGCAGATGGAATATGAAAAATTAAAAAGTCGTACGTAAAAATCCACACATGCAATTCAAGAATTGTTAAGTAAATTTATTGAACCGGGCATATTCGACCAAAGAGGTATTGCAAGTTACCTGACAATATGTGGTGTAAAAGTATTATAAATTACCTTTGACCTAAAATCATCTGCGTACAGCACGTTGTAAATTAGATTGGTGGTAAACATAAAATTTATTGAGTTTTAAAACCTCAAAGTTCACATGGGAAAAATGACGAGTAAATTATGTTAATTAACCGACCACTGGCACGTTCTCTGAAGTCACAGTCACATGCTCAGAGATAACGCTGCGCATTGGCAGTTATGTTTTTTGTCAACAATAAAATGGTTAAATTAAAATAGAACACATCCAATTAAATGGATGGCAGGTAACTATTGAAAGTTTTTTAAAAACTTATTGGGAATTGTTTGTATACTATTTGAACTTACTTTAAGGAATCGTGCAGTACTGCAGGTCTGTCAGGTACACACGCTGCATTCCCAATACGATGTTATAATCAACACGTGTCATGACCATGTGTATTTTGTAAACACAACAAATCCCAAGATGCAATATTGCAAACTTTCTTTTAACCCCCATTATGCAGCAGTCTCTCCTCCCTTCAAAATCATCAATCGCCTGTCTTGAATAAGATGAAATCAACGCAGGGATAAGCCAAGAGGGCAAAGTAAAGTTGGTAATATCTTCGCCTTGGCACCGCCCATTTCGCCCAATTTCTATGTTTGGGCAGAATCAAAGTAAAAAACGAACATCTACAGTCGAAATTGAGAGAGATATTGTGAAAGCATTGGAGTGAGTTACCAATAAAAGTGATTCGTATATCACGACTTACTTCAACAATAGTTATAAAAATCAGAAAAAATATGATTTGTGTTCCTCTTATTCCACTGTCATTTGAAGCAGGAACCATCAAGAAACACGGGGCACGTCTATTTTCAAGCGAGGTGATAATTACCGAAATAAGCACTACAATTGCACATTATCCACCAAAACTAGGATGAGAGCATTGCGACTCCATAAAAAATAAGGAAATGTTGATTTTTGCTAAAATGTAGCTTTTCTTGTGAATTTCTGCATCTTGTCTTGACAAGGTCCCAAATCTCACTGACAGAACAAGGCAGCTCCCACCAGTGGTGGAGCCATGGTTTGAAATCCTGTGGACCATGCTAGTGGAGATTTTTTTTTTCTTTGGGGGGGGGTGGAATCTCAGGACTGAGGGTACTGTACTTGTACTGAGGGTAGGAAATCAAAAATATTTTTTTCAAATTTGGGGATGGGAGAAGCAAGTGGGATTTTGAGTGGAGGGTGGGGGGAGGGGGTGGGGGCTGGTCTCCCTAGATACCTCATGGCTCCACCGCTCCACCACTGTTGCCCACTACAGCAGCCCAACACAATATGTCCATTTGCTGAGAAGAGTGGTGAACACTGATTAACCCGAATGACTCAACTCGCTATATGAGCCTCATGACTTGGATGACAAATACAGACAGATTTTATGTGTACATTACCCTCTAAAATGTGGATTTCTACAATATATTATGAAAAACCGAAAACCGAACCGAAAACCGAGTTTTTGTACAAAACCGAAACCGAAACCGAACCGAAATGCAAATTTCAAAACCGCCCAGCCCTAGTGGAAGTCCTCTAAAATAGGTAACTTGAGTTAACTAAACTTTGCTTTATCTCCATGTTGCATTCACGGTTAGCCATTGTGCAGAAATATGTGACCTTAAACATCAGTAAATAAATACAAATATGATGGGTCAGGGTATTTCAATCTAATTCACCAATAACAAACAAATTTTGATTTCTGATATGCTTTTCAGAAATGGCAGTTGCAGAATTTCAAGCAGATACAGTGGAACCCCCATAGACACCGCCAGGGGGTGAGTGTTTGGGTGATGCAAACAAACCTCCTTGTACATTTTCTTCAAGAATGCAGAAGACAAATAAATCCCCAAAATGTTTCCAGAGAGCTCCAATTGATACTAAATTTTATAATACTCCTGAGAGTCATGCCCCCAGACCCCCGCTAATATGCACATGCCTT
This sequence comes from Pictodentalium vernedei, assembly GCA_031216915.1. Classification (NCBI taxonomy): domain Eukaryota; kingdom Metazoa; phylum Mollusca; class Scaphopoda; order Dentaliida; family Dentaliidae; genus Pictodentalium; species Pictodentalium vernedei. Next base: position 264,805,107 of record CM062294.1, read on the forward strand.
TGGCATCTGCCAAAAGTAACCCACGTGTACCCTTTTCTTCAAAGTTGAACCCCTTTTGAAAAATCCTGGCGATGCCCATGGCCCTGTTGTGAGTAAAAATGTTTAGTTAACAGGAGTATCCTACAATGAACAGGATTTGGTAAATTTCTTGTCTTTTATTGATAAGCTGATCATTTATTCTATGATATTTTGTCCAATAGAGGTCATGGACCTCTGTCAATCAAGTTTTAGATTAAATGCTGATATTGGATATACTGAGTCCAAATAGATTCATAAACAACGTTAATTTGGTGGTTGTTGCTGTAATTCTTTGATAGATCACAAGATTTTGTAGTTAATTATTGAGAGTTTACTCTTTAATCTGTATGTAATTAATAGGTCAGCATTGTCCTGGAGAAATGGTAAATGGTTTGATGTTTTGAAATTTTATGCAATTAACAGGCTTGTTCCATTAGGAAATATTGAATTAACCCTCTTCACTCTGATGTCAAAATCATGAAATTCCAAGCAACAAAAGTTTCCCATATTTTAATAAGAAATTTAACCAATTCAATCTTGTTTGACAGAGTTTGAGCTCTGTCAAACAAGATTGAATTGGTTAAGTACCTAGTTGCATTGTGTGAAAAATTAGAAACTCGAAATTTTTATATTTTAACATCAATGTGCAGAGCACAGGGTTAACTGGTAGAGTGCGGAATTATTTTTGGTCATCAAAATTTGTTCACATATCTTTGCCTTGTTACAATTTATGGGAGAGTGCCAAAAGGCGCTCTCCCATAAATTGTAACAAGGCAAATCCTAACAGACTAAATAATTTCACATCAAAGGTGATATGAACAACATCCACAAAATTTGAAGTCTTTTAAGTTGTGGTACTGACACTGCAGAGTAAAACCCAAATATGTAGAGATGAGACGATTAATCGATGTAACATCGGCAATCGGTCGATAAGTGCTAATCGGTTCACCATCGACACTCGATGGTTCAACATCGGCCCTCGCCGATTGTCTGAAACTCAGTGAAAGTGTTATGGATGATCAGTGATAAACTTTCTTCCCCTTCGTGGGTCAACCAGTGGCAAGTGATCGGTACATCACTCATCTGTTACTGATATCAGTAAGTGATGGTTCGTGAATGAAAAGGCAGAATATTATATTAAAGATTTTGATTGTGTAACTGTGTACCGAGTTGTTTTTTATCCATCATGTGAATACGGGCGCTCTTCACTGCCCAAACTGTACAGCATTCTGCAAAATGTCACATTTCTTTCAACCACGCTCATCGTCTCATTAAATATATAATGGTATTCTTTATTCCCATATTGGACAGATAATTCCTCCATATTAGTAATCCGTGTTAACTGTGAGAGGTTTGGGTGCAATAAGTTTAATATCGGTCCATTTGGGGTGGGATTTATCAACACAAAGTCACTGAATTTTTCTCATGTTGAATGTGTGGGGCACATGATAAAAATAGATAATGCAGTGCAACGTCATAACTCGTGTGACACAATCCCATATATGGGTTTACTGTAAAGAAACTCCCACTTTAAAACGTGTGGTTCCAATGACGGCTTTTGATAACTTCTCGATTCAGTTGTTAGCTGTTTATTTTAAATCAAAAATATACTGCACTGATGGTGCTTCATTGATAAAATTAACACTTTGATGCCTGTTATTTAACTTATTTAAGTGAGTATTAAAAGTGTGTTATCTTCCGGGTTGATGGGGATCTGGTTAATTGCACGTAAATTAAATTCTGATTACTGTAAATCAGCCAGCTTCTGCACAGTGCAGTAAGCTTGAATAATAAAGAAACCATCTGTCACCGTCATTCGGTATCGGCCGATTGTTGTCTAAAATAATTGGCATTCGTCTGATGGGGCATTTTACTGATCGGCTCATCTCTACAAATATGGGCTTCCAGCACTCTACCAGTTAAGTGGGCCTCACTGCATGACAAAAGGAAATATTCAGTTATGTGGTCTCCACCACACGGCAAAAATCAACTAATTTAGGTTATATGTTTCTTGACTTGTGTGATTGGTTGTACTTTGAACTCATTGCTTACATTTTCGTCCCCAAATAGCTGATGAAAAAATAGTGTGGGGAGGGTAGATATTGTAGGACATCCCCAGTCTTCTGCATCCCCCCATCCCCCATACATAAAAAATAGAACATAAAGGTAAATGTTTGAACTTTTATTTACTGAATTTTCATCAAATTAACATTTTAAAAATTTCTTTTAAAACTCTCCAAGATTAACCTTGAGAAAATTTCTGTTTTATGATTCCTCTATTGACTCTGAATCTTGGCATCATCTGTTGAGAAGCTCTCAGAGAACATTTTCATGTGGACATCCGATAACTTGTTTTGTATGGTAATGTACAATTACTGGACATAGATCCCCATGGGAACGGGAACCCTGGGACATGATCAGTGCATGTTTACTATGGTGAATAAGCTCTGTTTTTACTGGTAAAATAGGATCTGGTAACCAATGCCTGGGATGGAAGTCCTTTAAAATGGGCAACAGGGGTATAAACGATTGGCTGGACTTGACTTTATATCCAGTCACCATTAGCTATTGTGCAGAACTATGTGACCATAATTGTTTGAGTGCTAGAAGCCACTATCAGGTCTTTCAAAAAAAATGAGGGTACCAGAGCAAAAGCCAATGCTTTCCTTACTTGTGTTTCATATTCAGTCAAATGCAAATAATACTTTGTTTGTATAGTTTGTTCTCTTACAGATTACTGGGGAGTGCATATGGGCACTCTCCAATAATTTGTAATAAAATAGATTTTGAATAACAAATTCAGACCACCAAAAATAATCTAGCCCTCAACCAGTTAACCCTTTACCTAACATGAAAAGCAGATGACACTTGCAAACAAAATTTTTGAATAACTATTTTTTTTCATTTTTTGTCTCAAAAACATAGGTTATGTCGAAATCGTTCCAAAGAGGGGTCATAACCTATGTTTTTGAGACAACTAATGAAAAATAATTGACGACTTTTGTGATTAGTGCTGGCTGGTTTTGGCCGTTACGTTGGTAAAGGGTTAAACACCAATAAATAAATAAAAAATAATACTCCTACAGGCCCGAAAATAAGCAGTCTGACATTTGCAAACTGAGGTCCCCAGAGGGTGAATTTGATGGTGCTTTCCCATACAGTTAGCCAATTTATCCTCTGGGTACCTCTTTCTGTTTAGTTTTGAGACTCTGATTCAGATTGAGGTTCACAGAGGGTAAATTTAGCAGGGTAGCATCACTAAATTCACCCCCTGGGGACCTCATTTTGCAGATGACAGTCCGCTTATTTTTCTGGCTTGTACTCATATGACGTAGTATATTTCTCTTTATTCTTTCCCACCACCAAAATAAAAATGAGATCTAGAGTGATGATGAAAAAATTTATATTTGTGGTTTCAAAAAATTTCCTATGGGAACTGTGATATTTATTTATTGGTGTTTAAGGTCACATATTTTTCTACACAATGGCTATAATCATGACTGTAACATGACTATAAAGTCCAGTTCAACCAAACATTTTTACCCAGGTTGCCCATTTTACTTTTGAGGACTTTCATCCCAGGCATCGCTTACCTGATCCTATTTTACTTGTAAAACAGAGTTTGTATACAACAGTAAACAAGCACTGCTTTGCTTCCTGGGATTCCCATGGGAAATGAGAACTGTGTTAGTAAAGAGTTGATTCCATGAATGTTTGATCATTCATCATACGAAACAGCCCATTATTAACATTAATTCTCAAAAACTTTGAGATAGTGATTTTCTCTTCTAAATATATATGGGCTTTCACTGGATCAAGTTGGCAAATATCCTCAGTTTCCACACACATAGGTGTTGAAATGAGAAATAATGTTCTGACACCCTGATAGGTTAATGTGATTACTAATAACAATATTGATTATCAATAACCTCATCTTAGGTTATTACTCACAACTTGATAAATTTAACTGGCGCAGTGCATAGTTATTTTAAAATCGTCACTATAATCGTATCTATTTTCTCAAAAGTATTAGTAGGGTTTCTGCTGGGTAACCAAAGTTGAGACCAGATTGTGATGAAAATCAGGGTATTTGATAAACCATAAAATCTTCGCACTGCACATACATGGCATGTGCTGTGTGAAGATTTGTTTTGTTTCATTCGACTGCATCTCCTCATGAGAACCCTGGGAAGTGGAGCAGTGCTGTTTTACTGCAGTATACAAGTTTTGCTTTACAAGTAAAATAAGATGCAAGCCCTGAGGTGGAAGTCCTCTAAAGTGGCCAGCATGGGTTTCAGTGATTGGCTAAACTTGACTTCATACCTTTGTAGCGGTCATGATGTTCCCAATGATGCTCTGAAACCGCAATAAATATTTAAATTTGACCGAAACACCATATACTGGTGCCTGTTATTTTTTTGAGGGTAGATTGTCGAAAATTGTGCACATACAATGTCAAAAACTGTATGATTTTTCACTGTCCACATCTTTTGAAGTTTTGTGATATAGCAAAGATGAACATTGAAAACAAAATGTTGATTGTCAAATACTGATCACACAAAATATAGCCTGGCCAACAAAAATCAAGGTTTGTGGTGATGCATACGGTACTTAATTCTATTGCTGCCTCTCACCTCCAGTCATTTGATGCGCCATCAAAGTTACATCAGGGTTCTTCTGGGGCCTTGGTTTCAAGGAATGGCCTTGAATTTGACTAAGGGTCTTTCAAGGCCTTGAAATCCTGGTTAATAATGCATCAGGAGGCCTTGAAAAGCCTTGAATATCCACAAATAAAAATACTGCTGAAGCACAATCATAACTATATAGTTTTATTATGACTCACGTTTGTAACATCAGCTGTGATTGGTTAATTTGATACCTTCTGAAAGTCATAGCACTGGAGTTTTGGGGAAAAACACGTGTACTATTGGAACGTTCTTCCCTGGAGACATGAGAATAAACAAAATGTAAGCTCCACTACCATTGATCAGCATCGGTTACGCATGGTCTGGTTGGAATTTCTCAACACCAAACACTGGCGCTGTGTCTGATTAACTTTTTTCGTCACCGAAAGACACAAAACTTACCAACAAATATATCTTCAGTGGATGTGTTTTTAATTTTAACTGCAAACAATGAATTCAAAAGAATCAGAAATATTAAAAACTCGCGTGTTGTTGACCACTTTAGTGAATTCTGAAATGAGTTATGACTTCAATCATATTTCCACCAAGTTTAGTACTCCTCGACCTCACTGAGCCTCCACCTCAAGTTCAAAATAAATTGTTTCACTCTGCTTAATTCTTACAACTGTCGCCGTCCAAGAAGAATTTTTGTGAAACAGAAAAAAGGGTCACCAGCAGGGGAGCTTGTTTGATCTGAAAAAGTAACGAGAACACGACTTCCGAAAAGGACACGCTGCATTTATTTGATACCTCAGTAAAGCAATTTGGCCGCAGAGTTCCAAGTGTGTGCAATATTACAAATCACAAGATACTGCCAACCCTTTCAGATCAAAGGTTGCCGGCTAACCTGTCTTGCCAAGTGTGTACAATATTACAAATCACAAGATACTGCCAACCCTTTCAGACCAAAGGTTGGCGGCTAACTGACCGGTGGTGGTAGGGGATGGAGGACGGACAAAGTTAGTTTGCGTTCTTGATATGGATGCTGCTGAATAATCTTAACAAAATGGCGAATGAAGTTTGTGGCACGGCGTGTGCTGCTTATAAATGGCAGCGTGATTTGGTCACTCATCCGCAACTTCCACATATAATCCTGGTTGAAACAAAGGATAGCCAATGGTCAGTAATTAAATAGTTCCACTACATGTTCACACACAATTCAATGAGAAATTACTACTCTGCACGTGCTGAGTGAATAGAATACAGTACGCGATGGAATATGTTGGAAATTGGAGTTTTTTAACAACAGTTTTCCGTTTCACAAATGTGGCCAACTTTCGTCTTGCCACTGATATATTCCATAAAACCACTTATCACACAAGCATTAATAATGAATTATAACATGAACAGCATTCCCTGTGGGAACCCCGGGAAGTAAGCAGCACTTGTTTACTGTGGTAAACCAGTTCCGCTTTACTAGTAAAATAGGACCCAGTCACCAATGCTTGGGGTGAAAGTCCTCTAAAATGGGCAACATGTAGATCAACGATTGACTAAACTTGACTTCATCTCCATGTTGTGTCACGATTGGCCATGGTGCATAAATATGTGACGTTAACCACCAACAAACAAACAAACAAACATGAACAGCATGATATAGTTGTAAACACTGGCATTTGGTGACACAGAAACTCCCAAAGCGACGGCACTTGTGACAAGACATTTTCGAATTTGGTGATCTAGAAACTCCTAAAGAGACGTCATTTGTTCGAAATGACGTCATGTTTTTGGATTTGACTACATTGCTATTACAAGATTGATGGCGTGTTGCAGTTAACACTTAACAATGAAAGCTATTTTGTGTTCGGCATAATAAAATAATTAGAACGTTTCTTTTCATGTTCTGTTGGTCGATAGTACCTGAGTTTGTGTGATTTCTGAAATAAAACCTTCAGCAGCTTCGCTGCCTTTTGGTACGGCCATATTTCATACTGCGGGCCGACACTGATGGCAAAAGGTCATATTTATGAAAGGATTTCATTGTAACCTGTTAGGTTGACTCCATATAATGCCTAGATGATGACATCCCCTTTGGATCGTGATTGGTCAACTGTGATGGCTACAGGTGCCCGAAGCCCGAAAACCTTGAGAACAGTCTACAGGTCATAATTATGAAGGGATTTCATTGTAGCTTGGTAGGATGACTCCAAATAATGTCTAGATTGACAACATCCTCTTGTGGTCGCGATCATTCAGCCTTTATGGCTGCCTGAGCCCAAAGACCTTTAGCATAGTCTATAGGTTGTATTTATGAAAGGATTTCATTGTAACTTGTTAGGTTGACTCCATATAATGCCTAGATGATGACATCCCCTTTTGGTCATGATTGGTCAACTGTGATGGCTACAGGTGCCCGAAGCCCGAAAATCTTCGTAGGATCACTCCAGATGATGCCCAGATGAGAATGTCCTCTTTTGGTTGCGATCATACAACCATTATGGCTGTCAGCACCCGAAGCCCGAATACCTTTAGAACAGTCCACAGGTCATATTGATGAAGGGATTTCATTGTAACTTGGTAGGTTTGATTCATATAATGTCAAGATGAGAAGGTCCCCTTTGGACACGATTGGGCAACTGTGACAGCTGCAGGGGCCCAAAGCCTGAAAACCTTTAGAATAGTCTACAGGTCATAATTATGAAGGGATTTCATTGTAGCTTGGTAGGATAACTTAACTCCAAATAATGTCTAGATGAGAACGTCCCTTTTGGTCGCGATCATTCAGCCTTGATGGCTGCCCGAGCCCAAAAACCTTCAGCATAGTCTATAGGTTGTATTTATGGAAGGATTTCATTGTAACTTGTTAGGCTGACTCCATATAATGCCTAGATGATGACATCCCCTTTTGGTCGTGATTGGTCAACTGTGATGGCTACAGGTGCCCGAAGCCCGAAAATCTTGGGCACAGTCTGCAGGTCATATTTATGAAGGGATTTCATTGTAACTTCATAGGATCACTCCAGATGATGCCCAGATGAGAATGTCCCCTTTTGGTTGCAATCATTCAACCGTGATGGCTGCCTGAGCCCAAAGCCCGAAAACCTTTAGCACAGTCTTCGGGTCATATTTATGAAGGGATTTCATTGTAACACGGTAGGTTGACTTCATATAATGTCTAGATGAGAACAGCCCCTTTTGGACATCATTAGGCAACTGTGACGGCTACAGGGACCTGAAGCCCGAAAGCCTTTAGCACAGTCTACAGGTGATATTTATGAAGGGATTTCATTGTACCTTGGTAGGATGACTCCAAATATTGTCTAGATGAGAACGTCCCCTTTTGGTCGCGATTATTCAGCCTTGATGGTTGCCCGAGCCCAAAACCTTTAGCATAGTCTATAGGTCATATTTATGGAAGGTTTTCATTGTAACCTGTTAGTTTGACTCCATATAATGCCTAGATGATGACATCCCCTTTTGGTCGTGATTGGTCAACTGTGATGGCTTCAGGGGCCCGGGGCCCGAAAACCTTGAGCACAGTCTGCAGGTCATATTTATGAAGGGATTTCATTGTAACTTCGTAGGGTCATGATGGCTGCCCGAGCCCAAAGCCCAAAAACCTTTAGCACAGTCTCCAGGTCATATTCATGAAGGGATTTCATTGTAACTTGGTAGGTTGACTTCATATAATGTCCAGATGAGAATGTCCCCTTTGGACACAATTAGGAAACTGACGGCTACAGGGACTCGAAGCCAGAAAACCTTTTGCACAGGCTACAGGCCATATTTTTGAAGGGATTTCAATGTAACTTGATAGGATGACTCGTTTTGGAATAATTTCACTGTAACTTGGTAACTTTCGTTGATATACGTTAACTGTGAGGGCCACATACATTAACTGTGAGGTCATATTAACCCACCCCTAAGCTATTTAGTACAGAGTACACCCTCATATTATTTTTAACAAAAACATTGCATTTCGGGAACAGAAATGAACATATTCCCAATTATCACAATTCTTGTCTTATTTCATAATCCTTTCATAAACATTGAATATTATCCTTTTCATCAAACACAACACACAAGTTAAGCTGCAGTGTCATTGACACTTTCATTATTGAACTTCTGCCCTCCATTTTTATTGAACTTCTGCCACCTCTGTGTATATTATGCATACAAATTAAGTTGATTTTTTTTAATTATCTTTTTCAGTGAAAAATATGTTCGGTTCTGTCAGTGGAAAAATTTAGAGCTTAATATACAGGTATGCAATAATTAATTTATATCAGGTACTGATACTACTAAAGAGCTCAAAAATGCATGAATTTTGAAATTCCAGGCCCTTGAAAGTACTGGAAAATTGGTCTTGCGTGGAAAAAAGTTGAAAGTTATTTAGATGTCCTGTCTGAGCGATTGATTCAGACTCCCGTGTTGTGTCCTTGGGCAAGGCACTTAACCCAGATTGTCCACATGGGGGCACGATGACGCCCTGAGGTGTACTGCATGTCCATGGTGTGCATGTCTTCAACCAATCTAACCCTGCCTGTGCTGCAGTTCGGAGTTACGATGTTGAGGAGCTGGCAGCTGCTCGTCGATCGGTGCTTCTCTTCGGGTAGTCCGGCTTCCTCTGCCCATAAAACTGTCACGGTCATGATTAGCCATTGTGCATAAGTATGTGACTTTAAACGTCAATAAATAATAATAATAATTTAGAAGTCTTTTCAGGAAAATTGTGGGCTCTTTGTGGTCAAAGTGTACTATTTGTGTGTTTGTTATGTGTAAATTGCATTATTTTCCTCTGAGGAAATAATAATACCTTCACCTTCACTGATCTCTGAGTAGCCTTCCCATGGGTCAGTGTCAGGTGTAGTGATTATTGGTTTGAAATACATTTGTAAGGATCATTAACATAGCATTTTTGAGTGGGATGGTCATAAAGTGTCGCCATGTCAGCAACGATCCTCTTTTTATCAGAATATTTCCTGATCGCTACCCCTATGGGACTGTTCTTCTGAACAGGGAAAGTGGCTCAGAAAAAGTGCCAAACAGGTAGCCATTGTCAACCTCACTGATCAGTGCTTGGTCCTTAAGGATCTCATTGAAACAAGGCCACCACCACACGTGGGTTATGTTCCCCCACAGCAAGTTCTTACATTGGACATATTTCCAGACAACAAATTTTCAAAGTCGAAAAAATGAAAAAAGTGCCATAACTCAGCCAAAATTGGTCGGACTCAACCCAAATTCGAACTTGGCCTGTGCATTCATGAGAGAAACCTATGTACAAAATTTAGTGTTGATTCCATAACTCAAACTCACTCCAGTCCAGAGGCAGACTCTATGATTTTTAGCTCACCGAAGGGAGCTTAACTTATCACTTGCCGTCCGTCATTGTCGTCCGCCGTCGTGAACATTTTTCAAACGACTTCTCTGAAACCACTGGTCCGATTTTTTTGAGATTCAAGTTTGTTAAAGTCAAGTCCCTGGGTCCATATTTGGGCTCGCTGTGGGAGCCCAAATTATAACTTGGTCAAAATGAGGAATTTTTCTTTAAAAATCTTCTTCTTCAGATGAATGCTTTTGATATTTGGTATGCAGCATCCTTGGGGGGGGGGGGGGGGGGGAATTAAAGTTTGTTCAAGCCATGTCCCTAGTTCCATAAAATTTGTCTCTCTTGACTTCATTCCCTTGTAGTGTTGATGAACCATGTCTAACTGAATGTGACCCCAGATACTTCTATGAACCACTTTGTTTGAATCACTTTGCCTGGTGAGCGATTAAGGCCCCTTGGGGCCTCCTGTTTAGCTCAATTGGCCTAAAAGGCCATGTGCACTTTTCTCATCACTTGGCGTCCGTCGCCGTCTGTCGTCCGGCATCCGTAAACTTTTCACATTTTCATCTTCTTCTCTATAACCGCTGAGCCAGTCTGAACCAAACTTGCCAGGAATGGTCTATGGGAGGTCCTCTACAAACGATCGTCATTTTGTTCCCTTCGGCTGAAAAACATGGCCGCCAGAGGCATTCTTTGATTCTGGTTGGTGGATTTCCAAAAATCTGCTCCTCTGAAACTGCCAGGCGAAATGTTTTGATACTTCACATAAGTGATGACTGGGACCCCCTCTACCTACGTTCCTCATTTAATGTTGATCGGGTTGTAAACATGGCCACAATTGCGGCTTATAGTTACTATAGAAACCCTTTGGGAAATCACATTTTCATCTTCTTCTCTGGAACTACTGAGCCGACGTGAACCAAATTTTGTGGGAATGGTCTATGAGAGGATGGAAATATGTGGCCACCAGAGGCTATATTCTAATGCTTAACGCAATGCCTCTCCTGTCTGCATGAAGATCAGTACGGTCAGCAAAATACTTGTTTTTTGAGAATCTGGTAAGGGTTGGTTCCAGTTTTCTCCACTGAAAACTGGGGAAAAAACCCCAAAATATTGTGTATACAGTACAAGTAAAAATAAGTTGTAGCATAACTGCAATAAACTAAGCAAACTACTGCTCCTGCCCTGACAAGATCAGAATCTAACATTTTCTGGAAAGCTTTCAGTGAGAGCTTTTTCAGAAAATGATGTCAGCTTCTGGTCTTATCAGTGTAGGAAGAGAAAGGATACATAGTTTATAGGATTATCCTACAACTTATTTTGACTACTACTGTAAACAAGTGAAGTTAATACATTATAATTCTCAAGTTACTTATCTGAAATACTGATTGATGACAGGTGTTTGGAAAAGCATGGAAGTTTTGTTTATTTTTTTTCTCAGTAGCTGTCCAGCAAAAATAAATCTATGACAAAATTGGAGTAAAATGTGTTTCCTGTAATTCTTTACCTAGTCAAAGCTATTTGAAAGAGAATACTGTCTGAAAAAAATTGTAATTTTCAAAATATTTAACCTTTTACTGATTTTTGTGTTGAAACAGAATTCATAAATGTGTGCATTTTCAAGAAATCTTCTTTGAAACTACAATGCCAAATGTTTTGAAACTTAATGTGACTGATGACTGTAACCCCCTCTACCAATGATCCTCATTTAATCTTCATCGGGTTGTAATTATGGCTGCAATTGTGGCTTACAGTTACTATAGAAACCCTTTAGGAAATCACATTTTCATCATCTTCTCTACTTGGCAGGCATTGTATATGAGCGGTTCTCTACAACTGTTACTCATTTTATTCCTGTTGAATGAAAAACGTGGCTGCCAGAAGCATTCTTTGATTCCGATTGGTCAATTTTGGAAACTCTTCTCCTCTGAAACCACAGGGCCAAATGTTTTGAAACTCTGCATGGTTGATGACTGGGACACCCTCTACCAACGTTCCTTATTTAATGTTATCGTGTTGCAAACATGGCTGCAATTGCGGTTTATAGTTACTATAGAAAAACCTTTGTTATCAGGTCATTACCTAGATGTTTGTCATTGCTGTGTCAAATACTATACATGTACATGTCTTGACAAGTTGAGCTACAGTGTCATTGACACTTTCATTTATACTTGAAAGAGTTGTTGACCCCAACCAAAGATTGTGTCATGATTTCTACCTAAGGTCATATTCTCATGGTCAAGGTTACATTCAAGAAAACTTCATATTTTACTGTCATTTTTGTCCGTCCATATAATTCGATCTAACTGGCAGATCTTGTTCATACTTCAAACAAATGTTGCCCTTGAATGAATAGTGTGTTGTGACCTTTATCCAAGGCCATATAATCAAGGACCCGGTCACAAAAAAACATTTAGATATTGCTATATTGCCCATGTCCATTATCTGTAATCTGATCCATATGATTGATATTGATTATACTTGACACAGTTGCTGATCTTAACCAAACATTGTGTCATGATTTTGACCCAAGATCATAGCCATATGGTCACATCTTAGAAAACTTCCAATATTTTTCTTTTTTTGTCTGTTCCATATAATTTGATCTAATTGGCAGATCTTGTTCGTACTTGGTAATGCTCATGACTCAAAGTGTGTCATGACTTTGATCCAAGGTCATATAATCAAGGTCACGGGTAGCAAAACTTTTTTATTATTATACGGCCCTTGTCCGGTCCATATCACTTGGTATGATTGACAGATCTTACTTATACTTGGTACAATTACCACTTATGACTCAAAGGTGTGTTGCAACCTTGATTCAAGGTCATATCATCATGGTCAAGGTCACGGGCAGAAAACTTTAGATCACAAGCAGGAACACTTGGATTCTGGTCATGTATTTATTTTCCCCTAAAAGCAGCGACTCTGGGTGGAGCTCTCTAGGCTGAGAGGCCTCTTGTTGAAATTAGTAAAAGCAACTACAAATTCTCCAGTTGTGAGATTCCTCTTGAGCCGTACATCTGGTGTCTTGAGTCAAAAGGATAGGCTAGCAACTTCCAACGGTTCTCAGGTCACCAAGGTTACAATTTGGAATGAGAAGACAATCCGAGTTCACATCCTTACCCTCTACATGAACCTTTCTCAGCTTCAGCAAAATAATTTATATTTTTGCCATGCTTTCTGCAGCAATGCCTCTTGAAGTTGTGTTCGTTGTTTGCCAGTCAACACCAATCTGCCGTTCACAAAGATATATGCCCTGAAACAAACTTGTTTGTTCCCAGTGGCCAAGGCAGGGCTGCAGAAAAGTGTCACATTCAGTTCACATGGTTGGGTTCCCATGAGGATGTCTGAGAGCAGTCTCTAGAGAAAAGACCCCATTGTCTTTGGGTAGACTTTCTGGATGGAGAGAGTTGCGTTAAATTTTGTATGGGTATCTCAACATATCCATGTTGCCCCTTAGTTGTTCACATGTATTAAGATTCATTTGGTGGTTGGAGGAATCAGATGGCTCTCTTCAATTTCGAATGTGTTTGTTAATATTTTATTATTTTGAGAAACTGAGGGAACTTCTGGCGATACACCTAACTGAACCCCACCAGAAATGTTGCCGAGACTGTTGTCTATTGTTATTTCATTGTTTATTTCGTTGGGTTCTTCGTATGAATGCAAGTCAGTTGTTGCATTTTCGATAAACAACTGCAACAACACAGATTTTTTAATGTTCTTTGTCAGTTTAATCCCTGTTTTGAACACTTCATCTGAAAGCTTTTCTACAGTCCAATTTGCAGGATTTATTTCCATGGGATGCTCTGTCAGTTTCTATGCCAAGGCTTAGCATTTCTTCCCTTTCATTGAAATTTTTGCTGTGGATACACGCTTCCATTTAGGAACATGCTGTGGAACATTTCCATTATAGTTTACATGTATGTCGCCATCAGTGGAAGAATAATTACATTCGGAAAAGTCTTCAAACATCAAACATTGCGATCTGTCCTGATGAGTGTAAATTGCTTGATCTCTACCAAGTTCTTCCAGAATTACTGATTTTAGCCTCTCTCAAGTGTCCGTAATCACATCTGGAGGATAAATGGGAACTACTTACAGCAAGGCTTGTCAAAGTTCAACTCATATGTTGTTTTTAACACTTTGTATTTGTTGAATAATTGTTCTCAGTGAGTGATTTGAAAGAAACAATGCTAATGGTGCAACGGCTGCAGGATTTGCATTTTATCGGGGCTGGTCAGCCCAGGCCCTGAGATCATCCCTGAGAGTGCTTCTTTCAGGGCTGTTTTTCCAGCCCTGACAAAATGCAACACAAAACTAAACTATTAAGGCATGATTAAAAATCGGCCCCGAGTATGCCACTCGACACTCAAATCTTGTGGACTCATTTCAGGCCCCGGCCATTTTTCAAAATGCAAACCCTGGGCTGAGAACAAAGAGAACCGATAGCATGCCTGCTAAAACTAGGGACACCTGTTGTAGCTAGTCAGATTTGCAGAAGTGGACTAATCGAGATGAAATGCAGATTTCTGAATCATGGCCAGTAGGATTCACAGAAAGTGGTCTACTCTGTATGGGTGCATCCATGATCAGTCAGTTGCCAGGCCAAAGTCATTTCAGAATACCTGTCCAAAATGGATAAGTCCACTTTAAGGTTCCAATAAAAATACAAGAATTTCAGTTGATTTCATCTGTTTGGTTGAATAAGGGCATCATGCCTGAATATTGAGAATGAAGTTTGAACCAATAAGTTCTATCTTATGTTGTGACAATATTCAAATTTTTTGTGCCACGATATCAACTCCGAAGTAGCATTATCAATAATCTCAGGAATTAGTACAGTGGAACCCTGTTAATTGAATAGCCACTTTGCCTATGGAAATAATTCAATTAACAGGAGTATTCATTTAACAGGGATTGTGTCTCTTTCCTATATTCTAGAGATAAACTTAGCATTTATTCTATTATATCTTGTTTGACAGAGCTCCATTAGCTCTGTCAAATAAGATATAATAGATTAAATGCCTGTATTGGATGTACTGAGGCCAAATAGGTCTATAAACAAAGGAAAACTGGGGATCGTGAGGATAATTTCTTAACAACCTACCCTACAATTGTTTACTACAGGCTTGCACTACAGTGGAAGTCCCTAACTCGGAAAATATACTCTCTATTTTGATCTTTCCCAAGCGATTTGGGAAAGAAAAGTGGTGCAAAAGCACCAAGAAAAAATAAGTAAAAACTGGGTCGAGTGCTACCGACGCACACCCAGTAAGGGACACTCTTCTAGTACAGATCCATGGCTTCCGGTACCAGTGCGCCGACGTGTAACTAATGACTCATTCTTTTTTCTACTGCGTCTGGCTGGAGAAGACATGCTTCCATTTGCAATTATGAATCAGTGATAATTCAACTCGTTGATAATGGTTACCTTTGACTAGAATTATGGATCTGAGGATCGTATATTAACAGGACTGTGTTTTATATATTCTCGTTATTAATTTCAACCACATTTTCATTGTATTTTTGTATATTCTCCGTGTTCGCGAACCGTGCGGTTCGGACATATAATGTTTGGTTGATAATTTATGTTATCCTTTTGGAAATTATTATTAGCTCATCTTGACAAAGTCAAGCTGAGCTAATCTCATCGCTTCCCGTCCGTCGTCCATCAACACCATGTTTTGGTCTTCTCCTCCAAAGCCACTGGGCCAATTCAAGTGAAAGTTTGTGTGAGTGATGGTCCCAAAGGGGCATTTCATTTTTGTTCAACTCAGCATGCCCAGCCCCATAGGGAGGGAGTGGGGGAAAATGCACCAAAATATTTTTAAAATCTTCTCAAGAACCAGTGTGTACAATGACTTGATATTTGCTATGGAGCTTCCATATGAGGTGTAGAATCAAGTTTGTTCAAATGAAGTTCGTGAAGTAATATTTGGCTTTGTTATAGGAGGGGTAAGATTTTTGGCCCCGCCCAAAATTTCTATTTTCTGAACCGATGGTCCGGTATGAACCAAATTTGGTTTGTGGTAGTATTGGGTCATAAGTACTTGACCCATACAAAAAAAAAAAATTTCCTGCATCCCCATGGGAACCCTGGGAGCTAAAAATAGAAATATTTTCAAACGCCCATATTTCCCAAACTCCATGGAACAGAGAGCTTTTATTTGGTATGAAGTATCCTTATGACCAGTAGAATTGAATGGTGAAAAAAAGTTGCCATCGGTTATGTTAGGGTGTTCTGTAATGGGCATCGAAAAAATGCTGAGTCAGCATATTTACAAAAATTTAAAAAAATCTTTTCTCCAGAACCCATCATCAGAATCTTTTGATATTTGGTATACAGCATTCATTGGGTAGGGGGGGGGGGGGAGGGGAGGGGGGGGGGGGGCAGATAAAAGTTTGTTGAAATAAAGCTCATTGGTTCATATTTGGGCTCTCTACAGGAGCCCAAAGTTTTAACATAGGGTAATATGGGGAATATTCTTTAAAAATCTTCTTCTTCAGAACCACCAGTCAGAATCTTTTAATATTTGGTATACATCATTGTTATGAGGGTCAGATTCTAGATTGTTCAAACCAAGTCCCTAGGTTGAAATTTGGGATTCCTAAGGAAGCCCAAATTTGATCTTTGTTCAATATGGAGGGTAATTTAAAAAAATCTTCTTCAGATCCATCAGTCAGAATGCTTTGATATTTGGTATGCAACATCTCTATGGGGGGCAGATTCAAATTTGTTCAAATCAGATCCCTAGGTATATATTTGGGCTCACTATGGTAGCCCAAATTTTTACTTAGTGCAATATGAGAAAATTTCTTTAAAAATCTTCTTCTTCACATCCACCAGTCGGAATGCTTTTATATTTGGTATACAACATCTCTAGGGGGGTCAGATTCCAGGTTGTTCAATTCGAGTGCCTAGGTTAATATTTGGGCTCCATATGGGAACATGAAATTTAACTTAGTACAATATGAGGGAATTTCTTCAAAAATCTTCTTCTTCAGATTCACTTGTCAGAATGCTTTCACATTTGGTATACAACATCTCTAGGGGGGTCAGGTTCAATTTTGTTCAAATCGGATCCATAGGTCAATATTTGGGCTCACTATGGTAGCCCAAATTTGAACTTAGTGCAATTCAGAGAAATTTCTTTACAATTTCTCTTCTTCAGATCTAACAGTCAGAATGCTTTCATATTTGGTACACAACATCTCTAGGGAAGTCAGATTTAACTGTGTTCAAATCAAGAGTCTGGGTTAATATTTGGGCTCTCCATGGGAGCCGGAATTGGCCATTTTGCTGAAGAATTAAAAATTTTGTATTCAGTACCTTCTAGAAGTACTACGATTAATCCACATAGGTTGTATCAAGGCGCTTCATAGGGGAGCTCTACATTTTACTTATGATCAACTGAAGAAAAGGCATGATGCCCAGATTATTTTTGTCACTCCTGAGGGACTCAAGGATTGACAGTGTAGCCTATGGAGATGGCCTGCTTAATGTAGACTCATTCTTGGACTCTGTTTAAATTGTGTTCTGTACAAGATGAGCGCTTCAGGCCCCGTGGGGCCTCTTGTTTTTATTGGAGTTAGGTGTCAGTGGGGGGGGGGGGGAGGGGGGGGGGCTGTACTGTATGGACAGGATTTCTCCTTTCCATTGAGGGCAGAATTTCTATTTTTTGGGTCCCTGTCAGCTGTCTGGGTTCAGTTGTGTTCCATCCGGTCCTTTAATTTCTGCCATCTTTCTCTCGTAGTTGGAGGTGATCTTCCACTTTCTACATCGGTTGAGTTCACCTTTTCTTCTACTGCTCTCACCTCTGTTATGCCCAGGACTGTTCCTTGTGGGCAATGCCTTTTGCCCAAGCATGTGAACGATTCTCATGCTTCTTGTTCCACTTGTAATGCGTGTTCTTCAGATCGACCCTGTGGGCACTGTGGGTCTTGGTCATCCACTTTTTGGGCTTCTGTGGACCGTGTGGTGCGTTCTCGTGGCCTTTCCTCCCACACCCATGGGAAAGGGGAACACTGTCGTTCGGGGCCTCCCGAAA
The DNA here is from genome assembly GCA_031216915.1 of Pictodentalium vernedei. NCBI lineage: Eukaryota > Metazoa > Mollusca > Scaphopoda > Dentaliida > Dentaliidae > Pictodentalium > Pictodentalium vernedei. Next base: position 264,823,136 of record CM062294.1, read on the forward strand.
TGACCATGTCTGGTGAACCAGAGTTATACCCCCTCCGTGGGGGATGTGTAGTCTTTTCCTGTGGTGGATACTGCAGGAGCTGTTGAGTTGTCCGGTGAAGAGATGCCTGGTTCCGGGACTGTTGTCCCACTCCAGTCGACATCTGAGGCTGTCACTAGGGTTGTGACTCCTCCTTTGGAGCTGAGCTTGGTTGGTCTCTCCACTTTTCCACCGGTTTCAACAGCTCCCGACGTATCTGCTGCTACTGCTGTTCTGCTGCTACTGCTGTTCCGTCTGCAACGTCATCGGTCACCATTTCAGCCGGCCTTGGCTTATCCCTGCAGGGGTCTGCAGAGATTCTGGTAGTGTGGACATGGAATATCGGCCTCAGCCTTCCCTGACTTAAACTCGGCGAAGTCGGAAGAGGTTGCCGGCCGAACACTCTACTGTGGTCTCTCAGCCGTCAAGCCCAGCAGCTTTTTCTTTGGATTCGGATGTTCATGGTGGGATCACCATGGATTCCGTTGCATTACAGTCCACACACTCTGGTCCTACGGCCAGTTTTGCGGGACCAACGCTTCTTGTGCAGCCTGGACCTTCTGTCCCTTAGAGGTCCACGACAACTCTCCTGAGTTCCCGTACTTCAGATCCTCGGTGTATTTCGTATCCCTATAAGCAGCTGCATTCAGATGTTTCGGCTGCCACTCATCGCCCCGCGTCGGTGTACTGTAGGATCGTGACCCTTCGCTGGCTAAAAGGGTCAGGTGTGAAGCCACTTCGTTCCCACATCGAACCGTCTGACACGGGCTATAAGCTTAGGGAGGCCCTCTCCTTGCTCACTCAGGTTCTTTTCAAGAGCTTCCCGTTACCTCCAGCGAGGCTACTAGTGGTTTCCAGGAGCCCCCCGCGGCGCCGCCTCCCAGGATTGGAAGCAGGCCGCTTTTTGATCCCCCTGCTGTGCCTACACCATGGGAGGCATCGGCTGGTTTGCCCGTGATGGACTATGTGTCTTCCGACTCAGAGGATGGGTCAGCCATACCTGACATCGAGAGCCAGCAGTCTTCTGACTTGGGGACAGCTCTTGACTTTGTGTTTGAGTTCCTTCCGGATCTCAAACTTTCTGACCATCCGACGTTGTCAGCCAGGCTGCGATAGTCGGTTGCGCACCTACAGCCTGTGGAAGAACCAGCTTCTGGGCGTCTTTGACCATGCCAGTCAATACAGGTGGTTGAAGCGTTTGTAGCTATGGACTCTTCAGCTCAGTTCCAAGGCTATGAAGACTTCGTTCTTCACCAGGGCTGATACCTTTTTGCCTCCAGTGCGTTATCGTTTCTACGATTCCACCAATCCGTCAGTCTGCCAGACTTTGATGATCTTGGATCAGGACTCCTCCTCCCTCGGGCTTTCCTAGCCCAAGTCGGCCGTTATTCCTATGGCGACTCTGGAGTCCCTGTTGGGCTTATCGAGAGAGATGTTGGGCATGTTTTCTCTCTCGGATCACGTCATCTCTGCTTTGGCTGCTTATCTGCCTCCAGATAAGTTTGATGATGTACAAGCTCCTTTGCATGTGATTTCCAAGGCACTCATGCATCTTGCTCACACGCATGCCTGTAACACGGCTAACTTGGAATTAGTTCGCTGGGACGCTGTGTTGGACACAAGCCATTCCTTCCTGAAGGGCAGCGCGCTGCTCTTCGATCCGCTTCTTTGGTGGGTCCGCGACTATTCTGTGGCGACGGACCAGGATGACATCCTGCGTCATTCCAAAGATCAGCTGCTGCTTCGCCAGCTTGATCAGCCTTCTGTTGGAGGCAGGGACCATTCTAAGCCTATCAATCACCCTTCTGCTTCCTCTGCGAAGCCAAGGGCTGATCCTTTTGCCGCCGCTCCTACTTCTTACTCACGTGGTAAGGGTAAGCGTCAGCAGACCAGAGGGAGGACTCAGGATCATTCATCTAGTAGAGGAGGTGGTTTCTTCTCTGGCGGGCCTCGCCGGGGCTCAAAATGAAGGTCCTCACCTCGATTCGTCCCAGGTTAGAGGAAGCATATCAGAGTTCGCAGACCATTGGGCCACAATTACATCCGATTCTTGAGTGTTAGATGTTGTTTGGTCCGGGCTGTGAATATCCTTCCGGAGGCACCACACTCTGTCGAGAGTGCCTCTTCCAACACAAGTTCCTTCAGATGTTTCATGTCGGGAACTTTTGATCACGGAGATAGACAATCTCATGTCAAAGGGGGCGATCGAGGTCGTCAAGAACATTCATTCAGCGGGATTGTATTCCCGTCTGATATTGGTGCCGAAGAAGGATGGCCGACTCCAACTGGTTATCGATCTGAGTATCCTGAAACAGTCTATCATTGCTCCCAAGTTCAGCAAGGAGACTTTCATGTCAGTTCGCTGCCCCATTCACCAGCGAGATTTTGCTTCTAGCATCGACCTGCGAGATGCTTACTTATATGTTCCAATTCATCAGACATCATAAAAGTATATCGGGTTCGCTTTTCTGGGGCGAGTTTACCAGTTCAAGGCCATGCCTTTTGGCCTCAACCTGGCTCGTTGGGCCTTCACCCGACTGATGTCGCATGTGATAGCCTTCCATCGCACACATTCCAGGGTGACTACTTTGGCATATCGGGACGATATCCTCCAGAGGCACTCCAATGCTGCTCTTCTGAAGTCAGATGTCGATACACTGTGGAGTCTGCTCATATCGCTAGGGTTCAGAGTCAACGAGAAGTTGGACCTGGTCCCTTCTCAGTCGTTTTGTCATCTGAGGATGGACTTCCTTACTCAGCTGAATACGGTAGTGGTTCCCCAGGCGAGGGCTGTGATTCTCTCAGCTTTCGCCCTGACTCTGTCCCAGTCCATGTCCGCGACAGCTCAGAGTATTCTCTGGCTGCTCGGTCTCTGCTGTTTGGTGACGACTTCATTCCTCTAGGTCAGCTGCGTGTCCGACCTTCCCAACACTTTCTGCTCAGTCTTCCCGCCGGTTCAGATTCTGCCTCACGTTCTAGCCAAGATATGAACCTGCAGTTGTCAATTCATTCTGATTGCTCCCCTGTCGCCTCAATGGGTGTGGATCTATCAGCTCCGCTCTCTGTTGGCGGCAGTTCCATCACGTCTCCATCTACGTCGCAACCTTCTTCGCCAAGGTCACCCGAGGAGATTTCACGTCGACCCGACTTCATTGTGCCTTCGCGCATATCTTTTGTCAGGTCCTGTCTTCTCCATAGAGGTTTTACGAGACCAGCAGTGGAGTGCATTTATCTTCAAGGCGGCACTCCACTGGTTTAGCCTATGCAGCTAAGTGGAAGGTCTTTTGTCAATGGTGTGCTGATCACTCTGTTGATTATGCCAATCCTTCGATAACACAGATTGTGGTGTTTCTGGTATATCTGTTTGATTCGTGGGGTCTCCTGCCTGTTATCATCAAAGGGTACAGGTCCATGCTTTCGGAGACCTTTTCGTTTGTGGGAAAGCACTGTATCGGCACTAGTCCATACCTTTCCAAGCTTATTGGGCACTTTTCTTTGAAAAGGCCTAGGATTTTGCAGCTTACCCCAAGATGGAATCTTTCTTGGGTGCTGCTTTGCTTTGGAGGGGGGGGGGGGGCACAGTTCGAACCTTTATCCCAGGTAGATATGTGTTTTCTCCCATACAAGATGGCTTTTCTGATGGATTTTGCCTCAGCCAGACGGTTGATCCAGTCTTTTTCAGGAGCTCTGCCAACAGTGTTACTTTTACCACTGATTGCTCCTTTCTGACCAATAATCAGATACCAGAAACAACTCCACCTCCTATCTGTATCAGGGTGCTTCTTTCTGCTGAGGTTAATCGCCCTTTGCTCTGTCCAGTTCGTGCACTTCGCATTTATCTCAACTGGATACAGTTCATTAGGAAAGGCAGGAAACGATTCTTTCTGTCTCTTATTCCTGGTCGACAGAAGATCTCTCCTCAGTCCATTTCTCGATGGATTTCTCTTGCTATTTGCACGGCCTATGCTCATCTAGCGACTGACAATTGTATTACCAATTGTATTTCTGTCCATGAGGTGCGTGCCTTATCTACCTCCTGGGCTTATGCTAACTCCGTCATGTTGTCAGATGTTATGCAGGCAGCCTACTCGAGAAATGCTTCTACTTTCTCCACCTTCTATCTGCGACAGTTGCAGGAGCAGTCTGAGGACCGTTTTTCTTTGGGCCCTCTTTCTTCTTCTCGGGCTGTTGTCTACCCTAGTCATTAGGCTTCTTCAAGGTCAGTTTCAACCCTGTGCTGTTTTACTGTTCTTTCTATCTGTGCATCACACAGAGCCATACGCCTCATCTCTCATTGTCTGTTACTAATGTTTGTGATGCTATGGTTTGATAGGCCTTGGGAACTCTTCTTCTATTCACTGTTCCAGTGCAGTCGGGTTATGTGGGGGTTGGTTATGTGATTCCCTCCTTCTTTTGTCTATTCATCCTGTAGTAAACAATTGCAGGATAGGTTGATAAGAAATTTAAATTTTATAGTAAATTTCCTTTCTTATTATACCTACCACAATTGTTTACATGGAGGCCCTCCCGTCTTCCCGAATCCTTCTTCCCCGCTGATCACATAACTCCAATGTTGGCGGATTCAAAAGAATGAGTCATTAGTTACATGTCTGCACACTGGTACTGGAAGCCGTGGATCTGTACGGGGAGAAGAGGGACCCCTACTGGGTGTGCGATGGTAGCACTCAGCTTATTTTTTCTTGGTTCTTTTGCACCACTTTTCTTTCCCAAATCGCTTGGGAAAGATCAAAATAGAGAGTACATTTTCCAAGTTAGGGCTTCCACTGTAGTGCAAGCCTGTAGTAAACAATTGTGGTAGGTATAATAAGAAAGGAAATTTACAATAAAATTTAAATTTCTCGACAGGTTACTAGATTTTTTATTCAATTAACAGGTGTTTACTCTATAACCTATATTCAATTAACAGGTCAAATTTGTACTTGAGATATGGTAAATGGTTTTGTGTTGTGGAAATTATATTCAATTAACAAGGTTATTCAGTTGAGAGATATCCAATTAAGTGGGCTCCACTGTTTCAAGAAGAAAAACATGTTACAACCAGCACTCACTTCACTTATATAGAGTATGATAACAGTAATACATGAATGTCGGTCAGAATAGTATATTTCAAGCTATTCTGTGATCGAGCTTGATTGTGTACTAAAATACGAACAACAACTGATCCATCACAGGTTAATTGAATAAATCAAATTGGCACTACATGACATTTAGATGTGTATATTCAGTCCTGGAAATGAGATGGGTGCGAGTGCAATTGCTCCTGTCAGCACCCGTGATTTCTATTTTACGGGAGCTGAAAAATGCACTCGGAAAATATTGTGGAGCACTAATATACTGTGAGGGCATATAAATGTGTGTTGTTTTGAGAAAGTAGCACTCTGCAGCCAGTGGAAAGTTCCTGTCGTAATTCAGCAATTCCTTATACATTTACCCCTTGAACCCGATCTGCCATTTTTCTGGACTGAACATGAAATGTCATAACGCCATTAAATAGGAAGGCTGTTCAGTAAATGTGTGGGGTAGAGTAATCAGTATTTTCAAAGTGCAGCCCCAAGGCTGCACGTTGAAAATATTGATTGATCTGCCCCAAATAATGAATATGGACTCTTCTAATTGCTGCCATTGAACTGGCATTGAAGATACCACTAGTGTTCAAAGGGTTAAGGTTTCTGGTGTTTGGTGACAATATTCCCTCGAAAATTCATATACTATCATTTTACGGGTGCAATTTACTCCCGTCTCTGGATTCACGGGAGCTTAAAACTGTACCCGTCTATTTTGTTCATTACTGGCACTGCATATTGTTGCAAAATTCCATTCCATGGCTTGATAGAGTTTTTCCCTTTTGTTATTTTGTACTGCTGAAAGATTCAAATTTGTCTCCAAAGATCACATCTTTCTCACTTGCATCTTCAATCTTTTATCAGTGCTTACTGCTGTGGCATCTCTGTCCCCAGATACATATATAGATTTCAGTTTTGGTTACCAAACCTACCAAAATGTACCTGTGATCTCTCATTATACCTCCATTGTGAAAAAGTGTTGACTGGAAAAGTGAGGACTAGATAGAGATCACCAGAATATCTGTCCCATCCCATCCATTTTCACCTGTTTTGTGCATTATTTTATGTGAAGAGGAATTAAGTGTTGCCCCTGTTTTTCCATATGTACATCTGTTTGCATTCTGCACGATACATTTAGTTTTCTTTGGTGGAATGTAGTAGATCCAGAGTTATGGCCCTTGATTGTAGAAACTTTGCTTCTTTTGGTTTCCTCAAATCTTTATATCCCTTTGGTAAAATCTGTAAAAGAGTTTTCAGTAAATAAGCCCCAGAATTTGGCATTGGTGAAACATACTTTTTTAAAATTGGAGCACAATCTCTTGCTACACAGTTGGTCAGTGGTTACGGGATTGGACTTCAAACCAAAAGGTTCACAGTTCGATCACCACCATGGGTAACTGTTTTGTGTCCTTAGGTAAGAAACTTAATCCTGATTGCCTGTGTAGGGCACAGTGATGCTGCACGACGATGGTGGACCTGTTTTAAACCGATGCCAACCCTGCTTGTTTGGAGTTAGTACATTGGGGAATCTGATAGTTGCCTGTCACTGCTTGGTGGTTCTCTATGGGTACTCTCATCTGCCACCTGTAAAACTGTCGGACACGAGGTGATCCTGGGTGTCGTATGTGTTGTTAAACTCCAATAAAAAAAAATAATTAAAAAAACACTTTTAAAATTAGACATATTCTTCAACTATCTGTTCCTATTCAGTTGCAAGAAATTGTTCTGATCATTATGTCAGAAAAAAAGTGATTTGTTTCCTGTCAAATTGAAAGTTGTCTTTGTCAGTGACCATGATGGGTCATTTATTTGCAGGCTTGTCTTGGACAGAAAGATTACCTGTTTGTAATAGATGAACAGGAGAGCATTTCGAAGCTGATATGTTAGAGCATTGAAACAAAACCATATTATTTTGTCAAATTTTTTTTCAGGATCTTCACCAATGTATTCTTCTATTTCATTGTCACATAAGTTTGATATTTGGGGGGAAAAATATTTGCTAAATCCATGTGACTGTGACTGACTGTTTTAACATCTTATATGCTGCTGAGTCCGACTAATAATTTCCTGCCCAGGACAGGAAATCTCTTGCTACAAAAATAAGTAAAATTTGAGTATATTTAAAATAAATTTTCTGCCTCCTAATTGTATCAACTTTTTGACCAGCGATTTCTTGAGTAAAATTTTCTTGAATTTTTTTAATCAGATCTAGTCATGGCTGATTTACAGCAGCCATGACTAGATTTGATGAAAAATATTTAAAAAATACTCCACATGTTGTGAGTTGAAGATTATATTACAACATTTACAGTGAGCACTAAGTTAATTGATGGTCATTCATCCTTTTTTTCAGTTAACAATGAATGATTTTAGTGTTCACAGAATTATTGGTAGGGGAGGGTTTGGGGAAGTGTATGGTTGTCGGAAAGCAGATACAGGAAAAATGTGAGTACTTCTTTATTTTGTAACATAATAATCTTGGAAAGCCCTAAAAAGGCTTTTCAATTATTTTATCTCACACTGATTTTACAGTACAGTGGAACCCTGTTAACTGAATAGCCAATTGGCAAAAGCTGTAAACTGTGCTTTTATACTATTTTATCTTGTTTGACAGACATCGTGAGCGCAATTGCTTAGTGGTTAGACATTGGACTTCAGACCGAAAGGTCCATGGTTTGATCCCCACCAGGGGTAACTGTCTTGTGTCCTTGGGCAAGGCACTTCATCTCAATTGCCCATGGTAGTGCTGTGTACTGAGGGGTACTTTACGTCGATGATGCACTTTTCTTCAATCAATACTAACCCTGCTTGTGTGGAGTTAGTGCACTGGGGAGTACTGTTGAAACGATTTTTCGACTAGTCGACGCCAATGCGATTAGTACTAAACAAATCTATTAACCGATTAGTGAATCACCCATCGATTAGTCGCCTGAGTGTATTCTCTAAAGCCTTGAAGTTTCCACTTTGTGTTCCTTTAAGAAATTTAATTTAATTTTATTAAAATTAATTCAGTGCTTTCGATTTGAGGTATGCTATCGCACTCATGCTTCTACATTGGAAACAAGAAGCTCTCTTTTTCGTGCTTCTCTAATTTTCAAGAAAATAGATGAAATTACTGGTCAAAGATTTGTGATTCCATTATACTGATTAAAACACACAAATGAGGTGTGAACAGTATGCTTTCAAACTGTTGTGTCATTTTAATTAATACTGACAGGCTGTGACAGCGGAAGTACATCTACAAATGTTCAGCTTTTTCAACACGTTCTTATTTTGGGTAAATGTTGCTGTAATAAGATTGGTCAGAAAATAAAACGTCACATAAGGCTATAAAAAAAAGAACCTCTGTTTCTCAGGCCCACGCGCATGGTCATTTTTGGTGCGCATGCAACCTTTTTATGACACCAAAAAAATCTTTAAAAAAAATTTGAGACATTGTGCTCATTTCGGTAAATCGATATCGATGCGTTCGCAAATTTTAAATTAACACACTTCAAGCTTTTTCTACATCATACCTTAATAAAGTGGATGGGTTTTAGCAATATTCACGACAGAAAGTGTTTTATTCTGTAAAAGGTAAGTCATAATGACAGCAAGAAGGAAGGTGTCTTTCAGTCTGACAACAAACAGTCACAAAGGGGAATGGTCGATTCGCACCACGTTTGATTCGCACCAACCCTCAGAAAGTCTGCAAAGTCAGGTGCTATGTTGAATGGAACACAGTCTCCTGGCATTTATTTTTAGTAACATTTGTATTGTAAATGGCCGTCATTGGGAATTTGTGTACTGTTATTTGAAACCGTTACGAGTTTCCCAGTTAATTTAAATAAATGCATTTGAGATGCAGGATAATTGGATAACTAATAGTAACCATTGCTTGATATAAAAGTAACAGTCATAGTTGAAAATAAATTGCATATAGGCAGGTATGTGCGGTCGAATTGATTATTAAAAACACGCAAACATTTGTTTTGTATTTCATTTTCAGATTTAAAAAAATATGATTTATGGGTGAACTGCTCGTTCAAATGGGTTGTGATAATTTTGAATATAAAGGGGAAAAATTGCGATTCTCGATTTTATTAGGCAGGTTGTGAAAGGATTTTTTTTTGTTGGTAAAATAAATCTCTGAAAGTTGGCACTTCGACATTTGATTTGTCCCAGAGACGTTTCAACCCGAGACGTTTCACCCACGAGGCATTTCGTGACTTTCGTCCTTTGTTATAATTTTCACGTTTCACTGAAAAAAACAAACATTCAAACCCCACTTCATTTACGACCCAACACCCCTGTGGTGAATAACCAATATATTTGCGAAATTTTGCGTGGTCCACCAGGCGTTTGGATGGGGGTCAAATTACCACAAACAAACCTCTCGGGGAGAAAATAAAAAGAAAAAAAAAAACCTGCCCGCCCGCATGCTTTTTTGGAAAAAATGGCCTGAGAAACAGACAATCAACTTTGTATGGCCTAATGATATTTACTATTGAAAGAAGTTTTACAACTCGCATTTTGTAGTGCACATACTGACCAAACAAATCGCACTGTTTAGTCACATGATGTATTTAATATTCAATGAGGCTGTTGTTAAAAGTTTGTCTTGCTTTTCATTGGGGGTTGATTAAGTTATGCAGGTCATGGAACAATCACGTCATCAGAGTACACTTCTTCAGTGACCTGTTTTATGCGGTCAAAGTTTTTTAGCACAATAACAAAGTGCAGAAATTTCTTATTAAACCACAATATACAAGGGAATTTTGCGGGAAAAGTTCAATTTCGTTTAAAAATATTTGACATATATGAATATTGGAACACCAAAGATTTATTATTAGACCAATTTATTTTTTGCAGCACCGGTTGTTTGGTCGTAAGGACATGGAGATATCGGCTTCCGTAATGTCGCGCAGATAGACCCATTAATTATATTGTAATTTGGAAGCCACTCAGCCAATGAATTTAGTTAATAACCTGTTTTGGAGAAATTTATTGCTTAGTTTAGCATCTGACATTGCATAACCGACTAGTCAATTAATCGCCGACTACTCCCCGGCGATTAGTCGATTAGTAAAAATCCAAATGGCTTTAATCATTTCAACACTTCTGGGGAGTTAGACAGTTGCTCACTGCTGCTCTGTGTTTCTCCCCGGGTCGTCCAGCTTCCTCCACCCATAAAACTCTCCGACACGTGGTGACCCCGGTTGTCTAAAGTGTCACTAAACCCCAATAAACAATAAACATTGACCGAGATCATAGCTCACTGTGTGTACCCATCTCCAACCTTGACCCAACAAATTTCTCATTGCGTTATGCACTTATTGACTTATTCCTTTCTGATATCACAAACAGCTGGTATCTCAAATTCTGCAAAGAAAGTGATGATTTTCTAAAAAAGAAAAAAAAAAAATCAGGTGGGGGAAGGTATGTAAGGTGTTGGGGTGCAATGTGAGATAATCAGGTGAGGGAAATAAGCTGATACACTGGGACTGGTAGGGGTGTTTGGGTGTATTTTACTCAGTTTTGGAAGAAATGCACTGACAGTCTGAATCAGAATCAGCTGATTGTGATCTCATTGGCTCATGACCCATTCTCACAATTGGCTCATCACTAGTACGAATCCTGTTTTGGGTAAACAGTGAATGAGGAGAAGGGTGAATATTAGTTTGCAAACACACCACAGTGAATACTAGTGTTTCTTTCTTCACTAGACTGGTTTCCAATACATCACTCCCAGCAGGCATATTGATGCTTCTTTTGGCATAATGATGGCAGCATTCTAGATAACACTTCATCAATTTTTATTCCATTGCAAAGTTTTGCAGGTGGCACTAATTGTTTGCTTTCTCACTGACAGGTTGTTTCTAATTTGCAACTGTTTACAACTTCAGTTGTTGGAAACAATGAATGAAAGTAGGTTTTTTCAGTTGCTGAAAAACTAGTATAAATTGAAGGCCACTCAACTGATGTATAGATTTTTGTCATACTGTGTTTTCTTCGCTTGTTTTGTATATTCCGAGAGATTTGTATGTAGGAGGTGGAGAGATATACCAAAAACCAAAACCGATTCTGAAATCAAAACTTTCTGCATTTTCAAATTTTCGTACATTCACTATTTCTAGGGCATTGTTGAGGCTTGGTAGAAGTTGAAGTGTTCATTTTCATGAAAGAAACGTCTCGGTTTCTTTCTAGTTTTGTGAACCAAACTTACTGACCTGTGCAATTGTCCTGAATTCGCACTAGATGTCCAGTTGCAAAAGCCTGAAATTGGCCTTTAAAGGTCAAGGTGTGCTTGGAACAAGTCACAAAATTACTGTAGATAGGATTTGTGTTGGCAAAAGGATGCCAATATTGAGCTCATTGGCAGTGGCATTTGATACAAGAACAACTTATTATGCCCCTGAAAATTTTTTTCGGGGGTATATAGTCGAGGTCTCAGTACTTCCGTACGTCCTTGCGTCTGTATGAACATTTTGTATTATAACTCGAGCATCAGTTGTCGGATTTTGATGTTCTTTGCTATGGTGATAGGGCAGCTTGGGGGAACGGATGCCCTCATACCTAGCGTTTCGTCTATTCATATTTGGTAGAGTTATGGCCCCTGTATGTTTTTGGCCTCTGTTTCTGACTAAGGTAAATTGTACCATTGCCTATAGGGTTGTTTGGATGAACCAATTCTCTTCAAACATTCAGAAGTTCCTATGTCCATTCATCCGTCCGTCCGTATGAACATTTTGTATTATAACTCGAGCATCAGTTGTCGGATTTTAACCCTTTACCCAACGCAACGGCCAAAACCGGCCAGCGCTATTCTCAAAAATCGCCAATTAATTTTCAAAATATTTTCATTTTTTGTTTCAAAAACATAGGTTATGACCCCTCGTTGGAACGAGCTCGTTCCAACAAGGGGTCATAACCTAAGTTTTTGAGACAAAAAATGAAAAAAATTAGTTATTCAAGAATTTTTTTTGCAAGTGTCGTCTGCTTTTCATGTTAGGTAAAGGGTTAATATTCTTTGGTATGGTGATAGTGCAGCTTGGGGGAATGGATGCCCTCATACCCAGCGTTTCGTCCTTTCATGTTTGGTAGAGTTATGGCCGCTGTTTGTTTTTGGCCTCTGTTTCTGACTAAGGTAAATTGTACCATAGCCTACAGGGTTGTTGGATGAACCAGTTCTCTTCAAACATTCAGAAGTTATTTATTTACATGCAAGTCTGACTTTGCTACCTTCGGGGGCATAAGCACATGCGTTAGCGTTGCTCCTGTTCTATATTTTCCTGTTGTGAATTCCCCTTTTTGTAATATCAGCAATCTCATCAGTAAAGTAAATATTGAACATTTAACCGATACTGTGGTATACCCCACGGAAATACCGATGCCTATTCCAAATTCCAATACCGCACATTTCTAGTAGGAGGTATATGATGAGAAGGGTTCTCTCCTTGTCTCAGATTTTTGCCGAGCTGACCAAGATCAACAGGGCTATTAAATACAATTTTTAGCTCAACTTGACAAAGTCAAGTTGAGCTATTGCCATCACTTCTCGTCTGTCGGCGTACGTACGTACGTACGTCCACAATTTTCTTTGGCACACCTCACAGGTCGCATTTATGATGAGATCACTTTGAAACTTGGTATGCTTGTTTGGAGTGACCTCTAGATGGGAGCTATCGTTTTTCTTCAATTTCCGTCAAAAAATGTTGCCGCGGCCAACGTTCTTAGAACTTAGTTTAGTCAAACCACAATATTTCCCTTTGGCTCATCCTACAGGGCACATTTATGATTGGATTGTTTTGAAACCTGGTATGCTTGTTTAGGGTGACCTCTAGATGGGAGCTATCGATTTTCTTTCATTTCCGTCAAAAAACCTTGCTACGGCCAACATTCTTAGAACTTAGTTTATTCAGACCTCAATATTTCCCTTTGGCACACCCTGCAGGGCACATTTATGATTGGATTGCTTTGAAACCTGGTATGCTTGTTTGGGGTGTCCTCTAGACGGTATCTATCGATTTTTTTCCATTTCCGTCAAAAAATGTTGTCAGTGTTCTTAGAACTTAGTTGGTCATACCTCAATATTTCCCTTTGGCACACCCCTACAGGGCACACTTATGATTAGATTGCTTTGAAACCTGGCATGCTTGTTTGGGGTGACCTCTAGATGGGAGCTATCGATTTTCTGCAATTTCCGTTTGAAAATGTTGCTGCGGCCAACGTTCTTAGAACTTAGTTTAGTCAGACCTCAATATTTCTCTTTGGCACACCCTACAGGGCACATTTATGATTTGATTGCTTTGAAACCTGGTATGCTTGTTTAACTTGGTGTGTTCATTAGACAAGACCTTTCGATAACTATTGATTAGCATTCATTTCTGTGAAAAAAGTTGCCATTTACAGTAACCTCTGAACATGCTGCATTTGTGTATAAACATTCTTCCTTTAGCCAGTCTTACAGTTTACATTTAAAAATTAATGGATTACTCTGTTCTTCAATTATGCCATTTCATTTATATCTTACCACTTGAGTTCAAGTTTGTCAAGTTGAGCTACAGTGTCATTGACACTTTCATTTGTTTCTCAGACACCTTCCTCATCATTGAAAATTTACCTCATCCTTCCTTTTTTAGCTGAAAATCTCTTCACTGATACTATTTTTTGTACTTGTAGTACTAAAAATTTAACCAACTATTTCTTATTTGACAGAGTTTACGAGCTCTGTCAAACAAAATACAGTTGGTTAAATTTTCAACTGCAGTATAGGAAATTTTCACGGCTGAAAATGCAGTTTTTTCTACAGAATAGTGTAAGGAGGGAAATAATTTCCCCTTAAAATAAAAATAAAGTTTTTCTTCCTCATCATAAAATTGAGCGAAAATTGCCCGAGAAACAAGAAATGTTTCAATAGGCCAAATTCCCAATATATCTTTTTAGTGAAGAGCTATGTTATGAAAGGAAAGAAATTAAAAATAAGGAAATTTATTGAGTGTTGGTTGATTTCTTTCATCTTGTGATTCTATGATTGTCTGACCTTAGAAATAACCTAAGTCGTCAGTTTTCATAATCTCTATACTCGCTATAGAAGCCCCAAGAATAGTAGAATATGTTGTTGATATATTCAAAGACTATTTCTACAGCCTGGGATGAATAAATTAACATGAATAAAGTAAAATATCCTGTTCCATTATATCCTTGAGAGATAGAGTGTTTGTAATCCTTAAGGGCTGAATTCTGTCTTTAATTACATTTTTCTGCAACAAAACAGGTGCTCCAACATGCAGTTTGGGGGAAAGCTTGCAGGTTACATTCGAAGTGCCAAGGCAGTTGTTTTTAAGCAAGAAACAACAGCAAAGTCATAGGATGTGGACTGTCAAAGTAAAGCAGAAATGTAAAAAAAATCTCCAGTCACTTATGGGTTAAGCTGATTGATTTGTGTGTTTCAAGATACTGTACACAGGGAAGTACATTTTGATTCCAAATCTTGGGACATCATTATCTTGTGAAGCTCTGGGCAGGTGCTTCCAAAAGATAATGTCATTGAATAAAATCATCTAAGGTAAAAAGTGACAAATTCTTCAACTCATTTTCAATGATAATATGGTATGTATATGAAGATCCAAGATGATTTAATTTCAACTGGAGGTTTCGGATTGTGCTTGAAAAATCCCTAAAATCTGCAAAGTTCTGGAATTTGTTTCTCTAACATATTTACAAACCCTGTGCTGAAGTGTCTACTTGACTACTAAATAAAGATATGGATGTCCGGCATTGGAAGGCAAGTATCACCGTGGCTCATGTAGGCAAATTAAGGCAATCAGGGATTCATCTTGATTAACCCTTTACAAAACAAATCAGCCGCATCTGCCTACATAATATAAAAATTGAGTAGTTGAAGAAAAAGATTTTTCAAAAAATTGAACCCTTTACCCAACGTAGACGATATCAAAATTTATTATTTTAAATATCATTTTTTTAATTTTTTCAAAAAATTTCAACAAAACCATATCATGTGACCCCTCTTTGGAACGATCTCAACGAGCTCATTCCAAAGAGGGGTCACATGATATGGTTTTGTTGAAATTTTTCGAAAAATATTTTTTCAGCTGATGAATTTGCATATTATGCTGGCGGATGCTTGCGATTCGTTGGGTAAAGGGTTAAACAAAACCATATCATGTTTCCCCTCATTAGAACGGGTTACATGATGTTTTATTGAAATTTAAAAAAAAAAATAAATATTTTTTCAACTGCTCATTTTGTAAATTATGCGGGTGGACGTGACCTGTTCATTATGTAAAGGTTTAACATGAATTCTGTAAGTAGAAAGCAGGGGACAGCTTAAAGTGACATATTTGGTCTGCTATTATTAAACATGATTCCTCATCTGGTCCATTTTATTATGTTCTGGAATCCATACACAATTTCCCAGTAGTCAACTGCAGTTCATTTTGAAATTTAAAGTAGCAAATATTTTCCATCATGCATCTGGGAATTTAACCAGTCTGATCAATCAGCTCTTTCAGCAAGATCCAGTTTGTTAAATTCTTCATTATTGGAATATTTGCTTTTTGAAATATTGATATTTTTTACGCCCCTGAAAAATTTTTTTCAGGGGCATATAGTGTTTGTCATTTCCATTCCTCTGTCTGTCTGTCTGTCTGTCTGTCTGTCTGTCTGTCTGTCAGGAAGATTTTCGTGTCCATTGTGCACAAAATGTTTTTTTATTCGAATGAGGTCAAGGTCACATATCAATGTCATAGTTAGGGGGCATCCATGGCCTTGCTGTCACTGTTAGTCTTGTTTACATTAATTTGTCTGGGTTTAAAATGATAATTGGTGGTTTGGTAAATGGGTCTATTTACTCTACCCCAAAAATGCTCTGTAGAATCTCTGACATTGACCATTCATGGTATTTATTTTGCTTAACTGATTGAGTGTTGGAAACCCATATTCGGGCTCTATTCTTAAGTGCAGGTACCACAGTTTAACCCTTTACCGAATGTAATGACCAAAACTGGCCAGCGCTATTTACAAAAGTTGACAATTTTCATTATTTTTTTTGTTTTTTGTCTCAAAAACATAAGTTATGACCCCTCTTTGAAACGAGCTTATCAAGCTCGTTCCAATGAGGGGTCATAACCTATGTTTTTGAGACTAAAAATGAAAAGAATTAGTTATTCAAAAATTTTGTTCGCAATTGTCATCTGCTTTTCATGTTAGGTAAAGGGTTAAAGGTTTTATACAGTGTGGCTATGGTTCACATTAACTGGTAGAGTGCTGGAAGCCCATATTTGGGCTTTATTCTGAAGAGTAGGTACAACAGCTTGAAGGCTCATATTCTGTCCATGTGCTTTGTATTATCATTGAATAAATATTATTTAGTCTGTAAGGGTTTGCCTTGTTACAGTTTATGGGAGAGTGCAAATGCACTCTCCCATAAATTGTAACAAGGCAAAGACATGTGTACAAGATTTGATGGCCAAAAATAATTTAGCACTCTACCAGTTAATAAATAATTGGCTGAAGTCACTTCTTATGTTGTGGTCAGATTGTAGCAGATGCAGAAAGTGACCTTAAACTTCAATAACATTATTGATAATAGGCAAATGAAATGATGGTTTGACCTATATGTACGGGCAGGGGCCTCGCAAAGAAGGCCACTTGGAGGGGGTGTAAACCTAATTTGACCCTACTCTGATGTCTCAAGTCACGAATGATAAAATATTCCAACAACATTATTGTTGAAGACATGTCTTGATGATGTAGCTGGCATATTAGTCAGTAGGACCTATATTTTAAGAACTTCAGAGTTCTTGAATTTATGTGTGGTTAAATACATGCTGTTGTAATTTCTTGAAACAAATGGGCTTCCCATTATCTTAATTAATTTCCATGTAGCATATGCAAATTGATCATCCTGGGCCCCCATCAGCTGAATTGGGTACCACAGACTTCACCATATGTATGACAAACTGTGTTTGACCTAATGCTTTACCTGCTGCTGGCGGATATTCCTGCCATGGACAAATAATCTCTTACCACAAGAATAATTATATTTGGGGCATTTTTAATTAAAATAAATTAAATCAAGTTTTTTACCAGTAATTTCTTCAGTTAAAATACCAAAATATTTTCATCAAATTCAGTCATGGCTGCTTTTCAGCAGCCATGACTAGATTTGATAAACATATTTTTAGAAATACTCAGCGGGTTCAGTTAAGTCCAAATATGAAATCTTGCTTTGAAAGAAAGTACATGTTTACTAGCAAAGGGGGAATCAGTACCTGAGACTGCAATTCAGATAAAAACGTCCCAACAACTTTTACCCTGTGTACTTGTCTGTTTTATGAAATTTATTTTTGGGTGATGGGTTAACCCTGAGGGGCCTGGACAAGTGTTCGGAATTCCCACCAGCCCAAAGCCTTTATACGTTCTGTGGCTTAGCAGTGATTTCTAGTTAAGTCTTGGCTGCTTAACAGACTTGAGTAGAAACCACTGCATACCTAATTTGTTGTCAACCGGATTTCCTCATAATGGCATGTAAAGGGCATCTGTTCTGAGGTTTAAAAGTCGGAAATATATCTTTAAGGGTTAAATTTGCTTTTTGGCATTTTATTCAAGTGAGATAGTTTGTTATCATTGAAATATATCAGTTGCTGAGTGCTAGTCATTAGTATCTTCTATTCTGTCAATTTCATATGAGGAAACAGAATAATTGGTGCTGGTGCATCTGGTACATTACACTCTTAAACCTTTTTATAACTCTGTCCATTAGTGTACAGTAAAAAGTTCAAAAAGGTGCCAAAGAGATGTCATATATGCATAACTTTCTATGCCATGCGACTTACCATCCATGTACAGTATTGCCACTGTGGACTAATCCAAGCGTGGGCAGTGATGTCCACGCATACATTTACCAGGTAATAAAAATCACCATCAGCAAAAATTTAATGAAGCACTGGGTTGTACCCGGTGCTTTATTATGCTCTGACCTTCGAAGGAGGATTCAGGGTTATCTAGTGAAACCTTCCGTCCATCTGTCCATCCATACAAACATTTTGCATTGTACAAGGAACGGGATTCATCCAATAATTTTCCCCAGAGTTATTGCCCTTTTTCCCTTCTGTCTGTCTGTCCATACAAATGTTTTGCATAGTAACTTCAAAGCCATTTGACAGATTTCGATCTCCTTTGGGAACGATGATAGACCTGCATGGGGGAACAGATATGCACAAGGAACAGGTTCCATCCAATAATTTTCCTCAGAGTTATAGCCATTTATCCATTCTGTCTGCCTGTCTGTACAAACGGTTTTGCATTGTAACTTCAAACCCATCAGTTGGATATGGATCTCCTTTTGTATGCTGATAGACCTGTATGGGGTAACGGATATGCCCAAGGAATGGGTTCAGTCAATAATTTTTCCCAGTGTTATTGCCCTTTTTTTTAGCTCAATTTTGATGTAGTGAAATTTGAAGTTATGTCATGGCCTGTCGTCCATCTGTCCATCCATCACCAATTCAATACGGCTTGGGCTAGAGACCATGAACTGATCTTTCTGAAACTTTTTGGGTACCTTTGTTATCACCGTGGGATGAGAACGAGTCCAAAATTCAAGATGCCCACAGGCAGCCATTTTGAACTGAAATTAGTGCAATCAGTTTTTTGTACAGAACTTCTGTATGAAAGTTCTGATTTGAATAACTTTTTGTATGAATGTTTAGTAACATGGAATGCATCACATATAATTCAGGTTTTTTTTAGCTCACCTGGCCTAAAAGGCCATGTGAGCTTGTCTCATCACATGGCGTCCGTCGGTCGTCGTCTGGCGTCCGTAGACTTTTCACATTTTCATCTTCTTCTCTGTAACTGCTCAGCCGGTGTGAACCAAACTTGGCAGGAATGGTCTATGGGAGGTCCTCTACAAACGATCCTCATTTTGTTCCCTCCCGTCAGATGAAAAACATGGCTTCCAGAGGCATTCTTTGATTCTGGTTGGTGGATTTTCAAAAATCTTCTCTGATGAAAATACCCGGCCAAATGTTTTGAAACTTTACATAAATGATGACAGGGACCCCCTCTACCAATGATCCTCATTTAATGTTGATTGGGTCACAAACATGGCCACAGTTGCGGCTTATAGTTACTGTAGAAACCCTTGGGGAAATCACATTCTCCTCTTCTATGGAAAAACCAAGGCGACATGAAAACAAACCTGGCAGGGATAGTCTATGGGAGATCCTCCACAAACGATTCTCATTTTGTTCCCGTGGGTTGAAAAACGTGGCCGCCAGAGGCATTCTTTGATTCTGATTAGTGGAGTTTCAAA
Source organism: Pictodentalium vernedei (assembly GCA_031216915.1). NCBI lineage: Eukaryota > Metazoa > Mollusca > Scaphopoda > Dentaliida > Dentaliidae > Pictodentalium > Pictodentalium vernedei. The sequence continues at coordinate 264,842,558 of CM062294.1, forward strand.
AATCGTCTCCTCAGAAACTGCCAGGCCAAATGTTTTGATACTTCACATAAATGATGACTGTGACCCCCCTCCCCCCCCCCCCCCCCTCTACCAACGATCCTCATTTAATGTTGATTGGGTCACAAACGTAGCCACAATTGCAGTTTATAGTTACTATAGAAACTCTATGGGAAATCACAGTTTCATCTTCTCCGGAACAACTGAGCCGACGTGAACCAAACCTGGCAGGGATGGTCTATGGGAGGTCCTCTACAAATGATTCTCATTTTGTTCCCGTGGGTTGAAAAACATGGCCGCCAGAGGCATTCTTTGATTCTGATTGGTGGATTTTCAAAAATCTTCTCTGAAACTGCCAGGCCAAATGTTTTGATACTTCATACAAGTGATGGATGGGACCCCCTCTACCAACGATCCTCATTTAATGTTGATCGGGTTGTAAACATGGCCACAATTGCAGCCTATAATTACTAAAGAAACCCTATGAGAAATCACATTTTCATCTTCTTCTCTGGAACTACTGAGCCGACGTGAACCAAATTTTGCAGGAATGGTCTGTGAGAGGCTGGAAATATATGGCCACCAGAGGATATATTCTAATGCTTAACCCAATGCCTCTCCTGTCTGCATGAAGATCAATACTGTCAGCAAAATACTTGTTTTTTGAGAATCTGGTAAGGGTTGGTTCCAGGTTTCTCCACTGAAAACTGGGGAAAAAAAACCAAAATATTGTGTATACAAGTCAAAATAAACTGTAGCATAACTGCAATAATCTAAGTAAACTGCTGCTCCTGCCCTGACAAGATCAAAATCTGACATTTTCTGGAAAGCTATCAGTGAGAGCTTTCCAGAAAATGATGTCAGCTCCTGGTCTTATCAGTGCAGGAAGAGAAAGATACATAGTTTATAGGATTATCCTACACAACTTATTTTACCTTGTACTGTAAACAATAAACAAGTGCAACTACTGTATGTTGATATCTGCAGCTGTGAACTAATTATGTATTCTCTCATGTTACTTATCAGAAAATACTGATTGATAACAGGTGTTTGGAAAGCATGGAAGTTTGTAAAAATTCTGTTCCCATCATGTCAGCTTAGATGACAGTAATTATATATATCTTTTAAGATCTGTCAAAATTGGAGTAAAATGTGTTACCTGTAACCCTTTACCTGTCCAAAGCTATTTTGAAAGGATACTGTCTGAAAACATTGTAATTTTCAAAATATTTAACCTTCTTTTCCTGATTTTTTTTTTGTTGAAACAGAATTAAAAAATGTGTGCATTTTCAAGAAAATCTTCTTTAAAACTACAAGGCCAAATGGTTTGAAAATTTATTGTGACTGATGACTGTTACCCCCTCTACCAATGATCCTCATTTTAATCTTCATCGGGTTGCAATTACGGCTGCAATTGTGGCTTATAGTTACTATAGAAACTCTATAGGAAATCACATTTTCATCATCTTCACTGAAAGTACTGAGCCAATGTAAACCAGACGTGGCAGGCATTGTCTATGAGAGGTTCTCTACAACTCTTGCTCATTTTATTCCTGTTGGGTGGAAAAACGTGGCCACCAGAAGCATTCTTTGATTCTGATTGGTCAATTTTGAAAACTATTCTCCTCTGAAACAACAGGGCCAAATGTTTTGAAACTTTGCATGGTTGATAACTGGGAAACCCTCCACCAACGTTTCTCATTTTAATGTTGATCGTATTGCAAACATGGCCACAATTGCAGTTTATAGTTACTACAGAAAAAACCTTCTCTCTGGAACTACTGAGCTGACGTGAACCAAAACTTGGCAGGAATGGTCTATAGGAGGCCCTCTACAAACGATCCTCTTTTTGTTCCCATTGGTTGAAAAATGTGGCCACCAGAGATATTGTATGATTCTGTTTGACGGATTCAAATGTCTTGAAACTTCACGGCATTGAAGACTGGGACACCTTCTACCAATGATCTGCATGTAATGTTGATGTAATGTTGCAAGCATGGCCACAATTGCCACTCATGGTTACCATGGAAAGCCTATGGGAAATACCATTTTTGTATGTAGTTCCAGGTGAGCGATTACAGGCTTTGTAGAGCCTCTGGTTTCTCATGCAGAAATTATGCAAATTAGATGAACTTTGATTTATTCAGCGCTACTTGTACACAGTAAGTACACATGTCAATATGGTTTGGGCTAGAGGCTATATTTATGAACCGATCTTCACAAAATTTCTTAGGTCCCTTTGTTATCATTTTGGGACGAGAACGAGTGTTTTGGGGTGTGGTCCGAAATTCAAGATAGCTGCTGATAGCCATTTAGTACCAAAATTAAGTACAATTAGTTTTTTGCACAGAACTTCTATATGAAGGTTCTGATTTGAATAAATTTTTGAAAGAATGTAGTAACATGGAATATATCACATATAATACAGGGTTTTTTCTCGTGCTGAAATTATGCAAATTAGATGAAATGAGATTTATTCAGTTCTACTAAAACACAGTAAGTGCACATGTCAATACTGTTCGGGCTAGAGGCTGTTATTTATGAACCGATCTTCACGAAACTTCTTGGGTACCTACCTTTGTTATCACCTTGGGACGAAAATGAGTGTTTTTGGGTGCAGTCCAAAATTCAAGATGATTGCCGGCGGCCATTTTATACCAAAATTAGGTGCAATCAGTTTTTTGTACAGAACTTCTATATGAAGGTTCTGATTTGAATACATTTTTGTATGAATGTTTTGTGACATGGAATACATCACATATAATACAGGTTTTTTTCTCGTGCATAAATTATGCAAATTAGATGAACTTTGATTTATTCATTCTTCTTATACACAGTTACTACATATGTCAGTATGACTCGGGCTAGAGACTATGTATGAACCACTCTTCGCAAAACTTCTTGGGTGCCTTTGTTGTCGCTTTGGGACGAGAGCGAGTGTTTTTGGGTGCAGTTTGAAATTTCAAGATGGCCGCCAGCAGCTAATTAGACAAACTTTGATTTATTCAGTGCTACTTATACACAGTAAGTGCACATTTCAATAAGGCTCTGGCTAGAGGCACCTAACTGTCACCCACCTTTACAATATTTTACCCGTACATTTGTTACAGGCTATGGTCAGTATTTATGTACAGTCCTTTAAAATACTTTACATGTACCTTTGTTATCAGGTCATTACCTAGATGTATGTCATTGCTGTGTCATATACTATACATGTACATGTCTTACACAAGTTGAGCTACAGTGTCCTTGACACTTTCATTTACTCTTTTGACTTACAAAATTTTTATGTCCCACAATACCTTTAAGGCTACTTCGAACGTACCTACGTGTTGGGGGCAGTGGCTCACGCTTTGCGTTGCCCTTGTTCATTAAATTTTTGAAGATTATTCCTACAATTGGTGTTTGGAATCTGATATTGTGACCGTGGAAATATTTCCCACCCATGGAAAGTGGCAAGTCCATGTCGTCTGTACTGGTGGTTACGTTTTCCCAATCAAACCATAATTATACCACCACTCAAAGAGTAGGGGGTGTACTGGATTACATCTGTCAGTTCGTCCGTTTGTTCTAAAAATAGGAGTTAAACTTTTCGTGCAAGAACTTCCAAATGGTGATTTGGATTTGGATTATTTATGGTATGGAAAACAACTAGCACAATATACTTAACATAGCATACAGGTTTTTCTCTTGTGTCTAAATTATGCAAACTAGCCAGCCATCTTAGTTTTTAAAAGTGTACTGTTTATACACAAAAAACCCCAAATCAACGGAACTCAAGCAATGTAAGACCAGTTGTTATGAAACTTTATTCCATGGTGTTTATTGATAGGAGGAAGAGGATATTATAAGTTATCTCCGCCAACATGTATGGTATATGGTGATCCTGGCAACATCATTTACAGTCCTGGAAATGAGACGGGTGGGAGTGCAATTGCTCCCATCAGCACCGTGATTTCTATTTTATGGGAGCTAAAAAATGTGCTTGTTGAAATATATTGTGGAGCACTAATATACTGTGAGGGCATATAAATGTGTTGTTTTAGAAAGCAGCACACTGTGGCCAGAGGCAAGTTACTGTCATAATTCAGCTATTCCATGTACATTTAACCCTTTGAACACTAGTGGTATCTGCCATGTCAGTTCAATGTCAGCAATTAGAAGAGTCCATATTCATTATTTGGGTAGACCAATCAATATTTGCAATGTACTGATTGGTCTACCCCCACACTTTTACTGAACAGCCATCCTAGTTAATGTTCCTGGCTAGAAAAGGGGCTGCTCGGGTTCAAAGGGTTAAGGTTGCTGGTGTTTGGTGACTGTATTCCCTTGAAAATTCATATACTAACATTTTACGAGTGCAATTTGCTCTCATCTCTGATTTCACGGGAGCTTAAAACTGCACCCATCAATTTTGTTCATTTCCAGCTCTGCATTTGTGGTATTGATACTGCTACAACATGCAGCCCGATCATACTATAAATACAAATATTGATGGAATGCTGGATATAATGAACAGGATTCACACAAGTCCTTGAAGTGCTTGAAAGTGCTTGAATTTGACATCTGTTTTTTCCAGACCTGGAAACCTTTGAAAAACAGGGGTTTTTTTTTAACCAGGTGCTTGAAAAAGTGATTGAATTTTGAACTTGCTGGGCAGTCCTATTATAAAATTGAAGATATTGAAAAAAAAAAGAAGTATGCACGTTTATTTTTTATTTTTTAGCTCATCTTGACAAAGTCAAGCTAAGCTAATCTCATCGCTCTCCGGCCATCGTCCTCCGTCCGCCGTCTGTCGTCCGTCAACACCATGTTTTGGTCTTCTTCTCCAAAGCCACTGGGCCAATTCAAGTGAAAGTTTGTGTGAGTGATGGTCCCAAATGGGCATTTCATTTTTGTTCAACTCAGCATGCCCAGCCCCATAGGGAGGGAGTGGGGGAAAATGCTCCAAAATATTTTTAAAATCTTCTTCTCAAGAACCAGTGTGTACAATGACTTGATATTTGCTATGGAGCTTCCATATGAGGTGTAGAATCAAGTTTGTTCAAACGAAGTTCGTGAAGTAATATTTGGCTTTGTAATAGGAGGGGTAAAATTTTTGGCCCCGCCCAAAATTTCTATTTTCTGAACCGATGGTCCAGTATGAACCAAATTTGGTTTGTGGTAGTATTGGGTCATAAGTACTTGACCTATGCAAAAAAAAAATTCCTGCATCCCCATGGGAACCCTGGGAGGTAAAAATAGAAATATTTTCAAACGCCCATATTTCCCAAACCCCACGGAACAGAGAGCTTTTATTTGGTATGAAGTATCCTTATGACCAGTAGAATTGAATGGTAAAAATAACTTGCCATCGGTTATGTTAGGGTGTTCTGAAATGGGCATCGAAAAAATGCTGAGTCAGCATATTTGCAAAAATTTTTAAAAATCTTTTCTCCAGAACCAATCATCAGAATCTTTTGATATTTGGTAAACAGCATTCATGGAGGGGTCAGATAAAAGTTTGTTGAAATAAAGCTCATTGTTTCATATTTGGGCTCTCTACAGGAGCCCGAAGTTTTAACATAGGGTAATATGGGGAATATTCTTTAAAAATCTTCTTCTTCAGAACCACCAGTCAGAATCTTTTAATATTTGGTATACATCATTGTTTAGAGGGTCAGATTCTAGATTGTTCAAACCAAGTCCCTGGGTTAATATTTGGGCTTCCTACGGAAGCCCAAATTTGATCTTTGTTCAATATGGAGGGTAATTTAAAAAAATCTTCTTCAGATCCATCAGTCAGAATGCTTTGATATTTGGTATGCAACACCTTTATGGGGGTCAGATTCAAGTTTGTTCAAATCAGATCCCTAGGTATATATTTGGGCTCACTATGGTAGCCCAAATTTTTACTTTGTGCAATATGAGGAAATTTCTTTAAAAATCTTCTTTTTCAGATCCACCAGTCGGAATGCTTTTATATTTGGTATACAACATCTCTAGGGAGGTCAGATTCCAGGTTGTTCAATTCGAGTGCCTAGGTTAATATTTGGGCTCCATATGGGAGCATGAAATTTAACTTAGTACAATATGAGGGAATTTCTTCAAAAATCTTCTTCTTCAGATTCACTTGTCAGAATGCTTTCACATTTGGTATGCAACATCTCTAGGGGGGTCAGATTCAAGTTTGTTCAAATTGGATCCATAGGTTAATATTTGGGCTCACTATGGTAGCCCAAATTTGAACTTCGTGCAATTCGAAGAAATTTCTTTACAATTTCTCTTCTTCAGATCCAACAGTCAGAATGCTTTCATATTCGGTACACAACATCTCTAGGGAAGTCAGATTTAACTGTGTTCAAATCAAGAGCCTGGGTTAATATTTGGGATCTCGGGGAGCCGGAATTGGCCATTTTGCTGAAGAATTAAAAATTTTGTATTCAGTACCCTCTAGAGGTACTAAGATTAATCCACATAGGTTGTATCAAGGGGCTTCATAGGGGAGCTCTACATTTTACTTATGATCAACTGAAGAAAAGGCATGATGCCCAGATTATTTTTGTCACTCCTGAGGGACTCGAGGATTGACAGTGTAGCCTATGGAGATGGCTTGCTGAATGTAGACTCATTCTTGGACTCTGTTTAAATTGTGTTCTGTACAAGATGAGCGCTTCAGGCCCCGTGGGGCCTCTTGTTTATTTTACGTTTTATAATTATTTCTTTGCCATCAAAAGTTCATATTCATATTTTTTTATGTTTCAGGCCTCATAATCAACAGAATATCAAGGGTGGTAGTGCATTTCATCCTTTGAGTGCAAAAAGGCTTTGCAATGCTAAAGCATTGCAAAGCCTTCTCACACTTAAGGGACAAATTTATCAATTTTATTAACTTGGGTAAAATATATTTACTTTCTCAAGTTTTCATTCGTTATAAAAAGTACATTTGTGGCAGCAAAAAGGACCATGCAAGAGGGCCTGAGAAACAGATTTTCTACTTTTTTAAGCCTTAAACAGCAGAACGTCTTGTTTATGATAGTATACACAGTGTTGGTGTCAGTTTGAAGTAATAAACCATGATACAGTATGCAAAGTCCTCCAGACACAAGTATGAGAATTACCTGGCAGAACAGCGTCCAAGTAGCAAAACTTGTCCAAAGTCTTTAAAACAAAAACAATTGGAAGAATTAACTTAAGACTATGCCAAGATCTTCAATCATTGGAAGATTTATCAGATGAGGCTGCACAAAAAACTGAAGCAACAGGCATCCAAGAGTGGGTTTTAAAATTTAGCACATACAGGAAGGCAATTAAAGAGAAACTGTCTCAATTAGAGGAGACAAAGTGAAAACTATGGGTGTACGTGAACACACAATGACGGTGTGAGATAGAGAGTAATCGCTTGACTGGACTGAGTACGTGAAATAATTCATGAGAGGTGAGGGGCATTGACTGGGGATGACAGGAAGACAGTCATAAGACTATGTCATTCTCCACAGCATACATCTGTCTAGGATTTTGTAACTTTTTTTTTCACCTCATGTTTATATTTGTATGCGTGAAATAAATTGAATTGAATTGAATTGAATTGTACAAACATAAGTGTGCAAACGTGCACAAGTGTTTTACATGTAATAGTCCCTCGCCTCGAATGAATTATTTCACGTAACCAGTCCAGTCAAGCGATTACTCTTTTTATTACTTTTCATTATTAACGACAATTAATTATATTATTTAACCCTTTTCCCAACGTAACGGCCAAAACCGGCCAGTACTATTCTAAAAAATCGCCAATTTTCATTATTTTTTTTATTTTTTGTCTCTAAAACATAGGTTATGACCCCTCATTGGAACGAGCTCATCAAGCTTGTTCCAATGAGGGGTCATAACCTATGTTTTTGACAGAAAAAATGAAAATAATAGTTATTCAAGAATTTTTTTTGCGAGTGTTGTCTGCTTTTCATGTTAGGTAAAGGGTTAAAAAAACAAAAAACAATGAAGTCCCCATTACACCCATGGCAAAGTGTCTTTGTTTGCGCGCACGGATACATGACCCAATTGTTGATTGTATAATTCACTTGTGAAGTTATCGTTTATAATCAAAGATGGAAATCCCAAATCACACTTTGGAAAGTAATAAAATGATATACTGTACATGATGTGGTCTTCATACTACCAGATTGGTGATTTGATGTACTATTATACAGGGTACATTCCATAATTGTATTTTACTTGTTATATTTGTGTTCAGGAACTTGAAAACATTTAAAAAGTCCTTGAAAAACTCCTTGAAAGTGCTTAATTTTTTTTTTTGAAACCGTGTATGAACTCTAAATGAAAAACAGAAGCAGCAATGCACAATTTAACCCTTTACCCAACAAATCGCCAGCATCTGCCCACGTAATATGCAGATTCAGCAGCTGGAAAAATATTATTTTTTGAAAAATTTCAACAAAACCATATCGAGCTCGTTCCAATGAGAGGTCACATGATATGGTTTTGTTGAAATTTTTCAAAAAAAAATTAAAAAACGATATTTAAATTAATAAATTTTGATATCGTCTGTGTTGGGTAAAGGGTTAATATAGTAAATATACATCCCAAAACATACCCCCTCCCCCATCTGCCTCCAGCACTTTCTAATCTCTGGATATATCACTTTTCCATACGTCAAATCTAAGGTACAATATTGACTGACGGCAAGGAGGTGAAACGTTTCGAGTCAGTGTTGCTCACATTGTCCAGAAGCAGTCGATGTTGTCACAGATTGCGGTGAATAGTAACAAGCTAAGCCTTCAAAAACTAAAACTTTGGATAATAGACCTACCTGTTTCAGCGACAGTGCCACAGAGAATTTTTATTTATTGGTGGTTAAGGTCACTTTTAGCATCTAAGCAAATGACTTGTCTATTAAGATTCGATTCAATTTGATAATGATATCAGAGATAAGATTCGATTTGAGAAAAAAATTTGTGTTTCGCAGATCCTTATGTATATCATTTGTGAGTAAAGGGGCGTCACATTAAATCAGTGGTAGTTTGCAGATTTCATGAAAAATTATTAAATCAGCCCATAGCAGCAAAGGATGCCTTACAGAATTTGACTGGTAGTCTGAGAACTTGTATTGGAGGGTTAAAAATTCTGGTGATCTGTCTGTGATGTATTTCACTGCATGGTTTCTTTGTAAAAGGAAGTGCTGAATTTTATCACCTTAGAAGAAGGGAAGTTGTAATCAACAGGTTTCAATGACAGTGATGGACTGTCTTGTTGTGTGTGGAACAAAGAAATGAAAAATAAAAATCTAAACAAGAAGAGATATTTTCATTTGAATACAAACATATATTTAGTTCCTGAGAACAATGGCCAGAATCAATATTATTATGTGCTTTCATCAAAACTCCCGAGCATATGACAATGTAATATTCCGTGACAGTTACTTAGATTGTCAGCATAAAAAAATGAGTTGTCCTAAACAAATGGTTTATTGATTTTACCTCACATGTATGTACTTTATTTTACAGCACTACTGTGTTGTACTTCTCAACTCCTTTCACAACAGAATGTCTTAATCTGCTCAGTGACAGCCCTTGAAATTAGGGGAAGAGTTCCATGGTACCAATTTGTCATGGACATACTTTGCAACCATGGCATTTCTGGCAAGTAAGGAATCGTGTTAGAGCATAACCTCCTGTGCAGCCAACTCATCATGAAAGTTAGTTCTGAAAGTGAAACGAATGGCTGCTTTTGGTATTTAAATGTAATATTTGAGTGGTAATCAAAATATTTGCCAAACCAAAAGCACTGTATGGTCGAGATAATTGTTGACCCTACAATCAGAGAGTTTATTTATCAACAACAATTGCCATGTTGTAAAAACCACACTGGAAGACATTTTTAGCTCAACTTTGGCGAAGCCAAATTTGAGCTTTTGTCATGGCCTGTCGTCCGTCTGTCCATCTGGCCATCTGTCCGTACGTCAACAACTGGATACGGCTCGCGCTAGAGGCCATATTTATGAACCGATCTTTACGAAACTTCTTGGGCACCTTTGTTATGACCGTGGGACGAGAACGAGTGTCTTTGGGTGCAGTCCGAAATTCAAGATGGCTGCCAGCCACCATTTTGTACCGACGATGCAGAAATCTGTTTTTTGTACAGAGCTTCCATATGAAAGCTCTGATTTGAATAATTTTTTATATGAATGTTTAGTACCATAGGATACATCACATATAATACAGGTTTTTTTCTCGTGCATAAACTGTGCAAATTAGACTAATTTTGATGTCTTTTGGTGTTACTTTCAGCACTGTAAGTGCAAATGCCAATACGGCTTGGGCTAGAGGCCATATTTATGAACCGATCTTTACAAAACTTCTTGGGTACCTTTGGTATCACCGTGGGATGAGAACAATTGTTTTGGGGTCCGGTCCGAAATTCAAGATGGCCGATGGTGGCCATTTTGTACAAAATTAGGTGCAATCAGATTTTTGCACAGAACTTCCATATGAAAGTTCTGATTTGAATAATTTTTTGTGTGAATGTTTAGTACCATGGGATACATCACATATAATACGTTTTTTTTCTTGTGCAGAAATTATGCAAATTAGATGAACTTTGATTTTTTCAATGCGACTTACACACAGTAAGTACACATGTCAATACGGCTCAGGCTAGAGTCTGTATTTATGAACTGATCTTCACGAAATGTCTTGGGTACCTTTGTTATCACCTTGGGACGAGAACGAGTGTTTCTGGGTGCGGTCTAAAATTCAAGATGGCTGCCAGTGGCCATTTTGTACTGAAATTAGGTCTAATCAGTTTTTTGTACACAATTTCTATACGGCTCAGACTAGAGGCCATATTTATGAACCAATCTTTACGAAACTTCTTAGGTACCTTTGTTATCACCATGGGATGAGAGCGAGTGTTTTGGGGTGTGGTCCAAAATTCAAGATGGCCACCAGCATCCATTTTGTACCAAAATTAGTGCAATCAGTCTTTTGTACAGAACTTCTGTATGAAAGTTCTGATTTGAATAAAATTTTGTATGAATGTTTAGTAACATAGAATACATCACATTTTGTAAGGGGTTTTTTTTTCGTGCAGAAATTATGCAAATTAGATGAACTTTGATTTATTCAGTGCTACTTACACAATGTAAACACACATTCCAATACGGCTCAGGGTAGAGGCTGTATTTATGAACCGATCTTCACAAAGCTTCTTGGGTACATTTGTTATCACCTTGGGACGAGAATGAGTGTTTCTGGGTGCGGTCCAAAATTCAAGATGGCTGCCAGTGGCCATTTTGTACCGAAATTGGGTCCAATCTTTTTTTTGTCACAAGTTCCATACAGCTCGTATTTTTGAACTGATCTTCACAAAACTTCTTAGGTACCTTTGTTTTCACCTTGGGACAGAAACGAGTGTGTTTTGGGGTGCCTTTGTTATCACTGTGCTTTGAGAACAAATATTTTGGGGTTCAGTCAGACCCACTCTGGGACTCAAAGATTTTTTTCTAGTTTAGCATCTGACTGTCACCCACCTTTACAATACTTTACCTATACATTTGTTACAGGCAACGGTTGGTATTTATGTACAGACCGTTACAATACTTTATATGTACCTTTGTTATCAGGTCATTACCTAGATGTTTGTCATTGCTGTATCACATACTATACATGTACATGTCTTTGTCTTGACAAGTTGAGCTACAATGTCATTGACACTTTCATTTTCCATACTTACAGGTGCTTATACAAAATAAAACATGTCTGAATGAAGAGACCCAACATTTTAACTTATCCTTGGACATAATTCCACAATAATATCAACCCACGAATATGCATGAATGAAACACAGCAAACTTGCAAACTGCTTGATAGATGTCAAGGTCGTGCTTATTGCACAAGAACTCTGTTAACATAGTGATCTCCCTTTGACTGGAGTGTGATTAGATCATTTGTTACTTTCCAAGTTTGTCATTTTGTTGAGTGGGACTCTGTATGAACTACCTGTTATCAAGAATGTCTGACTGCTCAAACTTAGTCCCACTCATCATGAACCACCAGACCTTGAGAAAGTTGGATAATGCGAGGGCTCAGTAAACTTCTTAAATGCAATGTAGAGTTATTTATTTATTGGGCTTTAATGACATTTTCGACAGCCAGTCTCACCTCATGTCGGACAGTTTTACGGGTGGATGAAGCCGGAGTACCAGTGGTCACTGGGTGCATGTTTTAAACATTCTGGAAATGTCAGACTCTCCAATGTACTAACTCCATGCATTGGTTGAAGACAAGTGCACCATCGATGAGCAGTATGCCTTAGTACACAACACCACCATGCCTCAACATGGGCAGTTGGGGTTAAGTGTCTTGCCCAAGGACACAGTGTGGTTGCTGGAGGTGTGATTCAAACTGAGGACCTCTCAGCTTGCAGCCTGCATCTCCAACTACTGAGCATATGCGCACCCCAATGTGCTCAGTTTGTAACCTTACTATACTGATGCACAACATTGATAACAACACTTATTGACAAACATCCTTTTATTCTCCACGGCCTTATCTTGTCATTGTAAAACATAATCACTCTCCATTAATTTGTAATAAAACAAATTTATATAAACAAAATATTATTTGTGTTTGACTGAATATGAAACCCAAGCAAGGAAAGTCTTGGCTCTTGCTCTTGTATCCTCATTTTTTGAAAGCCCTGATAGTGGCTTCTAGCATTCAACCAGTTAAGAAGTCTTAACAAAACAGGATTATATTAATATTTTAAGCTGCGATAACATTTGGCTCAAAGGTTGTCACTGAGCACTTTCTGGAGAAAATAGGAATTGATGTTAAAACTTTAAAAAATTGAAAAATAACAAAACAAATGACCACAAAGTATCAGTGCACTGTTTGATTTCATACTTCATAAGATGTACAGAAGTAACAAAGGATTAAATGTAAATTACGCATGCTGTTCAAAAGGAAATGCCACAAATATGAATATATTGGATTTCAGACCTTGTAAACATGCTCATAGAAAATTGGGCAGTGAAAAACAATCCTTGTCAACAGTTTCATATATAATACTGTTGACACACATTACTTTTCATCATTACAGTCAATTTTTCTAAAAACATAATCTGATGTACAATACAGGTGCCGTGGATTGGTCGTAATCCACACGTGGGCAGTTATGTCCACGCATCTGTTTACCAGGTAGTAAAAATCATCCCTGTTTGGAATCTAATATTATTGCGTCCATGGAAATATTGCCCATGCGTGGGAAGTGACCATTCCATTGCGACTGTACTGTATTGTTTGAGATGACAGGTAGGCCCTAAGCCATATAGTGTGTATTGGGGGAAACTTGACCAAACTGTATATATGGCCAAAACACTACAAAACTTGAGAAAAAAAAAAATTTCAAACCCTGCTCAATTCCAGTATTTAGACACAGCATTTACCATTGCTACTTGGGGGAATTTAACTTAAAATGCCTGGTACACCATATAGGTACCCCAGGAAGTGGAGGAATGCTTGATTACTGAAGTAGCAAGTTATGTTTTACTGGTATGATAGGATACATGGATCTGGATGTGAGTCTTCTAAAGTGGACACCAGTGGTCTAAACGATTGGCTAAACTGGACTTTATGTTTGTATTATGGTCATGATAAGAGCTATCACAGCTATCAGTTTTCAGAATCGGTTGTCATTGTCAACAGGTTAGTTGATTAACCATCCATATTATACACCCAATATAACAAAGTTATTGACACTTTCATTAACGCCAGGAACAGGAACTTGTTCCAGGAACTGGGGCAGTGCTTGTTTACTACAGTGAATTGAACACAAATAATAACCATTTACCAAGCTTGGACATAACTATCTTGTCTTTTGCAGAATGAGGTCCCCAGAGGGTGAATTTGTTGATGCGATCCCATACAGTGGGCTAGAATCTGCCAATTTATCATCCAGGTACCCCTTTCTGTTTAGGCCTAAGAGCTTGATTCAGATTGAGATTCACATAAGTAAATATAGTAATGCAGAGTTAATCTCCGAATTCACCCTCTAGGCACCTCATTCTGCAGTTTCCAGGCTTGATAATAACCAGACTCTACTTGTAACATTTTATATTGAGAATATATGTAGCATAAGTGAGCTAGAACACTCCAGTGACTGTGAGGGAAAAAATGCTCACCTCGCAAAGGAGTTAATGTTGACTGTATCTTTGGAGCATCTATCTTGAGGAGTTTGATCTGATAATGTGTTTTCTCATTAATACTTCCAGGTATGCAATGAAATGTTTAGATAAAAAGAGAATAAAAATGAAAGGTGGAGAAACCCTAGCTTTAAATGAGAGAATCATGTTATCTCTAGTCTCAACAGGGGTAAGTAAAATATTTTTTATGGCTTGAAATACTTATAAAACTTAAAGAGTTATAATCGATACATCTTGTGTAGCAGTAAGTTATTACGAGACATCGCTAACCCCTAGAGTGCTGGACTCCCATTTTTGGGCTTTACTCTGACGTGCAGGTACCACAGCTCAAAGGGTTCATTTTCAGTGGATATGCTTCATATTATCTTTGAAGTGAAAATACTTAGCCTGTATGGATGGGAGCACGGTGGCTCAGTAGGTAGAGCTGCAGGCTGCAAGCCGAGAGGTCCTCGGTTCGAATCCCACCTGCGGCAACCGCATTGTGTCCTTGGGCAAGACACTTCATCCCCATTGCCCGTGTGGGGGCACGATGACGCCGTGTACTAAGGCGTACTGCACGTCGATGGTACGCATGTCTTCAACCAATCTAACCCTGCCTGTTCCGCAGTGCGGAGTTACGATGTTGGGGAGCTGGCAGCTGCTCGTCGTTGCTCGGTGGTTCTCTCCGGGTACTCCGGCTTCCTCCACCCGTCAAACTGTCACGGTCATGATTAGCCATTGTGCATAAATATGTGACCTTAAACATCAATAAATAAATAAATAAATTAGCCTGTATGGATTTGCATTGTTACAATTTATGAGAGAGTGCCAATAGGCACTCTCCCATAAATTGTAATAAGGCAAAAACATGTAAACAAATTTTGGTATCCAAAAATAATTTAGCATTCTACCTGTTAAGAACTGTTAGGAAATTATTTACTATTTTTGCTATTCTCTTCATAGTTGCAAGTTGGGGGTGTAGGGTTGCAGTCACGTTATATTTCAAATAGTTAATCATAAGACTTCCAAAGTACGTCCAAATTTTCCAAAATTTTATGCATATTCTTGAAAGCCAAAAATGTGGGTATTGATCACCTTCAGTGATAGTTCTAGTTTGAGCTGATTTTGTATTACTTAGCATAAGAATACATGCATATAAATCGCTAGGTGCAACAGTAGAATGTACTTATCTTTTCCTTTGTTGTTCAACTTTAATGCATTTTAGTGGTTGTTATATACAGCCACGTGGATTATACGGTATTGCCAAGTCTATCCATCAATTCATCTTTCCATTGCTCAGCCATATGCCCATCCATCAACCTTTACTTGGCTGTGCAATAACTTGAAAACTATGTATCCTACAGGTCCCATTGTATATGGTGGATTGGTCCTGACTTGAGAACGGTTCCTTTCAATAAACATTATTGTAGCATATCCTCTTTTGCTGACATAGCAGTTATGTTGGATTTTTTTTTATTTTTCTGACGTGTCCCAATATGGTTGCTATGAGAGCCATCTTGAATTTTTTGTGATTTTTGCTTGTCCATGAAATAACCTGAAAAATGAATGATCAGTTGATCCCATTATTGTGCTGGTGCATAAGAAGGTTCCTTTTGATAACCAGCATTCTTGCATATCCAATATGACTGTCATGCCTGGCTTCTACAGGTGCCCTAACATGCACTCTCTGGGTAAACTCAAAGTTGCATTATAAGTACCACGAGAGTTGTTTCTAGGCAATTATTGATGGCCAAACTTTGCTTCAAACTGGCATTCTACATTCTGTAGTTTTGCAGTTGTTTCTAGGCAAGTCTTGGCTGCCAATCTTGACTGCCAATCTTGACTGCCGATATTGGCAGCCAAGACTTATCTTGAAGTAACTGCAAAACTACAGCAAAAAGAATATCAGTGTGCAGCAAAATGTATAAAAATCTCTAGGCCTGTAACAGTTAAATCATATGGGAAACTGCACAACAGAACATGAAAAAAAAACAGGCAAAACTATCAGTTATGTCCACTAATGTGAGAACATTCCAGTAATCTGGGGAGACATCGGTCTCCACTGTGAATTTGCTGGAGTTTGCTAAAGTCACTTGGTCTCGGTCTGTAACACGTGGGGTAGCAGTCCACTCCATACTTGTGTTGCAGTCAGGATATTGCAATGGATGCTGATAGTTATCTTAACCCTTGAGGGCCTGGAGATTTTTTATACATTTTCGCTGCACTTTGAAAGTCTACCTTCAGTGGCTTTGCAGTTTGTTTCTAATCAAGTCTTGGCTACCTACAGGGGCAGCCAAGACTTTCCTCGAAACAACTGACAAGGTACTTAGGAAACAAGTTTTGAGTTTACCCAAACAATGCATGTTGGAGCACCTATTCCTTTGTATTAAAAAGTTATCAGTTGTAATTATGCCCTGAAGGATTAAACACCAATCAGTAAATAAATGCTTTCTTTTGGCCCCAATATTGTCCGCATGATATTGCCATGTAAAGCTGGTTTAAAAAATTCTAGATGACTGTCATATCTTAACATTAAAATGTTCTTTTTTTGTAGGAAGGAAGTCCGTTCATTGTGTGTATGACTTATGCATTTCAAACAGCTGAAAAACTGTGTTTTATTCTTGATTTAATGAATGGTGGAGACTTACATTACCACCTGTCTCAACATGGTGTGTTCACAGAGAAAGAAGTGCGCTTTTATGCAGCTGAAGTTATATTAGGCTTAGAACATATGCACAGTCGATTTGTTGTGTATAGGGATTTAAAGGTAATTATCATTGCTAATTACAAGCATTCAGGTGAGTATGGTTCAATCATAACATTATTTACCTAAATGTGATACCTTTAAATTTGTATCTGTCATTGTCTTTTTTAGCTAGTGTTAATACTCTTCAATTCCTCCCTTTTGTTCCAGGCCTGGAAATAACCTGTGAATGGCTGTTTAGGTTACGAGGGGGTTACATCAGTTGTAAAATACGTGAATGGTACAACAAAATAAAACAACATAAATTCAATTCTTAATCCTGGATGTTTGCCAGTCAGACTTGACAATCTTTCGGGACTACTCATGAAACAGGCTTTTAAATTCCTTTATTTTGGGCACACCCTTTTGCCCTAATTTGGGCGCATTAAACCAAAAATAACAGCCTTGTCCTGTTATGTTTTATTACTATGCCTCTCTTTGTGTTTCTATGGTCATATTATGATGGAAGTTATTCTCAAATGCTGAAGAAGGCACAGAGAATTTATATATCTTTCTTGATATCTTCACACCTTCTTTAATTTGGGTGCACCTGTTAACAGTGTGAATTTGGAGTAATCTGAAGGCCTGTCATGAAAGGGCACGAACTTCTTAACAGAATTTCTGTAAAAACAAATGACAAAAACTAAAGTGCAATCTTGCAAAAGCAAGATCGTGCAGTAGTTGTTGCTATTTATTATGGCAAAAATTCCTTTAAGACATATACAGTTGGTGTAGTAAAAATGCAGAAGGCAGAAAGAAGCAGAACATTTTTTTCTGTAGACACCCACCATGTTATGTAGCGTAACCTGCTAACAGGATATGATATAAGGTTTTTATTTCCAGACCTGTTATTTTGTTCTGTCGCATCTTTGTATTGTTACTTCAAATGTTCATACATATTGATGTGTAATTTTCCCTGGGATGTGGGCTTGTGCTTGTTGACTGAGGTAGACAAGTTCTTCATTACAGATAATATAGGAGCATGTTGGCTCAGAGGTTATGGCATTGGTTTTCAAACTAAAATGTCTACAGTTCAGTCCCTGCAAGGGGAAATTGAGTTGTGTCCTTTGGCAAGGCACTTAATCCCAATTGCCAATGTGGATGAACGGTGGCACTGTGTACTAAGGTGTACTGCACATCTAACCCTTCTTGTGCAAAGTTGGCACACTGAGGAGGCTGACAGTTGCTTGCTGCTGCTCGATAGTCCACTCGGGGTACTCCAGCTTCATCCATCCATAAACCTCTGACATGAAATGACCCTGGCTGTCAAAAGTATCATTAAACCCCACTGAAGTGGGCAACATTCTGATTAACTGTTCACCAAACTTCATTTTATATTTGTATTATAGTTATAGATGATAAAAGTGACCCTGCACACAAAATAAAGACTTTTATGTATAGTACTGTTGACATTGTTTTGTGGAGGCTTGTTCTGTCCCACCCTTAGGTACAAGATTCATTCTTTTAGCCACAAATACAAATCATAGATTAATATAAAATAAAACAGAGTTGTTAACTGTTACGGGCCTAGAGATTTTTACATATTTTTGCTGCACCTTGACAGTCTGCATCCCATGACTTTGCTGCTGTTTTTTGGCAAGTCTTGGCTTCCTATATAGGTAGCCAAGACTTACCTAAAAACAACAACCAAGGTGCTTAGAATATAACTTGTGAGATAACCCAAAGACTATGTAGGGGCACCTATTCTGTTGAAAAAAATGTGATCAAAGTCAGAATTAGGCCCTTAACTGGTAGAGTGCTTGAAGCCCATATTAGGGCTTTACTCTGAAGTGTCAGTACTTGCACTTAATGGCTTCATATTTTGTGGATGTTGTTCATACTACCTTTGAAGTGAAATTATTTAGTCTGTTAGGATTTGCCTTGTTACAATTTATGGGAGAGTGCCTGTTGGCACTCTCCCATAAATTGAAACAAGGCAAACATACGTGAACAAATTTAGATAACCAAAAATAATTCAGCACTCTACCAGTTAAGTGTTAATTAAACTTTCAGTTTAAGGATATTTCATGTTTACCCTTCACCTAACTTAACTAGGAGATGGCTGCAAAACAATTTCTTGAATCAGTAGTGAGTAACCTGGAATTTAAAAATTATATTTCGATTGAATACTACTTCCCTTCCTTGAAAAACCTGGAAAAAGTATTTGATGAATATTAAGTTTGAGGATGTTTTTATGTTTGAGAATGTATTTATACTTTTGTCTATTTTATCGGTCTCTGCTTATTATCTCCACATTGTCAGCCTCTATTAGCTATTTCCAATGAACTTCATTGGTGACACTGAAGAATGATTCCATAGACTTTTGCATGAGACTCTGTGATAGGTTGACTGCTGTGACCTTTTGATTTGACCAATCCATAGGTGTAAGAATTGTCAGGTCGATAATAATACAAATATTTCAGCTTTCTAGAATTTCTGTTGCAGTACTGCACGGAAGTTTAACAACTTGGCAGGAAAATGTTGTGTAACAACTTGGCACAGAAATGTTGTGAAGTCTCAAGTTTCAGTTGCCTTTATAAGCTGCAATCCCCGTCCGGGATGGCCCGTGTTGTGTCCGTGGGCAAGGCACTTTATCTACATGGGGGCACGATGATGCCGTGTACTAAGGCGTACTGCACGTCGATGGTGGACATGTCTTCAACCGCTGTAACCCTGCTTGAACAGAGTTAGAATGTTGAGGAGCTGACAGTTGCTTGGCGGTTCTCTCCGGGTACTCCGGCTTCCTCCACCTCTAAACCTGTCACGGTCATGATTAGCCATTGTGCATAAGTATATGACCTTAAACCCCAATAAATAAATAAATAAATAAGCTGCAAAGAGTTGATGTGAATCCACTGTCTGAGAATTGATAACTATCTTGAACATTATAGAGCTGAAATGATTAATCGATTAATCAATGATCAACATCTTGATCAATCCAAAAAGTAATTGATCGATTAACCGTTACTTTTGAACTACTGTATTATATGAGTTAACAAAGGAACAAACTTGCTCCAAAACAGGCAAACATTGTCACACTGACTCACATTAATCATATGAGACAGAGTAAAGCATGCAAGTTAACTTGCTGACATACTTGTTTACTTGCATGATCACCATACTGTATCAGTAGCTGGAAATGTTCATTCTTAACCCTTTACCCATTGCGGGTAGCAGACGATACTTGCAAAATAAATTCATGAATTACTGAAAATTTTCAATTTTGGTCTCAAAAACATAGCTAATCACCCCTCATTGGAACGTGATAAGCTATGTTTTTGAGACAAAAATTGAAAACATAAATTTGATTGGAGATTTTTATATATAGGCCTAGTCAGTTTTGTCTGTTACGTTGGGTAAAGGATTCATGCCAGACATGTTAACCTCCAGAATAATTTTTCAGGGAACCTGAGGGTGATTTTCAGGGAAATGGGATGGATTTCAGGGAAAAGTTCACGCGGGGACAAAACAAAAGAAAAAACTTGTGAATTTTCAGCTCATGGACCACCATTAACACCAGGTTATATCCAGAACTAGTTGTCAACTATGCTGATGCATTTATGCTATGTTAAAAAATCATAAAATAACTTGATTTGACCACCACCACCCCAGGATCCTCTCCTTCATGAGCCCCACCCCCCCCTCCCCACCACCACCCACCCACACTGTCCCACAGGGCATCTCCACCTGTGGTTTGCTCTGATCAAAGTCTACTTAGCTAATAGTTTCCCAAGTCTGGAAATGGTGACTGGAAAAGATGTGCTAATGTTCAGTTACTTCAAGAACATTAGTACTTAGAAAGTATCTTTATCAAACTTCATGCATGTGTGACGTTTGTGCCCTACACAAAACTTTCTTTTCATCATTGAAGCATTTTTCAGCTCATCTTGACAAAGTCAAGCTGAGCTAATCTCATCGCTTCCCGTCTGTCGTCCGTCAACACCATGTTTTGGTCTTCTCCTCCAAAGCCACTGGGCCACTTCAAGTGAAAGTTTGTATGAGTGATGGTCCCAAAGGGGCATTTCATTTTTGTTCAACTCAGTATGCCCAGCCCCATAGGGAGGGAGTGGGGGAAAATGCTCCAAAATATTTTTAAAATCTTCCCAAGAACCAGTGTGTACAATGACTTGATATTTGCTATTGAGCTTCCATATGAGGTGTAGAATCAAGTTTGTTCAAACAAAGTTCGTGAAGTAATATTTGGCTTTGTAATAGGAGGGGTAAGATTTTTGGCCCCGCCCAAAATTTCTATTTTCTGAACCGATGGTCCGGTATGAACCAAATTTGGTTTGTGGTAGTATTGGGTCATAAGTACTTGACCCATGCCAAAAAAAATATTCCCGCATCCTCATGGGAACCCTGGGAGCTAAAAATAGAAATATTTTCAAACGCCCATATTTCCCAAACCCCACAGAACAGAGAGCTTTTATTTGGTATGAAGTATCCTTATGACTAGTAGAATTGAATGGTAAAAAAAAATTGCCATCGGTTTTGTTAGGGTGTTCTGTGATGGGCATCGAAAAAATGCTGATATTTGGGATACAGCATTCAGATAAAAGTTTGTTGAAATAAAGCTCATTGGTTCATATTTGGGCTCTCTACAGGAGCCCGAAGTTTTAACATAGGGTAATATGGGGAATATTCTTTAAAAATTTCTTCTTCAGAACCACCAGTCAGAATCTTTTAATATTTGGTATACATCATTGTTATGAGGGTCAGATTCTAGATTGTTCAAACCAAGTCCCTAGGTTAATATTTGGGCTTTCTACGGAAGCCCAAATTTGATCTTTGTTCAATATGGAGGGTAATTTTAAAAAATCTTCTTCAGATCCATCAGTCAGAATGCTTTGATATTTGCTATACAACATCTCTAGAGGGGTCAGATTCAAGTTTGTTCAAATCAGATCCCTAGGTATATATTTGGGCTCACTATGGTAGCCCAAATTTTTACTTAGTGCAGTATGAGAAAATTTCTTTAAAAATCTTCTTCTTCAGATCCACCAGTCGGAATGCTTTTATATTTGGTATACAACATCTCTAGGGGGGTCAGATTCCAGGTTGTTCAATTCGAGTGCCTAGGTTAATATTTGGGCTCCATATGGGAACATGAAATTTAACTTAGTACAATATGAGGGAATTTCTTCAAAAATCTTCTTCTTCAGATTCACTTGTCCGAATGCTTTCATATTTGGTATACAACATCTCTAGGGGTGTGAGATTCAAATTTGTTCAAATCGGATCCATAGGTCAATATTTGGGCCCGCAATGGTAGCCAAAATTTGAACATAGTGCAATTCGAAGAAATTTCTTTACAGTTTCTCTTCTTCAGATCCAACAGTCAGAATGCTTTCATATTCGGTACACAACATCTCTAGGGAAGTCAGATTTAACTGTGTTCAAATCAAGAGCCTGGGTTAATATTTGGGCTTTCTATGGGAGCCGGAATTTGCCATTTTGCTGAAGAATTAAAAATTTTTTATTCAGTACCTTCTAGAGGTACTAAGATTAATCCACATAGGTTGTATCAATGGGCTTCATAGGGGAGCTCTACATTTTACTTATGATCAACTGAAGAAAAGGCATGATGCCCAGATTATTTTTGTCACTCCTGATGGACTCAAGGATTGACAGGGTTGACAGTGTAGCCTATGGAGATGGCTTGCTTAATGTAGACTCATTCTTGGACTCTGTTTAAATTGTGTTCTGTACAAGATGAGCGCTTCAGGCCCGTTGGGGCCTCTTGTTTTTAATTCCATTCGAAATTTTCTGGGTACAGATTGCCAACAGTTAACAGTTCTGTAGTCAGCACAACAGAATAAATGTGGTGTTAGAAAATAAGTCCATTGTGTTTAAATATGCAGTCATAATTTTTCGGCATCCTAAGCGACTTTAACCTACTTTTAAACTGTGCTAAATAGTTGTTGTTTACGTTTTGATTTTGGAAAAGGGATGAGAATTAAAGCTATTCTATGAAGGAATAAATAAATATATATTATTTAATTCCTTTTCATATATTTTAATTTCCAAAAACTGCATTTAAATGAAGGTGGAGTTTTCAATTTTTTGAAAGTAAGTCACCTATTTTCACTTCGACACTCACACATTGATCACGAATCTCCGAAGAAAAACCCCAGAAATAAACATGAACACAGTTGAAATATATATCATAAAATAGCCTTTTCTTAAATAAATTTAACTTAAATCCATATTTTACAGCTTCGTGAGTTTTTACCAGAGTTTGAAATGCATGTGATTTGATTTCATAAGTTACAACGGGAACGAAATATTTGACTGTTGTTTTCCAGGATTTTTGGTCCAAAACTGATTCCCGTCCAGGAGACCAGGAACTACACTGAAATTCCGGGTTTTTCCCAGGCATTCCGGGAGAGTTAACATGTCTGATTCATGTTGTAATCATCAACCCTATGGCAGTTATTCAGATATCTATTTGGAGAAGTGATTAATCAGTTAACCAAGGTTAATCCATGTGATTACTCGATCAAGAAAACTCCTTAACCATTTCAGCTCTAGAACATTATGATTGCAAAGTGAAATATCTGCTTTGAGGCCTCAGAGAGTTGTTTAGATGCTTATGGGGATAATTTTTAATATAGATGCAATGCATCTGTGTGATCTGCCATTGTAAAGGATTCAGAGCTCAATTCTAACAATTTTTTAAATGATCACAGTTCATTATCTCATCAGAAGAGCAAAGATACACTCAGATGTTGGACCCACAACTCCCTCCCCTCCATGACAACAGGGTTCCTACAACCTTGAAAGGGGTGCTTTCACATTAAGGGTTGACTTTTTGGACACAGAGGGTGAAAAATAAATGTCTGATTTTGAGAACATTTTAGCTCAACTTTGGCGAAGCCAAATTTGAGCTTATGCCATGGCCGTCGTCCGTCTGTCCGTCAACAATTGGATACAGCTCAGGCTAGAGGCTGTATTTATGAACCGATCTTTACGAAACTTCTTGGGTACCTTTGTTATGACCGTGGGACGAGAACGAGTGTTTCTGGGTGCGGTCCGAAATTCAGGATGGCTGCCAGCCGCCATTTTGTACCGACGATGCAGAAATCTGTTTTTTGTACAGAACTTCCATATGAAAGCTCTGATTTGAATAATTTTTTGTATGAATGTTTAGTACCATGGGATACATCACATATAATACGGGGTTTTTTCTCATGCGTAAATTAGGCAAATTAGACTAACTTTGATGTTTTTTGGTGTTACTTTCAGAACTGTAAGTGCAAATGCCAATACGGCTCGGGCTAGAGGTCGTATTTATGAACCGATCTTTACGAAACTCCTTGGGTACCTTTGTAATCACCATGGGACGAGAACGAGTGTTTTTGGGTCCGGTCCGAAATTCAAGATGGCCGTTGGCAGCCATTTTGTACAAAATTTGGTGCAGTTAGATTATTGCACAGAACTTCCATATGAAAGCGCTGATTTGAATAATTTTTTGTGTGAATGTTTAGTACCATGGGATACATCACATATAATACGGGTTTTTTTCTCATGCAGAAATTATGCAAATTAGATGAACTTTGATTTTTTCAGTGCTACTTACACACAGTAAGTACACATGTCAATACGGCTCGGGCCAGAGTCTGTATTTATGAACCAATCTTCACGAAACGTCTTGGGTACCTTTGTTATCACCTTGGGATGAGAACGAGTGTTTCTGGGTGCGGTCCAAAATTCAAGATGGCTGCCAGTGGCCATTTTGTACCGAAATTAGGTCTAATCAGTTTTTTGTACACAACTTCTATACGGCTCAGGCTAGAGGCCGTATTTATGAACCGATCTTTACGAAACTTCTTGGGTACCTTTGTTATCACCGTGGGATGAGAACGAGTGTTTTTGGGTGGGGTCCAAAATTCAAGATGGCCACCAGCAGCCATTTTGTTCCAAAATTAGTGCAATCAGTCTTTTGTACAGAACTTCTGTATGAAAGTTCTGATTTGAATAAATTTTTGTATGAATGTTTAGTAACAAGGAATACATCACATATAGTACGGGTTTTTTTCTCGTGCAGAAATTATGCAAATTAGATGAACTTTGATTTATTCAATGCTACTTTTTCCACTGTAAGTGCACATGTCAATACGGCTCGGGCTAGAGGCTGTATTTATGAACCGATCTTCACAAAACTTCTTGGGTACCTTTGTTATCACCTTGGGACGAGAACGAGTGTTTCTGGGTGTGGTCCAAAATTCAAGATGGCTGCCAGTGGCCATTTTGTACCGAAATTAGGTCCAATCAGTTTTTTGTCACAACTTCTACACAGCTCATATTTGTGAACTGATCTTCACGAAACTTCTTGGGTACCTTTGTTTTCACCTTGGGATAGGAATGAGTGTGTTTTGGGGTGCCTTTGTTATCACTGTGCTGAGAACAAATATTTTGGGGTTCAGTCAGACCCACTCTGGACTCAGATTTTTTTCTCGTTTAGCATCTGACTGTCACCCACCTTTACAATACTTGACCTATACATTTGTTACAGGCAACGGTCAGTATTTATGTACAGACAATACTTTATATGTACCTTTGTTATCAGGTCATTACCTAGATGTTTGTCATTGCTGTGTCACATACTATACATGTACATGTCTTTGTCTTGACAAGTTGAGCTACAGTGTCATTGACACTTTCATTTTTGATTTTCCTCTAATCAAAATGTCACAGAATGAGATTTAAGATATGACTGACCTACAAGTACACGTATACCCAATTTTTCTTGTTGGACCACTTTCGAAATAAAATTAAGTTATTTTTAATATCAGCCAAAATTAATAATACCAAACAAATGGCATCAAGAAACATCATCTCCATCTTGGATAAAATAAAAATGTCAAGCTTTGACATTAATAAAACAAAATATGAACAAAAAATTGAACTTTTGTTTGGAAAAGTGAAAAAATTGAGCCAAAAATTCAAATTTCTCCTTTTTTTCTATGCTAAACACCACCAATCAAAGTCTGTATTATTTGACAGAGTGAAGATATGGCATATATTATGTGCCAATCAAAACAAGACTCGAGAATGTGGAACATGTAGAAAAAGTTTGAAGTCAAGGTGTCAATTTTCCGCTCATGGGTAGTTGGTTTTACAAAAACGGCAAGTCCTGGAGAGGACAAATTCTGGACATTCAATTCAATTGATTTTATCTGGATAACAATATCAGTCAAGATTAACTCCTTGCATGCTGCTGGCGGATATTTCTGCCCAGGACTCAAGATCCCATGTCACTGAAATAAGTAGAATTTGGTCACATTTAACCAAATTTCTCCCTTGTAAAATGAATGGACTTTTTGACCAATCATTTCTTAAGTTAAATTTAAATTAATTTTTTATCCAATCTAGTCATGGCTGCTGTACAGCAGCCATGACTAGATTAGATGAAAAATATTTTAAAAATACACAGCAGGTTAAGAGTTAAATCAACAAGAATGATAAACTGTAAGCAATATTAAACTTGAGAAAATCATCCCATAAACTATCGGTGTTGTTAAACTTATGATATGCCAAGCATTTGAGGTGTGTGTGCGACCAAAAGACCCAGTATATCAAAAGGTTTATCGAACCACTAGCTCTTCCAGATCATTTTCACAGCACAGTATTGCTTATAGATTAACATCCTTGCTTAATTCATCTTGATTCGTGTTGTTATTCAGATGTATTCTAATGAGACTAACTGTCGAAAAGGTGTCCTCTCCTGGAATCTCCAAGATGCAAATGAATATTTGTTATAATCTTCTGCATAACTTCCAAATGTATTTAAGGAATCTTATAATGGAATATTATTGGGAATCTTCAATCATTTAATCCATTCAGCCGTACTGTGATTCTGAATAATAGAGTAATTTCAGTATGGAGATGACATTTGTTTTACATTTGCCACTTTCACATTATTGTAGTCATTCTTATCAAGGACATAATACAGTGGAACCATGTTAATTGAATAGCCACTTTGCCAATGAAAATTATTCAATTAACAGGAGTATTCAATTAAGAGGGAGTGTGTCATTTTCCTGTATTCTAGAGATAAACTTAGCATTCATTATATTATATCTTCTTTGAAGAGCTCCATGAGCTCTGTCAAACAAGATATAATAGATTAAATGCCTGTATTGGATGTACTGAGGCCAAGTAGGTCTATAAACAAAGAAAAACAGGGGAGACTCGGGGTAATTTCTCGACAGGTTACATGATTTTTTATTCAATTAACAGGAGTTTACTCTGTGACCTGTATTCATTTAACAGGTCAAATTTGTACTGGAGGTATGGTAAATGGTTTTGTGTTGGAAAATTTTCAGTAGCAAGGTCATTCAGTTAAGAGATATCCATTCAGTGTAATAGAGTAATTTCACTATGGAGATGACATTTGTTTTACATATGCCACTTTCACATTATTGTAGTCATTCTTATCAAGGACATAATACATAATTCCAACCAGAACTGGATTCTAGAGAAGGAACAGTTATTATAGAGAGAATGTCAGTTGCCTTCATGTGGCACTTGTCTGGTTTTGGAGGCCATGCAAATTTATTGAGTCCAGCATTGGTCATAAAGTTGACATAGGTCCTGGTGCTCTTTATTCTTTGATTTGACTTTACTTAATCAACCAGTCACCTTTGTAAATCGCTGTGACCCAGCAGATTGGATCGGGCAAAAAACGAAGACTGAATGTTATCGGCTTACCAACGGTTTATTCCCAACAAAACGAATCCCAACTTGATGAATGTCGAAAATGGTCATCCCAACAAGACGAATTCCAACAAGACAAATTTAATTAAAATGTCTACATACACCTATTTATTTTGAGGTTTTTCATCATAAATGCTTTTGAACAAATAGATTTCAAATAACTGGTTGAGTGTTGAAAGCCCCAAAGAAGCCCATTTTGGGGCTTTATCCTGAAGTGTGGGCACCAGAGCTAAAAGGCTTCATATTCTGTGGGTGTACTTCAATTAATATTTTATGTGATAATATTTTTCAGCGACTGATTCGTGCTCCCGCGTTGTGTCCTTGGGCAAGTCACTTAACCCCGATTGCCTACATGGGGGCACGATGATGCTGTGTACTAAGGCATACTGCACGTCGATGGTGCGCATGTCTTCAACCAATCTAACCCTGTCTGTGCCAAGGTACAGAGTTCAGAGTTACAATGTTGGAGAGCTGACAGCTGCTCATCGTTGCTCGGTGGTTCTCTCCGGGTACTCCGGCTTCCTCCACCCGTAAAACTGTCACTGACTTGATATGACCCTGGCTGTTAATGTGTCATTAAACCCTAATAAATAAATAAATAATAAATGTGATATTATTTAGTCTGGGTGTATTTTTCTGTTACAATTAATGGGAGAGTGCCTATAGTGTTACATATTATTGCCTTGTTACAATTAATGGGAGAGTGCCTATAGGCACTCTCCCATTAATTGTAACAAGGCAATAATATGTGAAAACAATTTTGATAACCAAAAAAAATTAGCATGTTACCAGTTAACAGAGGTGCAATGCTTTGTTACACGACGGTAATTTTCTAAAGTTTTTTTGTATCGTTTTTATCAACAAAACTCACAAACACGTGCATAAAATAAAATCCTAAAATTCTTTAAATAGCATACATTGTAATGTACACATTCTTTTTAAAGTAAATTTCCCCAATATTTGATGAGAAAAAAAAAATCGTTGTTGAGATTCGTCTTGTTGGGATTGTCTTGTTGGGATATTTTACCAATTCGTCTTGATGGGATTCGTCTTGTTGGGATGACACCTTGCAACAAGAGATAAGTGGTTCATCTGCATATACTAATTGCATTTCCACATTGTTCTTGTCTAAACAGTTCACTTTCCTTTCACCAACATTGTCAGTGTTAAAGAAAATAGAGTTTCCCCCCTTTATCTGAAACAAACAAAACAGGATGTGAGTGTACAATAAAAGGTGATTTATGGCCAGTTAAAGGATTGTCCAAAATAATGTCCCGTTCCAAGGTTTGAAACATATCTGATTTATATTGAAATTAAGAACAGAAAGCCAACTGAGGTTGTGCATTTACCTGATCTCTGATTTGCATCTGATATCTACATCAATTTTTATGACACAAACATGAATTTTTTTTAATATTCCCACATCATGTAAATGCATGTCAAATTTTGGACTCAAATTATTGAAATTTTACATTTTGATAAAATGTTCACAATATGTTGACCAATTTGGTCTGATAAGACAGGAACAAAGTGTACCTTGCCTATTCTAGCAAAAAATATGAACAGGAATAGTACTTTCTGAAAATTTGCAACATAACGGCCCATGGCATTCATGTCCATAAACTGGTCTATATTATGTAAAGGGAAAACTCCATTCAGGTAAACAGCAATCATTAATGTGAAAGCACCCAAAAGCTCTTTAATTCAGTCCATTACCTTGAAAAGTCCCTGAAAACTGCTTATTAGCTCACCTGGCCTAAAAGGCCATGTGAGCTTTTCTCATCACTTGGTGTCCGTCATCGTCTGCCGTCCGTAAACTTTTCACATTTTCATCTTCTTCTCTGTAACCGCTGAGCCGGTGTGAACCTAACTTGGCAGGAATGGTCTATGGGAGGTGCTCTACAAACGATCCTCATTTTGTTCCCGTCGGATGAAAAACATGGCTTCCAGATGCATTCTTTGATTCTGGTTGGTGGATTTTCAAAAATCTTCTCTGAAACTGCCAGGCCAAATGTTTTGACACTTCACATAAATGATGACTGGGACCCCATCTACCAACGATCCTCATTTAATGTTGATTGGGTTACAAACATGGCCGCAATTGCGGCTTATAGTTACTGTAGAAACCCCATGGGAAATCGCATTTTCCTCTTCTTCTCTGGAAAAACCGAGGCGACGTGAAAACAAACCTGGCAGGGATAGTCTATGGGAGGTCCTCTACAAATGATCCTCATTTTGTTCCTGTGGGTTGAAAAACAAGGCCGCCAGAGGCATTCTTTGATTCTGATTGGTAGATTTTCAAAAATCTTCTCTGAAATTGCCAGGCGAAATGTTTTGATGCTTCACATAAACGATGACTGGGACCCCCTCTACCAACGATCCTCATTTAATGTTGATCGGGTTGTAAACATGGTCACAATTGTGGCTTATAGTTACTATAGAAACCCTATGGGAAATCACATTTTCATCTTCTTCTCTGGAACTACTGAACTGACGTGAGCCAAACTTTGCAGGAATGGTCTATGAGAGGATGGAAATATGTGGCCACCAGAGGCTATATTCTAATGCTTAACCCAATGCCTCTTCTGTCTGCACGAAGATCAGTACTGTCAGCAAAATAATAGTTTTTTGAGAATCTGGTAAGGGTTGGTTCCAGTTTTTTCTCCACTGAGAACTGGGGAAAAAAAAAAATAATATTGTTTATACAGTACAAGTCAAAATAAGCTGTAGCATAACTGCAATAAACTGAGTAGGCTGCAGCTTCTGCCCTGACAAGATCAGAATCTGACATTTTCTGGAAAAGCTATCAGTGAGAGCTTTCCAGAAAATGATGTCAGCTTCTGGTCTTATCAGTGTAGGAAGAGAAAAGATACATATTTTATAGGATTATCCTACACAACTTATTTTAACTTGTACTCTAAAACAAGTGCAACTGTAGGTTGGTATCTTCAGCTGTAATCTAATTATGTTTAATATATGCTGACAAATTGCTTGGAAAATCTAGGGTTTTGTTTATTATCTTGCAATCATGTCAGCACAGATGACAGTAATTATTGAATATCTTTTAAGATTCCTGTAACCCTTTACCTATCCAAAAGCTATTTTGAAAGAGAATACTGTCTGAAAAAATTGTAATTTTCAAAATATTTTAACCCTTTTTTACTGATTTTTTTATTGAAACAGAATTCATAAATGTATGCATTTTCAAGAAAATCTTCTTTGAAACTACAAGGCAAAATGGTTTGAAAAACTTAATGTGACTGATGACTGTAACCCCCTCTACCAATGATCCTTATTTTAATCTTCAATGGGTTGAGATTATGGCTGCAATTGTGGCTTATAGTTACTATAGAAACCCTATAGGAAATCACATTTTCATCATCTTCACTGAAAGTACTGTGCCATGGTGAACCAAACTTGGCAGGCATTGTCTATGAGAGGTTCTCTGCAACTGTTACTCATTTTATTCCTGTTGGGTGAAAAAACGTGGCCGCCAGAAGCATTCTTTGATTCTGATTCGTCAATTTTGAAAACTCTTCTCCTCTGAAACCTCAGGGCCAAATGTTTTGAAACTTTGCTTTGTTTTGATACTTTACATAAACGATGACTAGGACCCTCTCTACCAACGATCCTCATTTAATGTTGATCGTTTTGCAAACATGGCCACAATTGCAGTTTATAGTTACTATAGAAAAACCTATAGGAAATCACATTTTCATCTCTCTGGAACTATTGAGCTGACATGAACCAAAACTTGGCAGGAATGGTCTATAGGAGGCCCTCTAGAAACGATCCTTTTTTTGTTCCCATTGGCCGGAAAATATGGCCCCCAGAGACATTCTATGATTCTGTTTGATGGATTCAAATGTTTTGAAACTTCATGTGATTGAAGACTGGGACACCTACCAATGATCCTCGTGTAATTTTGATGTAATATTGCAAACATGGCCACAATTGCAGCTCATAGATACCATGGAAAGCCTGTGGGAAATCACACTTTTATATGTATTTCCAGGTGAGCGATTACAGGCTCTGTAGAGCCTCTAGTTTGAGGAACTCTTGAATCTGGCACCCTGAATTGAAAAGTACTTGGATGAAATGCTCTTAAATATTCAGCCTGTTACCTCGAAAAGTCCTTGAAAACCGGTTTTCTTGAGAAGCTCTTGAATCTGGCACCCTGAATTGAAAAGTACTTGGAATTCAAAAAAAAACATCGGAGGTATTGTTGTAAGCAAAGCTAAATTTCCATCAGCCAGATTTCTGCCTATCTCCATTGGTTCGATCAATTCATGAATGTGACTATTGCCTCTCTTGCATAGTGCACATGTTTCCGTGAAGAAATTGGTGATTGTTTTCTACTTGCACTGTATTGTTGAGAATTGCGCTAACGGAAACAGAAGCAGATGTGCTGAATGTGTTCAAAATTTTGACTGTGCAGATGTGAATGCCATGAACTTTGCATTTATGAAGCTATCGCGTAATAAAGTAGTGACGGTGTCACATTTATGGTACTTGAGTCCTTGAAAATGTTGTTTAAAGTTCTTAAAAAGTCCTTGAATTCTTGTGAACAACTTACAGACATCTTGTGGCATTGCAGTAGTTTCCCATCACGTTTTGGCTGCCTATACAGGCAGCCAAGACTTTACTAGGAATCACTACCACTATATTTTCAATGCATATGGGAAGTCCAGTAAGTGGAGCAGTGTTTGCTTACTTAGGTAGACACGTTTGGTTGTATACCATTATATTTATCAAGTAATTGCATCAATTCTACATACTGCACTGCAAGGAAATTAGTGAGAACTTCTCTATCAAATTTCTGCTTGCCATAGAATCAAGGACGCTGGTTTTGTCAAATTGATAAATAACTGAAAAATAACCAACAGAGAATTCCGTATGATCTGTACAGATCTCATATATACTTGGTTAACTAGCATACCATTTTTGGGGTCTGTCGGTGGCCGAGTGGTGCGCGTGGTTCAGTACAGTTTCGCTAGGCAGTTGGTGCCGTAGGACACTCTCTGGGTGTGGGTTCGAACCCCCCGCCATGCCATTGTTTACCATTATAATAAGATCTTGAAGTGGGGACACCTTAACAACTGACTTGCTAAACTTACGTCTAAATTGTTGTGGTCAGTTTTATGGCAGTGGATGCCAAAAAGGACCCTAAATCCCAATAAGACTGTTAAAAAAAATATCTTGTTTCTCTGGCACTTTCCTTGTCATCGAAAGTTTCCTCATTACTCTTCTTTTTTTTTTTACCTGTAAATCTCTTCAGGGTTACTATTTTTCTCTTGTAGGACTACAAATTTATCCAACTATATCTTATTTGACAGAGCTCAGTGAGCTCTGTCAAACAAGATATAGTTGGGGAAATTTGCATTTGCAGTATTGGCTGCTGAAAACACAGGTTATAACACAAAGTAGTGTAAGGAGTTAAATTTATATTTACAACTATTTTGAGGAATGTTTTGTGGATTGACAAAGAAAAAAAATACTTCCTCACTCAGCATGAAATTGAGGGAAAATTACCTGAAAAACAAGAATTTTTTTAATAACCCTAAACAAACTAGTTTGATTATCAGCTGCAGTTTTAATTACAGCTTTAGGATGGGCCACCTGTTCTGAGATTTAAAAAAATTGATCATCATAGGAATCAGGTTTTCCAGTTTACCAGATTCAATGCCATTGTCATTATAAATTAATTGTACAATGAACTTGATGAATGTCTTTGTAAGTGTAAAATGCTGTAACTTGGCACTGTGTTAAAAAGAGTTAGTTGTCTAAGTACATATTCTGGGATAGAAAAATGTATAATGGAATTTGTGAATGCCTTTAATCATAATGTTGATGTCTTCACTGCATTGATGTGAAATGGCCATCACGTTTTACCTGTTTCCAAACATTCATTCAAAGGTTGAGCCAGTTATATGCCTGCATGTATTCCGCACAATATCTTTAGTTTCTTTTGAAACAATTATTACAACCTCAACTGATTTGTTTCTGTTTTAACATTTTTAACAATGTTGGTCCCCAAAAGTGGGGAGCCTAAAGCCCCAAAGCCTCCCCACCCACCTAACCTCCTTCCCCTTGTTTGGAAACAGCTGTCTTAATGTGATGAGAGTGCAGTCTAACAGCATTTTTCTGGCTTATTCCTTAGAACCTAATTCCGACTTTTATCATTTCTAAAGCCTTGCAACAGGTTCCATGGCATGCAGTCACAAAATTCTACAAACTAAAGTCAAATGATTCTGGCTATGGTATCCAGTCAGGTCTTGGATGCCTATACATAAAGCCAGCCAAGCCTTTACTAGAAATCGCTGCAAATCCACAAGACTAACAATAGATAAATAGTACAATATTTACATGTGTGTATACATGTACACAATTGCATATGACTGTCGGGTTCAGTCAACCATGATGGCTCCAGGGGCATGTTACCTGGATACCTTTAATACAGTCTACAGCTTGCATTTGTAAATGGATTTCATTGCAAATTTGTAGGATGACTCAGTCTAATGTCTAGATGAGAACGTCCTGTTTTGGCCTTGATCATTTAACCGTGACAGCCGCACAGGCACGTGACCTAGATTTGTTTAGCACAGTTTACAGTTCATATTATGAAGCAATTTCATTGTAACTTGGAAGGGTAACTTGGTATGATGCCTAGAAATGGGACTGTCGTATTTTGGTAACGAACGGTCAGCCATTACCGCCGCCTGGTCACTTTTGCTAAATTCCTTTTTAGCACTGCTTGCGGGTGTTTTTATGAAGGAATTTCATTGTAACATGGTAGGATAACTTGATATGATATCTAGATGAGACTCTCCTATATTGGTCATGATTCCTTTAGCAAAGTCTACAAGTTATGTTTATGAAGGGATTTCATTGTAACTTGGTAGGATGACTCGTTTTGGAATGATTTTACTGTCACTTGGTAACTTTGCTTGACATATGTTAACTGTTAGGGCCACATCAACCCAGGGCATAATTTTTTAGAACAGTCTACACTCAAATTATTCTTATTGAAAACATAGTTTAGTACAGTCTGCACTCAAATTATTCGTATTGAAAACAAACAGGGAACAGAAATTAACGTATTCTCAATTAACACAATTTTTGTCTTATTTCATAATCCTTTCCTAAACATTGAACATTATCCTGTTCATCAAACACTACACGCAGTCAAGTTAAGCTACAGTGTCATTGACACTTTCATTAGAATTCACTTGGGGTTGCGGTAACCAGTTCTCGTCAGATCACCGAAGTTAAGCAATGTCGAACCCAGTTAGTCCTTGGATGGGTGTCCGTCTGAGCAATCGATTCGGACTCCCGCATTGTGCCCTTGGGCAAGGCACTTGACCCCGATTGTCCACATGGGGGCACGATGACGCCGTGTACTAAGGTGTACTGCATGTCGATGGTGCACTTGTCTTCAACCAATCTAACCCTGCCTGTGCTGCAGTGCTGAGTTACGATGTTGGGGGAGCTGGCAGCTGCTCGTTGTTGCTCGGTGGTTCTCACCGGGTATTCCAGCTTCCTCCACCCATAGAACTGTCACTGACTCGATATGACCTTGGCTGTTAAAGTATCGTTAAACCCTAATAAATAAATAAATTAGAATTCACTTTACAAAAATGTCCACAATCCAGTGTAAGTACATCCATTAGTTCCTTGAATCCTGCACACTTTGAAACATGTAACCAACCAACCCTGTGTATTTTTATAGCCTTAGTCAGTGTATATTTTCATGTAGTCTGTGATATGGCAGTTACTAATTTTTTATAACCAGAAAGTGTGACTAACCCTGTGCATCGCACAGGGTTAGTTACACTTTCTGGTTATACAAAATTTTCATTATTAACAGAGCACCATACAGCCTTTGTGTAATTATCATCTCCATCAACTCTTTTTACTCAACGTAATGGTCCAAACCAGCCAGTAATATTTTCAGAAAGCATTCAAACTCAGCTTTTGACCCTTCATTGGAGTGGATTGTGGAGATTTTTTGTTAGTGAATTCCAAAATGAAAACGTATTCTATTTTCAAGTAATAGCTTGTTTAACATACTTCCGCTGTTTTGTACAAAACATAAGTTGCAGAGAACTTGCCCAGGCAAAGTGAAGAGACAAAATTTCAGGCTTGTAGGTGTTAAAGAAATTCCCAATTCATTCCTTTACAACACCAAGTTTTCCCAGTAGAAATGATCTTGGACCCTTTCCCCAACTCTTGATCTTTCCCAAAGGGTGGAAGGACAGTGGCATTATGTGTTGTAGGAATACACTGACAGTCTACTTGAGAAGAGTTTGAATATGCCAAAGAAGTATGATTGGATATATCGAGTAACAAACTGTTTACTGAGATTAGTTCTTGGCACAGTAATTATGGATGGATCAAGATGCAATCTTTAGCCATGGTGTTTTGTAAGCTTATAAAAATAGCACTGCCAATTATTGGTTGGATTTTTTACTCCCATTATCTGCCATGTAGATCTTGATTAACAAGGCTGGTTCAATTAGTTCTTTCTATACAGATGAAAGGTAACTAATTTCTCTCATCTTTGACAATACCAGTGTTTGGACTTTACTCTAACCTGCACCAAATAATTAATTATAGATTGGATTTGCAGTAGGATTTATCTCCTGATTATTATAACCCTTTGTATTTGATATGGAGATATCTGGGTAAAAGCCAAATAGGTAATGTCTGTTTGCTTTTCCAATAAATCACATGAAACCATATAGTGGGTTAGTTTAACTTGATTACACCTGTGGTCATTAAAATTCTATTTCTTTGAAGTTTCAACTTACAGGAAGAACTGTTTGTTATTTTTATACTCCTGCCATTCATGAGAGTGGGTGAATATTGACTTTAGAATGTCTGTCAGTCTATCCATATTGTATCCTGGTGGCAGGGGAGGGGGTTGGGGGTTGCTGTAAATCATGGCAGCAAATGAATGTATGATTGCTAAAATTACTTCATACCAGTGTATAGCCTTAGATGCTGATGGATGCTGTGATATAGTCACAGATGCTGATTGTGATCTTATACACCAATACTTCTAAATCACAGCATGTGTGGCCCCCCCAATGGAAAGACTTCAGTGAGGAAATCAAGCTATGTTTTGTTAAAAACACCAGGTATTGGTACAATGAAACCTTGTCAATTGTATAGTAGCCACATTGCCAGCATAAAATTCAGTTCAGGCCTTGCATTTTTAAAAATGCAGGAGCGCTAAAAATCGCTCCCCTCGCGTGTCCTAGGGGAGCGATTAGCTCTCCTGAAGCTTACAAAAGCTAAAAGTGGCAAAATGAAGTTTTACTCTTAATGAATTCTGCCTAGTGGGCTTTGTACATTTTAGTTGCTGCTGCTAACAAGATAGTTTCTGTGAGACTGCGGCACTGCCCCTTCCACACCTCCGGGCCGCTGCAAGGCCCGGAGGTGTGGGAGGGACTGTGCGGCAGTCTTACAGACACCACTAACATACATGTAGAAGAGATTTGAAAAGATGTGTGTTTTAGGAATAGGATGTTATGGTAACCATTATTTTCTAAGGCCAGGAGGGCTAGTTTTCGCCCTCCTTAATTTTTTTAAGACGAGCAGTAGGCGAGCAAATAAATCGTCCTCCTGAAAATGCCAGGACTGTCAGTTGACAGGAGTATTTCATTAAGAGCGATTTGGTGACTTTCCTGTATTCCAAGAGATAAACTGAGTTTGTATTCTATTATATCTTGTTTGACAGAGCTCATGGAGCTGTGTCAAACAAGATCTAATTGATTTAATGCCTGTAATAATGTACTTAGGCCAAATGGGTCAATTAAACAATGGGAATTAGATGATGGCCAAGGTAATTTCTCGACATATTGCTAGATTTTGTATTCAGTTAACAGGAATTTACCCAGTTACTTATACATGTAATTAACAGGTCAAATTTGTACTGAAGTTCTCCCATGGAGCCCCTTGGAAGTGGAGCCGTGCTTGTTAGAGATGGGCGGTATTGGAAATTTGAGTTCGGTATCAGTTTTGGTGTTTTTGGGAGGTATCTCTGACTGTTAATTAGTTTGGTATTCAGTATCTGACCTGACTGGGATATGCTGATAGTACCAAACGGGAATTCTCATCAGGAAAAACAGAATAAGTTGTTGTAGTATCATTCTACACAACGCTTTAAATGATACTGCCAATGAATTCAACATTCTTTTACGACCACAAATCATATCTACAGTAATTTTGTGACTTGTTCTTAATGTGCCTTAATTTTTAATGACTTTTTCAGACTTTTACGATCCCAGAGCATGTGTCATGACCATACCTTCTTCGGGAGGTCCTGCTGACAATTGACAAAACACATGGGCCATGATTTCTAGTCAGGTCTTGGCTGCCTGTTAAGGCAGCCACTTGACTAAAAATCACTGCTAAGCAATTGGACATGTACAGGTTGTAGTCTGGTGGGAATTCAGGACTGTTGCCCAGTCCTTTGAGGGTTATCAAAACTGAAAAAAAAATCAGTCACTTCTTTCATGAAAATGAACCTTTCAACTGTTACCAAGCCTCAGCATGGACTTATAAATAGTGAATGTTGGAAAATTTGAAAATTCAGATGGTTTCGTTATTCAACGATTATCTCAGTTTGGTTTTTCAGTATCCCCATGATACCAGTATCGGTTCGGTTTTTCAGTATATTGCCCCTTTCTAGTGCCTGTTTGCTGTCGTAAACAAGTTCTGCTTTACTGGTAAAATAGGACATAGTAACCAATACCGGAGGTGGGTTAATCCTCCAAAGTGAGCAGCATAATTATACCCCCCCCCCCCCCCTGCAAACAAAGTTTGGGGGAGTATATAGGAATCACCCTGTCCGTCCGTCCGTCCGTCCATCCGTCTGTCCGTCCGTCCATCCATCCTTAAAAGCGCAACTACTCCTAAACCGTTTGAAGAATTTTCATGAAACTTGACACAATGGAACAACTCCATATGAAGGTGTGCATGCAGCAATATAATTCCGTTCTGACATTTCCAAGGGGAGATAATCTAACTTATACATTTCAATTGCTACATCATATGGTTGTGTCCTCATAAGCGCAACAACTGAGGCACGGGGGTATCACTTTGTGAGATTGCTCACAGTACCTCTAGTTATAATCTATTAGCTAAACTTGACTTCATACCTATGTTGTGGTCATGATGTAGCAGCAGGGTATTTGATGTCTGGATTTGCATCTCAAAATGCTATACAAAAAAGTCCAAATGCTAACCATTTTTCTTTCATATTGGCCTTATAATAACTATTTATCACCACTTTTTGAAACCAAGATGGAAACTGCTAATCAAATTTTTAAAAACAAAAAATACCCTGAGCAGTAGATACTGAAAGGGACATTAAACACCAATAAATAAGTAAATTTATTATATGCTAGCCTGTGAATTACTGCAAATTATCTAAAAGATATTTCTCTACATCCAGTGACTTGGTGGATAATGAGGAATGCCCCTCAGTAGCTGCCCAAATGACATCACGCTTTGGTGCATCAATTCGCATTTGATACTGTTACAAGCGATTCAGTGCCGGCTTTACCAGCAACACCAGAAGTTCATACTATTCCAAGCTGTTCTGGTGATTCTAGGACTGAAAAATTAAATGAATAATAATAATAAAATAATAAAGTAAAATAATTAGATGTTATAGAAAGTGACTCTGAGAGTTATATTGAGCCGGGTGGTATTGAACTATTCCAAAAAACCTTCTTGGTCGATTCACCCCGGAAGGGTTTTTTTTTGATGAGTCGGTGCACTCAACTTCCTAATTCCTTGCTGTAAATTGGCATTTAAAATGTTCTAAAAATTAACATTAATGAAAAATATTAAAATATTCTCATTTGTAGTATTATAATTATTAAATTTCATCTGTGAGTTGAACAATTAGTTGGTTAAATTATCGTGGGAAAGTGGGACTGTTTTTTATTTTTGAGTGATTTGGCTAGTACAGGCTTGAGAGAACGATCAGCTGATCTTTGTTATTTTTAAGCATACATGTTTGCAGTCAAATTGGGTTGAATATTGCACTGTAAAATGTCACAAGCATATAATAAAAAGAAAACTTACACTATTTTAGTGAATACAGTAGAACCTGTCATGAGAGACCGTCCTTTGGGCCACACAAAAGTGGTCTCTCATAACAGGTTTCAGGTTTTCTCTCAAGTCAGTGAATAACCAACCACAAAATTCAGAAATGGAGAAGAATGGATTTTTGTAATTACTTTGTAGTTGTTCTTTATTTATGAAGTTTTGTAACAAATTGAAATGGACTGTTATAAAAATTATAAAAATAAATTTTATAATCCTATCTGTCACATTTCAGGTATGTATGAAATTGTTTATTCAGCAATAATCCTAATGAAAGAAAGAAAATGAACAGCCGAATCCCGAATAATCCTAATCTTTTCACAGGGGTCTTATAAAAACATCTCAATCTTTAATGAGTTATGTAACTGAATAGCAATTGAAACCCAGTTAAGAGCTTTTAATACTTTCAGTTATGTTAGTATAACCACAATGGATTTTCCAATACCAGAACAGGTAAAAAGTTTTTGTCATGGTTTCAGTCTTCAAAAGGGGCGGTCTCTCGAGACTGGTACATTATGGCATAAAAATACAAGTTGGTACCAGGTCACAGTGGCATGATGCATTCATAACTCCATCTTCATTCGCACATCTGACTTTAGAGTGTGAGCACCTTGTCACCTTGATTAGCAATCATGGAAAAACTGGAATTACCAGAAAGACTCGTCAAAACCATCTCAGCTCTGGGCATCTCTTGCCCTGTCACCTGGCCTATCCAGGAGACAGGTAAGAGAGTCCACCTGAGTTTAGAATTCGTTGTAGAAGACACGACACCTACTCCATTGGGTAGAGGTAGAACCTTTCGTGAGAGGAACCCCTCTCACGCTGGTCCTCACCTAAAAGAGTCTGGAGGCCCTGGAAAGAGACCAAAGAGAAAAAAGAAGAGCCTGTCCACCAAGTGAAGGAGCACCTGACGCCTTTTGAAAAGGAAGAAAGAGAAGAGCGGGGAAAGGAAAAAGCCAGAGGAGGCCGCCAGTTCCCCTCCCACTCTCACAGACTCACCCAACTGACTTCCGGCTCCTCAGCCGGAATTG
Source organism: Pictodentalium vernedei (assembly GCA_031216915.1). Lineage (NCBI taxonomy): Eukaryota > Metazoa > Mollusca > Scaphopoda > Dentaliida > Dentaliidae > Pictodentalium > Pictodentalium vernedei. The sequence continues at coordinate 264,883,344 of CM062294.1, forward strand.
TTGGATGCGGACAGTCCTGTGAAGACTGAGATGGAATTTGAAGTCGCCCTCTCGCTACTTCCTGATCCTCACTTGCCTCTTCCTTCTGCACCAAAGGGTCTGGACCTGGATATCTCAGAGGACACAACATGAAAAGAGGCCGAACAGCGAAAGATCGAAAGGGAACAACAGGACAAAGAAATGGATGAAAAATTCAAAGAAGCAAAACGGCTCCTCCAAACACATCTGGCAGCACAAGAAACAAAACAGCAGCAGCCCTCACCAGCAATAACTCCAACAACTCCTACTGCAACGGTGCTATCACAATCGCAGCCTCCTCCTCTCAAAAAGAAGATCAAAAAGCACAAACAGCGCTAAGATTTTCCTTTCCTTTTCCTCCTCTAACACGATCAGACATGGTTCAAGGCAAAAAATAACTAGAAAAATATGATACAGTTAGAGATGGGTCGAAAGGGCTTGCCCCAAACTGTCCCTGCGCACCTTCGGCTTGCTAAAACCATTCTTCTAGTTCTTGGTCACAGTGGTCTCTCAAGACAGGTGGTCTCCCATAGCAGGTCCATTATAGAGTAAAACCAATCAGTGCCTGGCAGATGTGGTCTCTCAAGACAGTGGTCTCTCAAGACAGGTTTTACTGTATCGGTAATTACCTCATTCATGTTGACTTGAAAATATTTTTTTCTCTCACGCAGACGCTTGTGGCTGTCAGGCCCACACTCATGAAATAATTCCCGATATTCACTAAAATAGCATAGATATCCTCTATACATTGTACTGACGTTGTGGTAAATGGTTAAAATATATTATATGTTAAAATAAGTTAGGCCACACAAAGTAGATCTTCTGTTTCTCAGGCCATTATTTGTGAAAATTGCATATTTTATTTTTTATTTCAGTAATTACTTCTTAGCCATCAAAAGTTCATGTTCTTGGTTCAAGTTTTAGGCCTCATAATATACAGAATGGCATTGGTGGTGGTGTATTTCATCCCTGGAGTGCAGGAAGGCTTTGCAATGCTAAGGCATTGCAAAGCCTTCTTGCACTCAAGAGACAAATTCATCAATTTTTTAACTTGGGTAAATTATCAGACATAAACCATTTAATTTTAATTTTTTTTTAAGTTTAAATTGGTTATAAAAAGAGAGCATGCGGCAGCCAAAACGACCATGCGGGAGGGCCTGAGAAACAGATTTTTTATTTTTTTTAAGCCTTATATTCAATAAACAGTTATTCTACTAAGAGGTATCCAATTAAGTGGGACTCACTGTAGCATTTTTAACCTCTTTTAGGTAAAAGAGTAAGGGTTAAAAATCTCTGGATTGGTTTCTGCATATCTTGTATTTTATGTATGTGGACAAGTGACAAGCATGCTGATTTAATTTGAATTGGATCCCATGAAGGTAGACAATTGGATTGTTTGTGAAAGAATTGTCTCGACAGGACATGATTTGTTGAAGCTGATTTGCTGCACAGTTCATTCAACAAGCATATCTAAAAAGAGTAATTCAATATCTTCTCTTCTCCATTATCCTTCAATTCTAACCCTCTTTTTACAAACATTTCCATTGAAAGTACATTTTTAGCTTAACTTGACAAAGTCAAGATAAGCTATTGCCATTACATGTGCAGAAGTCTGTTAGTCTATGAGTCTGTCAGTCTGTTCACATTTTCCTTTAGCACAGGCTACACCCCGTAGTTCTTGTCCGACCGTCACAAAATTTCATATGCAGGTTTGAGGTCATGTCTAGATGGAAATGTTCCTTTTTGGTTGCGATCGGTCAATCATGATGGCTACACAGGCCTGAGGCCCAAAAACCTTTAGCACAGTCGACAGGCTGCATTTATGAAGGGATTTCATTGTCACTTGTTATGATGACTCGTTTTGAAATAATTTCACTGTAACTTTGTAACTTTGGTTGACATACAGCAACTGTGAAGGCCACATTAACCCACTCCTCAATTCTTTAGTACAGTCTACACCTCAAATTATTTTTATTGAAAGCATAGCATACAGGGAAGTTGGAACAGAAATTAACATATTCTCACTTATCACAGTTCTTGTCGTATTTCATAATCCTTTCATAAACATTGAACATTATCCTTTTCATCAAACACTACACACAGTCAAGTTAAGCTACAGTGTCATTGGCACTTTCATTTATGCCCTAATTTGTAATCTGGCTGGCCTTTTCATTCCCCTAAATTCAAGCCAGTTAATGGTGTGCCCAAATTAGAGAATGGCCCAATACAGCTTGATTCAACCAAGTGTTACAAGCATTAATTGTAGTTTCAATTGTAACCTTTTGCATAAGGTACAACTATCATTCCTAGGCCCTGTAGTGTGGTTTGTTAGCATGTATGATAAAAAGTATTCAAGTTTAAAATATTTTGGGTGTATTTTGGGATCAGTTTCGGTGTTCCCAAATTAAACAAATGTAAGGGCCTGAATCGGGATTTATGAATATAATCAGACTGCTGATATGATTTTGCCTTTGAAATGCTGGGTTCCACAGACTGCTGAGTTGATGTGATCAATGCTTGGTGTCACAGTCATTCACAGGAGACCAGCATGATTGCAGTTACACCCGACAGTGCTTGCACATGCATTTATTAACAGGAAAAAAATATCATGCATATAAACAGTCTGGATTGTATACCTCTTAATAACAGTACACAGAGAACAACAAAAGAGCAATGATTAATTTTGCATGTGACTGATGGTACAAACTAGAAACCTCTTTACTAGCATGTACCATGTCCACCCCTAAATATGCTAGAGTTAAAATAAATCCCCTATTAAATAAGATGAAGCAAGTACCTTGATAATTGAAGGAGCTGTTCTCTGAGAGGTCAGCTTTTCAACACGAGACCAATGGGACATGTTTTAGACATCCATTTTGGGTACCTTAATGCAATTGGATGTATTAAATCCAACAGGAGACTATCATCAAAAGGATATCTTTGCTTAGTACACTTAGTGTTCTACCCCAAGATACCATTAATTACACAGTGTTTCAGCAGGGAGTACACGACTACTACTCTTGAGATCCTTATTTCCTGAGGCTGATAACCGAATGAAATACGATTCTCTGAAGGGTAGTACAGTTCCATACACCATGCTGAAAGACTGTGTGATCATTTTATTACCCTGCCCTTTCAGTGTGTCAAGTTTTGTTTTATTATATAATCCCCCAGTGGTATTCCACTGACAAAAACCCTGATAAAAGTAATAAATTATAATTAGAGAAACTGAAAGAAACATATCTTTCATTATCATTGAACAAGAATGATTTGGAGTTATTTCCCTTCTGTTGAACTCAAACATTTGGGAGACTTCAATTCAAGAACATTGGGAAATGAGGCGTCGTTATTATTATGGTACACAAGTTGACTTTATAAGTGTTTTATTCGATACAGTGGTGCATAGTGTGTCTTGGAGAATTGGGTGACTTTATTCAAACTTCTGATGTGCTTTAATAAGTTTCACTGACGAGACAATTCACATAATAAAACCACAATGCATCTGTAGTGTAGAAAGGCCAAAACAGATTCCCTGTTCTCGACAGTAAAATCGGATGTGGGGTATGTACACATGTTTTATTTCAAGTTTTCAGAGTATTTTTATGAAACAATATTGTTCTATTTTGTTTGTGAGTCTGACTGTTTATTATTACTGGCAAAATTGTTTGAGGCAATGGGTGAAAGGGATTTCAGCGAAGTGTACCGTAGAATGTCTGTACACCCCCTTTTATCTGTCACTTGATATTCTCATACCCTCCTTTGAACTTCGTCACCCTGTTGGAGACAAATGAACTGTACTGGATGCATTGGTTACTGACCAATCGGGAAGCTTGTGTACTTTTAAAAGGGTAAGGCCCCACAAAGTAGATCTTCTGTTTTTCAGGCCATTTTTAGCTTAACTTGACATAGTCAAGATAAGCTATTGCCATCACGCGTGCAGAAGTCTGTGAGTCTGTGAATCTGTTCACATTTTCCTTTAGCACGGGCTACACCCCGCAGTTCTTGTCTGATCGTCACGAAATTTCATATGCAGGTTTGGGGTCATGTCTAGATGAGAACATCCCCTTTTGGTCGCGATCGGGCAACCGGTATGGCTGTCCGAGCCCAAAAACCATTAGCACAGTCTACAGGTCGTATTTATGAAGGGATTTCATTGTAACATGGTAGGATGCCTCTGTATAATGCCTAGATGAGAACGTCCCCTTTTGGGCATGATATATCAACCGTGATGGCTGCCCAAGCACGAAACCCAAAAACTTTTAGTACAGTCTGCAGGTCATGTTTAATATGGAGGGATTTCATTGTAACTTGGTAGGATGACTCCTTATGATGTCTAGATGAGAATTTCCCCATTTGGGCGTGATCTGCAACTGTGACGACTGCCCGAGCCCAAAACCTGAAAACCTTTAGCACAGTCTACAGGTCATATTTATTGAGGAATTTCATTGTAACTTGGTGGGTTGACTTCATACAGTGTCTAGATGAGGAAGTCCCCTTTTGGTCCTGATTGGGTAACTGTGACACCTACAGGGGCCCAAAGCCTGAAAACCTTTAGCACAGTCTACAGGTCATATTTATGAAGGGATTTCATTGTAACTTGGTAGGATGACTCCAAATAATGTCTAGATGAGAACGTCCCATTTTGATCGTGATCATTCAGCCTTGATGGGTGCCTGAGCCCAAAAATCTTTAGTATAGGCAAAAGGTCATATTGATGGAAGGATTTCATTGTAACCTGTTAGGTTGACTCCATAAAATGCCTAGATGATGACATCCCCTTTTGGTCGTAATTGGTCAACTGTGATGGCTACAGGTGCCCGAAGCCCGAAAACCTTGAGCACAGTCTACAGGTCATATTTATAAAGGGATTTCAGTGTAACTTCGTAGGATCACTCCAGGTGATGCCCAGATGAGATTGTCCCCTTTGGTTGCAATCATTCAACCATGATGGCTGCCTGAGCCTGAAGCCCGAAAACCTTTAGCACAGTCTACATACAGGTCATATTTATGATGGGATTTCATTGTAACTTGGTAGGTTGACCTCATATAATGTCTAGATGAGAACAGCCCCTTTTGGACACCATTAGGCAACTGTGATGGCTACAGGGGCCTGAGGCCTGCAAACCTTGAGCAAGTCTACAGGTGATATTTATGAAGGGATTTCATTGCACCTTGGTAAGATGACTCCAAATAATGTCTAGATGAGCATGTCCCCTTTTGGTCGCGATCATTCAGCCTTGATGGCTGCCCGAGCCCAAAACCCCAAAACCTTTAGCATAGTCTATAGGTCATATCTATGGAAGGATTTTGGGGCGCGGTGGCTCAGTTGGTAGAGGTGCAGACTGCAAGCCGAGAGGTCCTCGGTTCGAATCCCACCTGCGGCAACCGCGTTGTGTCCTTGGGCAAGACACTTCACCCCGATTGCCTACATGGGGGCACGATGACGCTGTATACTGAGGCGTACTGCACGTCGATGGTGCGCATGTCTTCAACCAATCTAACCCTGCCTGTGCTGCGGTGCAGAGTTCAGAGTTACGATGTTGGAGAGCTGACAGCTGCTCGGTGGTTCTCTCCGGGTACTCCGGCTTCCTCCACCCGTAAAACTGTCACGGTCACGATTAGCCATTGTGCATAAGTCTGTGACCTTAAACACCAATAAATAATAATAATAATAATATGGAAGGATTTCATTGTATCCTGTTAGTTTGACTCCATATAATGCCTAGATGATGACATCCCCTTTAGGTCGTGATTGGTCAACTGTGATGGCTTCAGGGGCCCGAAGCCCGAAAACCTTGAGCACAGTCTGCAGGTCATATTTATGAAGGGATTTCATTGTAACTTCATAGGATCACTCCAGATGATGCCCAGATGAGAATGTCCCCTTTTTGTTGCGATCATTCAAGCATGATGGCTGCCTGAGCCCAAAAACCTTTAGCACAGTCTACAGGTCATATTTATGAAGGGATTTCATTGTAACTTGGTAGGTTGACTTCATATAATGTCTAGATGAGAACGTCCCCTTTGGACGCAATTGGGAAACTTGACGGCTGCATGGGCCCGAAGCCCGAAAACCTTTAGCACAGTCTACAGGCCATATTTATGAAGGGATTTCAATGTAACTTGATAGGATGACTCATTTTGGAATAATTTCACTGTAACTTGGTAACTTTCGTTGATATACGTTAACTGTGAGGGCCACATACATTAACTGTGAGGTCATATTACCCACCCCTCAGCTCTTTAGTACAGTGTATGTTTATCAAAAACATAGCATACAGGGAACTGAAATGAACATATTCCCAATTATCACAATTCTTGTCTTATTTCATAATCCTTTCATAAACATTGAACATTATCCTTTTCATCAAACACAACCCACAAGTTAAGCCACAGTGTCATTGACACTTTCATTTGTAAAATTGCATGCGTGCGGGCAGTTTATTTTATTTTTATGTGTACCCATACAATGTATGGTACACATTATTCCGGCATCCGGGGTGGCCATCCGTCGTTCGTCCATCTTTTGTCCATTCGTCCGTCCATCTGTCTGTCTGTCCGTCCATCCGTTTGTCCGTATCCATTTCTTTGGCATTCGATAACTTGAAAAATATTGCTTGGATTGTCAAGTTACTTTATATTTGTGTTCAGGTTACTGATGTGCCGAGCTGTATAGTTTTTGGTGTAAATCGGATAATTTGATCCTGAGATATTAACCCTTTATCCTTCAAATTGAAAATTCCTCCAATCCATTTGGCATTCGATAACTTGAAAAATATTGCTTGGATTGTCTAGTTACTTTATATTTGTGTTCAGGTTACTGATTTGCTGAGCTGTATAGTTTTTGGTGTAAATCTGATGATTTGATCCCGAGATATTAACCCTTTATTCTTCAAATTGAAAATTGCTCCAATCCCTTTGGCATTCGATAACTTGAAAAATATTGCTTGGATTGTCAAGTTACTTTATATTTGTGTTCTGGTTACTGATGTGCCAAGCTGTATAGTTTTTGGTGTAAATCTGATAATTTAATCCTGTGATATTGACCCTTTATCCTTCAAATTGAAAATAACTCCAATGCCTTTGGCATTCGATAACTTGAAAAATATTGCTTGGATTGTCAAGTTATTTCATATTTGTGTTCAGGTTACTGATGTACCGAGCTGTATAGTTTTTGGTGTAAATCTGTTATTTTGATCCTGAGATATTAACCCTTTATCCTTCAAATTGAAAATTCCTCCAATCCCTTTGGCATTCGATAACTAGAAAAATATTGCTTGGATTGTCAGGTTACTTTATATTTGTGTTCAGGTTACTGATGTGCTGAGCTGTATAGTTTTTGGTGTAAATCTGATAATTTGATCCTGAGATATTAACCCTTTATCCTTCAAATTGAAAATTCCTCCAATCCCTTTGGCATGAGATAACTCAAAAAATATCAATCCGATTGTCATGTTACTTTATATATTTATTCAGGTTACTGATGTGCTGTGTTGTATAGTTTTTTATGTAAATCTGATAATTTGATCCAGAGATATTAACCCTCTATCCATCAAATTAGACACTCCTCCAATCCATTTCTATATGTACCCATACCATGTATGGTGTACATAATGTCAGCATCCGTGGTGGCCCTCCGTCATACAGCTTTCTACCAGTTGGGTACACATCTGACGATTTCATCAATGAGGATTGCACATATTTTATTTCAGGCAGAATAAAGTTAACCCTTTCCATAAAACTGCACTGAATAATTGTTGAAACCTACCGTATATGTCCGTGTATAAGTCACACTTTTTTACCTGAAATGTTATGTCAAAATCGGGGGTGCGTCTTATACATGGGTACGACTTGTTTCAGAGAATTTTCAGGGGACTGACTTCTTTGGACAAACGTTGTTCCTACCATTTGTCAATTGTATAACAGACAGTACAAACGTGTGGTTTTGACTGAGTGCAGATTCACCAAAATTATTTTCATTTTATTTCAGTTTAAATTCCTCAGAAAATAAAATATTATGTGTGTTTTCTGTTACTTCTATCCATAAATAATAATAAAGAAATATTCTATTTAGTCGTCGTTGTTCAATCGTCCCATGTGTTTACATCAGTGCGTGTACCGGAAATCAACGGGTTTGTGGGGCCAATATGGATGAAACCAAAAAAAATAATACAAAATCATCAAAATAACGAAAAAATAAATAATAACACATTAAATGTATGCCAGCAATACCTGGAGAGAAGTATTTATTTATTCCATGAACCCAATTCACTGATGTGTAATGTCCGGTTATAAATTTCGCACACGTGCACCAGGTAAAGTTAGTTTCAATAGCACCAACAATGCTTAAGTGGGACAACAATTTGAAAACAATTTGCGCTGTAACCTGCGCATTTGTTGTATTTTTATTGGTTTTTCCGGAAAAAACAACTTAATCACAACAACTGCGCAGGTTACGGCGCAAATGGCATTCTGATTCTGAAACTTTGAAGTTTCAGTCACAAACGAGCGTTGGATTTTCTTGACAGGGATGAAGACATTGGGGTGATAAACAAACAACGAAAAACAAATAAATGCGAGTATTTTTTAAATCTTTAATAATAATTTTCCTTTATTCTTTTATCTTATTCACCACGTGGTAACTCTTGAAAACTTACCTATTTCCGTTGCATCCCAAACTGCCCCAAATTGGCAAAACGTAACTTGCAACTAATTCTTTTTGACTGCATATATTTAAAAATGGGGGTGCGACTTATACATGGGCTTTAGGCAAAAGGGAGAAATTCCAAGTGTGAGTTTGGGATGCGACTTATGCCTGGGGGCGACTTATACACGGACATATACGGTATCACAAAACTGCCAGGATGCTGGTAACAATGCAATACTGACATGGTTGACTGTACTGTTAACTATGTTAGTGCTATGGCTGTTTAAAACTCATTTGTTTGAGGAGTTCTATAGTCTTTCAATGCGCTCGGCTTGGGCTCACCGATAGTGCAGAAACCTTTGGTGCCAAAGTGCCATTAAGAGAATGTCTCTGATTTGTGCCGTTCCATCCCTCTGGAGTGCAAAAGCAGGTACTGTCAGCTGAGAAACTTAATGTTTATCTCCTTATTTTCTGTAACATTTAATTCTATGTGGAATGGGACACCTTTTCAGTGTGCCTTCCAAAGTAAGGGATTCTTAACCCTTTAGCCAACATAACGGCGAAAACCGGTCAACATTATTCACAGAAATGTCTATTCAGTTTTAATCACTTTTTCATTTTTGCTTGAAAAACATAGCTTATGGCCCTTTATTTGATTGAGCTAATCTTTTAAAGGATTATTTATTTATTGGTGTGTAATGTCACATATTTCTGCACAGTGGCTAATCATGACCACGACAGTTTTTCGGGTGGAGGAAGTCGGAGTACCCGGGAAGAACCAACGGAAAACAACGAGCTACTGTCAGATCCCCCACATCCCCCACATACTAACTCCACACAAGCAGGGTTAGCATTGGTTGAATACGGGTGCACCATCAATGTGCAGTACGCTTTAGTGCACAGCGCCACCATGCACCCACGTGGGCAGTGGGGTGAAGTGTCTTGTCCAAGGACAGAGTGAGGACCTCTCGCCTTGAAGTCTGCACCTCTGCCAACTGATCCACTGCACCCCCATTTAAAGGATTAAAATGGAGTATTTAAAGGGAATATTTTAACCCTCTGAAGATCTTAATATGGGGGCATTATTCAGAAAGACTGGGAAATGCATTTTATTACATCTTAATGCATTTCTAAAGTTTATGAATGTATTTCATCACTCAAATTAGTGGGCAGAGCCAAAAATGTCCATTTCTGATTCATGTATCAAACCCTTTGAATGCTGGTCACATATATGCCATTTCTGGTTTCTTATAAAAATGTTCTGATTCCTGTTTGAACATCTGTAAATACTAACGAAAACCCATTTCTAATTTGTTAAAAAATATTTTACTCCCGAAAATAAGCCTCCATGAATTCTTTTTCTTTATAGTTTACTCCTGATACTTTAACCCTTTTCAAACAGACTTGATTTTACTGGTGGCAGTAAATTCTGTTTCTCTAGTTTCACTGTAACTTGGTAACTTTCGTTGACAAACATTAACTGTGAGGTCCACAAACATTAACTGTGAGGGCCACATTAACCCACCCCTCAGTTCTTTAGTACAGTCTACACCTCATATTATTTTTATTGAAAACAGCAGACAGGGAACAGAAATGAACATATTCCCAATTATCACAATTCTTGTCTTATTTCATAATTCTTTTATAAACATTGAACATTATCCTTTTCCTCAAACACAACACACAGACAAGTTAAGCTACAGTGTCATTGACACTTTCATTTATTTTTGTAATTATTTCTTTGCTATCAAAAAGTTCATGTTCATGGTCTGTTTTATGTTTTAGGCCTTATAATCTACAAAATCTCATGGGTGGTGGTGTATTTCGTCCCTTGAGTACTAAAGCATTGCAAAGCCTAATTGAACTCAAGGGACAAATTTATCATTATTTTTTTTTAACTTGGGTAAATTATCCAACATAAACCATTTAATTTTAATTTTTTTTTAAGTTTGCATTGGTTATAAAAAGAGAGCAGCAAAAAGGACCTTGCAGGAGGGCCTGAAAAACAAATTTTTAATTTTTTTAGGCCTAATAAAACACCTTGAATTTGGCCCCTTTCCTTGAAAAGTGCTTGAATTTGTTTATATCCTTGAAAAGTATTTGATTTTGTTACAGGCCTGTTCTATGAATTGCCCATATACAGCAACACTAAGCCATGTGGAAAATAAAAATCTGTACTGAACGGAAATCATTGATGAACTATTTTTATAAAGAAGCAAAATTTCACTGGAATTTTCTACAAATCTTGCACCACAATTACAAGTTGAATCGCTAGCGATACCTAAAAATCGTCCCCTGAGTTGCAATATGTTCTATGTGCCAGTTGGCACATTGAAACTCGGGGGGACAAAATAGTAACACAGGTTTCCCTTCGCAAATTTGGTTGCTAAGAGTCCTTCTCATAATTGCTTTTAGAGACGTGAAGGTGTGTAATAAACACAGAATGACATGCGTGTGTGAATCTGTTAATCGATATAGCAGTTGTGCCATCGTGGAAGGACAAAACTCGAGGCTTGTGGCTTCTTGTTCTATCCTTCCGTGCTGACACTCGTGCCATATCGATTAACCCATTCACACACGTGTGTCTTTCTGTTTATTTCCACCACCTTCCTTGAAAAGAACTTAATTCAATTTACCTATATATACAACCTTTGAGACCATAACTTTCATGCTAATCGACCCTGCATATGTGCAATGACATAAAATCGTTCAGAGACACACACAAGGAACCGCATCTCTTTTATCTCTGCATGAACTGGAATTCCCAGAATTTTCTTCTGAAGGATTCTGCAGGAAAGTTGACCAATTAGAATCATCCTTATTGCAAATTGACATATGTCACAGAAAACTGCTGTTTTCATCTTCTTTTACTTACCTTTGTCATATGATTTCATTGCATAATGACGTACTTGAATCAGGGGAATTCCAGTGAAATACGCTTCCAAAAATCTAAACATTTATTTTGGATAGTAATTGGATGGTATTTGATGACAAACCGCAGATGATTAATTATGTTTATTGGAAGTGAGTTTCAGGAAAAAATGCAAGCATCTCAACATTACTCATTAAGTACTTTTCATGGACTGCGTTAACAGGATTACTTATTAACCCTTTACCTAACATGAAAAGCAGACGACACTTGCAAACAAAATTCTTGAATAACCAATTTTTTTCATTTTGTCTCAAAAACATAGGTTATGACCCCTCTTTGGAACTAGCTCATCATAACCTATGTTTTTGAGACAAAAAATGAAAATATAATGAAAATTAATTGGTGATTTTTGAGAATAGCGCTCGCTGGTTTTGGCCGTTACATTGCTTAAAGGGTTAAAAACATGAATGGTGCTGGTGCTCTTTATCTAATTACTTCATAATAGAATTGATTAGAAATACATGCTAACCAGCAGCACTTTTCCATTAAAACCAATGGCACAACTCTTTTCTATCTGGAGCAACATGCTTGCAAGGCCACTTCAGGTTTCTGGGCAACCACATACAGTATAGTCCTTTCCTACCAGTAGCAATAGGTTTCCTGGGCTGCTGTAGAGAGCACTGGTCTTTCCAACTTCCTTTGCCTGTTTGGGTACCAGGCTGTGCAACTCTTTCCTGTTGGGATCGACATGCTTGCAGGATCATCAGAGACTGGTTGACTCCTTCCTACCATTGGCAACATGCCTGACTGTCAATCACAGACTGCATGGTGCTCTATGTCTGGTATAACATGCTTGTTTATGATATTTCCCAACAAAGGCAAGGTTTGCATGAAAGAGGATGGATGGGTGTTATACCAGGGTTTCCTCTAGAAGTAAAATGATGGGGCCATTTTGTACCTTGGGGAAAACACCAGTTCGGCTGTATTATTATTGACGTTAGGCGACGAATCATTTACTAGATCAAAGATTCCCATAGCACTGTAGCCAACATCATCAAAACCTTTCATAAGATGAAATCCACAATGCAATCAACATCAGATTGGTTGTGGGTAGGCACATTCTGTCTTTTAACACTGCTTGTTACGCGTGTCAGACTCACATAGGAACATTCTGTGAGGATATTATATGGTGGGAAAAACTGGCCAGGTGAATGTTACCCTAAAAGGCCCCCCCCCCCCCCCTCCTGCCTCCTTAGCAGAACCCCTGGTTAAACATTGTCTCTCTTCCCCATGTCTCTACCAATTTTACTTGCTGTGTAATCACATATTTGCCCATATGTCTATGCCTTCTTGCAATTTATGGGAGAATGTCCATAGGCAAATCCTTACAAACTAAATAATTTCACTTTAAAAATTATATGAAGGATTTTGTTTTCCTAGCTTTGTTCTTGGATATCTGAAGCATATTTGAGCACAAGTTCTCATAAATGTTATTATGCCCCCAACCTCTGAAGGAGGATTCGGGGGTATCCAGTGAAGCCCTCTGTTCGTCAGTCTGGCTGTCTAATTTCAAAGCCATCGATCAGATTTGTATGCTGATAGACCCGCATGAGGGAACGGATATGCACGTGCAACTGGTTCCATCCAGTCATTTTTACCAGAGTTATGGCACTTTTTCATTCATTTGACTTTTTTGAATTTTTCTGTCCCACAATACCTTTAAGGCAACTTCCAACATTCTTACGGGTTGGGGGCAGTGAACCACGCTTTGCATAGCCCCTGTTTGATGATTATCAGTTCTGGTTACGAATACAAAAGTAGGAACCATTGATGCCTGTTGTCAAATCTTTAAAGTTATTTTTCATGTTCTGAACCTCACAACCTTCATTTTTGTGTATCATTTGTGCATATTTAATCCTTTACCTAATGTGAAAGACAGACAACACTTGCAAACAAAATTCATGAAAAAATTAATTTTTTCATTACTGAATTGGAAACATAGTTCATTGCAATGAGGGGTCAAAAGCTATGTTTTTGAGACAAAAAAGAATTGAATAGCGCTGACCGTTTGTGGCAGTTAACGTTTGGTAAAGAGTTAATTGAAATTTATGGAATATCAGACCCGGGAATTTCAAAGTAATCTATTTTTCTATACTAATAAAGCACCTTAACTCAGAGTTGGAAATAACATGCGAATGATCGTTTAGGGTGAATGGCTAAGCTTGGATGAAAAATATTTTAAAAATACTCAGTGGGTTCAGAAGTGAAGCAATGCTTGTTTACTGTGGTAAACAAGCTCTGTTTCAATGGTAAAATAAGACCCAGTCACTTATGCTTGGCTTGCGAGTCCTCAAAAATAGGCAACATGGGATATGAAAGGTTGACTGACCTTGACTTTATCTCCATGTTGTGGTCATGATTAGCCATTGTGCAGAAGTATGTGACCTTAATTGCCAATAAATAAATAAATCAGTAGAATACAGGAATGTGACCAAATTCCTTTTATTTCAATACTACAGTTAATTAAACATTTTTCACTGGCAAAGTAACTATTCAATTAAAAGAGTTCCACTAAGCATTTCTGGACTGAAATAATTAGTCCCCTACGGGACTCCGTCCGTCTGTCTGTCTGTCTGTCTGTCTGTCTGTCTGTCTGTCTGTCTGTCTGTCCATCTGTCTGTCTGTCTGTCTGTCTGTCTGTCTGTCTGTCTGTCTGTCTGTTTGTCTGTTTTTTATGTTACCACCTCTCCCTCCAACATGCTTTAAGCTACACCTTTCATATTTGGTACATGGATAAATGGTTCTGAGGGGATGATGCATGCTCAAAATTTTTTTTTCAAAATGCAAGATGGTGGAATGGCGGCCATTTTTGTTGTGTTTTTTAAGCTTTTTTTCTCTTATTTTGATGTTACCACCCCTCCCACCAACATGGTTCAAGCTACACCTTTCATATTTGGTACATGGATAAATGGTTCTGAGGGGATGACGTACGCTCAAAATTTTTTTTTCAAAATCCAAGAAGGCGGAATGGCAGCCATTTTTGTTGTGTTTTTTAAGCTTTCTTTTTCTCTATTTTCATGTTACCACCCCTCACTCCAACATGGTTCAAGCTACACCTTTCATAATTGGTACATGGATAAATGATTCTGAGGGGATGATGCACGCTCAACATTTTTTTTTCAAAATCAAGATGGCGGAATGGCGGCCATTTTTGTTGTGTTTTTTTTAGCTTTTTTTCTCTATTTTCATGTTACCACCCCCCCCCCCCCCCCCCCCCCCCACACCAACATGATGGTTCTGAGGGGTTGATGCACGCTCAAAATTTTTTTTTCAAAATCCAAGATGGCGGAATGGTGGCCATTTTTGTTGTTTTTTAAGCTTTTTTTTCTCTATTTTGATGTTACCACCCCTCCCACCAACATGGTTCAAGCTACACCTTTCATATTTGGTACATGGATAAATGGTTCTGAGCGGATGATGCACGCTCAAAATTTTTTTTTCAAAATCCAAGATGGCAGAATGGGGGCCATTTTTGTTGTGTTTTTTAAGCTTTTTTTCTCTATTTTGATGTTACCACCCCTCCCACCAACATGGTTCAAGCTACACCTTTCATATTTGGTGCATGGATAAATGGTTCTGAGGGGATGATGCACGCTCAAAATTTTTTTTTCAAAATCCAAGATGGCGGAATGGTGGCCATTTTTGTTGTTGTTTTTTAAGCTTTTGCCATTTTTTGTTGTTTTTTAAGCTTTTTTTCTCTATTTTCATGTTACCACGCCTCCTACCAACATGGTTCAAGCTACACCTTTCATATTTGGTACATGGATAAATGGTTCTGAGGGGATGATGCACTCTCAAATTTTTTTTTTCAAAATCCAAGATGGCGGAATGGCAGCCATTTTTGTTGTGTTTTTTAAGCTTTTTTTCTCTATTTTCATGTTACCACCCCTCCCACCAACATGGTTTAAGCTACACTTTGCATATTTGGCACATGGATAAAGGGTTGGGAGGGGATGATGCACGTTCAATATTTTTTCTTCAAAATCCAAGATGGCGGCATGGCGGCCATTTTTGTTGTGTTTTTTAAGCTTTTTTTCTCTATTTTATGTTACCACCCCTCACTCCAACATGGTTCAAGCTACACTTTTTATATCTGGCACATGGATAGAGGGTTGTAATGGGATGTTGCACGTTCAATATTTTTTTCCAAAATTCAAGATGGCACCATGGCAACCATTTCTGTTGTGTTTTTTAAGCTTTTTTCTCTATTTTATGTTACTACTACTCCCTCCAACATGGTTCAAGCTGCATTTTCATATATGGTACATATGGGGATTATGCACGCTCAATATTTTTTTTTCAAAATCTAACATCTGTCTGTCTGTCCGTTTGTCTGTCTGTCTGTCTGTCTGTCTGTTTTTACCACCTCTCCCTCTAATATGCTTCAAGCTATACCTTTCATATTTGGTACGTGGATAAATGGTTCTGAGGGGATGATGCACAGTCAATATTTATTTTTCAAAATCCAAGATGGCAGAATGGCGGCCATTTTTGTTGTGTTTTTTTAAAGCTTTTTTCTCTGTTTTATGTTACCACCCCTCCCTCCAACATGGTTCAAGCTACGCCTTTCATATATGGTACATGGATAAAGGGTTGTGAGGGGATTATGCACGCTCAATATATTTTTTTTTTAAATCCAAGATGCTTATATACTCTAGTGTCTTCTGTGACAAAAACACCTTATGTCACAAAAGTGCTGTAGGGGACTAATACCACCTCGGTGGTCAAACACTTGTTAATCTTCAGATAATCAAAGACAAAATTATGGTACTGTTGGAAAGAAATTATAGGTGACCTCTAAATAAATTCCCCGTTTGTTGCTTACTGATAATGTTAGCTTCTTAATAGATGTATTGATTATCAAAAAAATTTAATTAATTACATTCTCTGTTCATGACTTTTTAGGCAAATAGATTTGTTGATGCATAGAAAAGAATTCCCTGGTAGATGATACTTTTCTGATTCAGTTAACATGAGTTTTTTTTCTATAACCAATAAATAAGCTGTGCAGCATTAATCTGCAAGAAATTTAAAATAACCTTCCACAAATCTTTTGCTAATATTAATTCTTGGAACGTTTGAATATTTCAAGCTTTTATTTGAAAGATAACATTAACAATATAGTAAAACCCTGTTTACTGAATAGCCACTGTGCCACTGAAAATTATTCAATTAACAGGAGTATCCATTTAACAGGGATTTGGTTACTTTCCTGTATTCTGGAGATAAATTGAACATTTATTCTGTGATATTTTGATATAGTAGACTAAATGACTATTGCATTTACTGAGGCCAAATAGGACTATAAACATGGGAACTTTGCTGATTGTCGTTGTAAGTATACATACATCCACAGGCCACATTTATGATCAAATTGCTTTGAAACTTGGTATGCTGTTGGTATGCTTGTTTGGGGTGACCTCTGGATGGGAGCTATCGATTTACTTCCATTTCTGTCAAAAAATATTGCCACGGGCAATGTTCTTTGAACTTAGTTTAGTCAGACCTCAATTTCCCTTTGGTACACCCTACAGGGCACATTTATGGTCGGATTGCTTTGAAACCTGATATGCTTGTTTGGGGTGACCTCTAGATGGGAGTGATCGAATTTCTTCTTTTTCCGTCAAAAAATGTTGCCGCTGGCAACGACCATTGAACTTGATGTAGTCAGGCATCAGTATATTCCTTTGGCACGTCCTACAGAGCACATTTATGATTAGATCGGTTTGAAACTTGGTAGGCTTGTTTTGGGTTACATCTAGATGGGAGCTATCGATTTTCTTTGAGTTCCGTCAAAAACTGTTGCCGCTGGCAATGACCTTCAATGAACTTAACTTAATGCAGTTATGCATCAAATTTCCCTTCGGCACACCCTGTAGTGCTCATTTTTGACCGGATCGCTTTGAAACGTGGTGTGCATGTTTGGGGTGACCCCTAGATGGGAGCTGTCGATTTTTTTTCATCTCCATCAAAAAATGTCACTGCCAGCAATGTTCTTAGAACTTAGTAGTTTAGTCAGACCTCAATATTTCCCTTTGGCACATTTATGATCGGATTGCATTGAAACCTGGTATGCTTGTTTGGGGTGACCTTGAGATGGGAGCTATTGATTTTCCATTTCCATCAAAAAATGTTGCCGCTTGAAAAATGACCTTTGAACTTAGTTTAGTCAGGCATCAATATATTCCCTTTGGCATGCCCTACAGGTCACATTTATGATCGGATCGCTTTGAAACTTGGTATTCTTGTTCGGGGTTACCTGCAGATGGGAGCTATTGATTTTCTTCGATTTTGGTCAATAAACTTAGTGCAGTTATGCATCAATATTTCTCTTTGGCACACCCTGCAGGGCACATTTATGATCAGATCTCTTTGAAACTTGGTATGCTTGTTTGAGGTGACCTCTAGATGGGAGCTATCGATTTTCTTCCATTTCTGTCGAAAAAAATGTTGCCGCTGGAAATGACCTTTGAACTGAGTGTAGTCAGACCTCAATATTTTCCTTTGGCACACCCTACAGGGAACATTTATGATGGATTGCATTGAAACCTGATATGCTTGTTTGGGGTTACCTCCAGATGGGAACTACCGATTTTCGTCGATTTCCGTCAAAAAATGTTACCGTTAACAATGACCTTTGAACTTAGTTTAGTCAGACCTCAATATTTCCCTTTGGCACATCCTACGGGGCACACTTATGATCAGATCACTTTGAAACTTGGTATGCTTGTTTGGGGTGACCTCTAGATAGGAGCTATTGATTTTGTTCCTTGTCCATCAAAAATTGTTGCTATTGGCAATGACCTTTGATGAACTTAGTGCAGTTATGCATCAATATTTCCATTTGACACACCCTGCAGGGCACATTTATGATTGAATCTCTTGGAAACTTGGTGTGCTTGTTTGGGGTGATATCTGTATGGGAGCTATCAATTTTCGTTCATTTCTGTCAAAAAATGTTGCGGCAATGACCTTTGAACTTAGTTTAGTCAGACCTCAATATTTCCGTTTGGCACACCCTTCAGGGCACATTTATGATCAGATCACTTTGATACTTGATATGTGTGTTCGGGGTGACTTCTAGATGTAAGCTATTGATTTTAGCTCACCTTGACAAAGTCAAGCTGAGCTAATCCCATCGCTCTCCGTCCGTCGTTCATCCGTCCACCGTCTGTCAACACCATGTTCTGGTCTTCTCCATAATCACTGGGCCAGTTCAAGTGAAAGTTTGTGTGAGTGATGGTCCCGAAGTGACATTGTATTTTTGTTCAACTCAATATGCCCAGCCCCATCGGAAGGGGGTGGGGAAAATGCTCCAAAATATTTTTTAAACCTTCTTCTCATGAACCACTGGGTACAATAACTTGATATTTGTTATGGAGCTTCCTTTTGAGGTGTAGATTCAAGTTCATTCAAACGAAGTTCGTGAAGCAGTATTTGGCTTTGTAATGGCAGGGGTAAGATTTTTTGCCCCGCCCAAAAATTTCTATTTTCTGGATCGATGGTCCGATTTGAACCAAATTTGGTATGTGGTATTATTGGGTCATCAGTACTTAACTCGTGGCAAAAAAAAAAATTTCATTCATTCCCATTGGAACACCAGGAGCTAAAATTAGAAATATTTTCAAACGCTGATATTTCCCAAACCACACGGAGCAGAGAACTGTTGTTTGGTATGAAGCATCCTTAGGACGAGTTGAATTGAATGGTAAAATAAAATTGCCACCGGTTATGTTAGGGTGTTCTGTTGAGGGCATAGAAAAAATGCTGAGTCAACATATTTGCAAAAAATTTTTTAAAATCTTTTCTTCAGAATCAATGGTCAGAATCTTTTAATATTCGGTATACAGCATCCATAGGGGGGTCAGATACAAGTTTGTTAAAATAAAGCCCTTTGGTTAATATTTGGGCTCAATACAGGAGCCCAAAGTTTTAACTTTGGGCAATATGGGGAATACTCTTTAAAAATCTTCTTCAGAACCACCAGTCAGAATCTTTTAATGTTTGGTATACATCATTGTTATGAGGGTCAGATTCAAGATTGTTCAAACCAAGTTCCTAGATTAATATTTGGGCTTCCTGTGGAAGCCCAAATTTTAACTAAGTTCAATATGGGGGATAATTTTTAAAAATCATCTTCAGATCCACCAGTCAGACTGCTTTCATATTTGCTATACAACATCTCTAGGGGGGTCAGATTCAAGTTTGTTCAAATCGGGTCCCTATTTATATATTTGGGCTCGCTATGGTAGCCCAAATTTTAACATAGTGCCAATATGAGGAAATTTCTTTAAAAATCTTCTTCTTCAGATCCACCAGTCAGAATGCTTTCATATTTGGTATACAACATCTCTAGGGAGGTCAGGTTCAAGTTTGTTCAATTCGAGTTCCTGGGTTAATATTTGGGCTCCATATGGGAACCTGAAATTTAACTTATTACAATATGAGGGAATTTCTTCAAAAATCTTCTTCAGATCCACTTGTTAGAATGCTTTCATATTTGTATACAACATCTCTAGGGTGATCAGATTCAAGTTTGTTCAAATCGGTCCATAGTTTAATATTTGGGCTCACTGTGGTAGCCCAAATTTTAACTTAATACTGTATATATATATATATATATATATATATATATATATATATGAAGAAATTTTTTAATAAAAATTTTCTTCTTCAGATCCAACAGTCAGAATACTTTCATATTTGGTATACAACATCTCTAGGGAGGTCAGATTCAACTTTGTTCAAATCGAGAGCCTGGGTTAATATTTGGACTCCCTATGGGAGCCAGAATTGGCCATGTAGCTGAAGAATTACAAATTTTGTATTCAGTATCCTCTAGAGTTGTGTAACTAAGATTAATCCACATAGGTTGCATAAAAAAGTATTGTCGTTATCACCAGCCTTTGAACTTAGTGCATTTGTGCAGCAACTTATCCCTTGTGCACTCTCTGCAGGGTATATTTATGAATTTCCATAAAAAAGAAAAAAAAAACATTGCCACAAGCAATGACCTTCAAAATTAGTGTATTTGTGCATTAACATTTTCCTTTGGCATGCCTCAGAGGGCGCATTCATTATCAGGTTGTTATTGAAACTTTGTATGCTTATTCAGGGTGACAAAGATAGGACCTTTCAATTTTCTTTTCATTGCTGTTTGCAACAATCTTTGAATTTATTGCATTTGTGCATCAACATTCTTCTTTGACATGGCCTACAGGGCTCATTTATCGTAGGATTGTTTTTTAGCTCAACTTGACAAAGTCTAGCTGAGCTATTGCCTTCACTTCTCATCCATCGGCATACGTATGTACATCTGGGTGTACGTATGTACTTACGTATATACGTACGTCCACAATTTCCTTTGGCACACCGCACAGGTTGCATTTATGATCAGATCAGTTTGAAATTTTGTATGCTTGTTTGGGGTGACCTCTAGTTGGGAGCTATCGATTATCTTCCATTTCCGTCAAAAACTGTTGCTGCTGGCAATGACCTTTGATGAACTTAGTGCACTTATGCATCAATATTTCATTTTGGCACACCCTGCAGGGCTCATTTTTAATCGGATCAATTTGAAACTTGGTATGCTTGTTTGGGGTGACCTCTAGATGGGAACTATCAATTTTCTTTCAATTCTCGGCAAAAACTGTTGCTGCTCGCAACAACCTTTAAACTCAGTTTAGTCAGGCATCAATATAATCCCCTGGCATGCCCTACACGGCACATTTATGATAGGATCACTTTGAAACTTGGTATGCATGTTCGTGCTGCCTCTAGATGTGAGCTGTTGATTTCTTTTTATTTCCATAAAAAAATTTTGTCATTAGCACCACCAGCCTTTGAACTTTTTTTTTGTAGCAACTTATCCCTTTTGCACTCTCTATGTGGTATATTTATGAATTTCCATAAAAAAGACTAAAAGACCATTGCCACAAGCCAGGACCGTCAAACTTAGTTCATTTGTGCATTAACATCTACCTTTGGCATGCCTCAGAGGGCGCATTCATTATCAGGCTGTTTTGAAACTTTGTATGCTTATGCAGGGTGACAAAGATAGGAGCTATTGATTTTTTTTTCATTTCCATCAAAAACTGTTGCTGTTAGCAACAATCTTTTGAATCAATTGCATTTGTGCATTTACATTCTTTTTTAATATGACCTACAGGGTTCATTTATAATAAAGTAGGATTGTTTTTGGACTCGGCATGCTCGTTAGGTGAAACCTCAACATGTAGATTCATTTCTGTGAAAAAGTTTTCCATTTACAGTGACCTCCGAATTGACTGCATTTGTGTATCAACATTCATCCTTAAGCCAGCCTTACAGTTTATATTTAAAACGCATGAATTTTTCTGACGTTGGCACACACAGTGCTGTTATGTTGAAGTTTCGCCAAATAACATTGGAACCAATGATCTTCAAATTTACCATGTCAAATTGAGCGACACTGTCATTGACACTTTCATTTAACTTGGTGTGCTCATTAGGTGAGACCTCTAGATAAGAGCTATTGATTAGCATTCATTTCTGTGAAAAAAGTTTTATGTTCATGTAATGTTGCAAACATGGTCACCATTGCAGCTCATAGTTACCATGGAAAGCCTATGGAAAATCACATTTTTATATGTAGTTCCAGGTGAGCGATAACAGGCTCTGTAGTGCCTCTAGTTTTAAATTTTTCAAGAAAACCCTATCATGTGACCCCTAATTGCAATGAGCTTGATGAGTTTGTTCCAAAGGGAGGTCATATGATATAGTTTTCTTAAAATTGTTTGAAACATTTTTTTTCCCAACTGTTTAATTAGTAAATTACACTGACGGATGTGTCCAATTCATCTTCATGGAAGTCTTCAAAAGTAGGCAGTGTGGTATTATTAATTGGCTAAACTTGATTGCATACCTATATTGGATTCATGATGCCATATAGCCAAAGCTGCTGAAAATGACCTTAAACACTAATAATAAATAAATAAATAAATTGTTGGGTCCTTGAGATAGTCAAAGATACTATTACAGTGGTGGAACCCTGTTAATTGAATAACCACTTTGCCAGTGAAACTTATTCAGTTAACAGGAGTATTCAATTAACAGGGATGTGATCACTTTCCTGTATTCTAGAGATAAACTGGGCATTTATTATATTATATCCTGTTTGACAGAGCTCATGGAGCTCTGTCAAACAAGATATGATAGATTACATGCTTGTGTGTTGGATATACTGAGGCCAAAAAGGTCTGTACAAAAGGGGAATTGGTGATTGTCAGGGTAATTTCTTGACATATTGCGAGATTTTTAGCTCACCGAAGGGAGCTTAACTTAACACTTGTCGCCCGTCGCCATCCGTCGTGAACTTTACATTATCAACTACTCACAAACTACTGGATCAAATTGAACCAGATGTGGTGTGCATGTTCCTTATCATATGACAATTGAAACTTGTACAAATAAACTTGCCGCACCCACAGGGGGCACCACAAGGGGCATAACTCTGATAGCACCCATGAATTTCTTTCCAAAATTCAAAAAAATCTTCTTCAGATCCACCAGGCAGAATTCTTTCCTATTTGGTACACCTTATCTCTAGCGGGGTCAGATTCAAGTTTGTTCAAATCGGCCCTCTGGATTCATATTTGGGTTCACTATAGAAGCCCGAAATCGAACTTAGTGCATTTCAGGCAAATTTCTTAAAAAATCTTCTTCTCCAGATCCAGCAGGCAGAATCTTTTGATATTTGGTATGCAACATTGTGGGGTGGATCTGATTCAAGTTTGTTCAAATCGGCCCCCTGGGTTCATATTTGGGCTCAGTATAGGAGCCCAAATTTGAACTTAGTGTGTTTCAGGCAAATTTCTTAAAAAATCTTCTTCTCAAGATCAAGCAGGCAGAATCTTTTGATATTTGGTATGCAGCATGCTTAGAAGGGGGGGGGGGGGGGGGGGAGATTCAAGTTTGTTCAAGCAAAGTCCCTGGGTTCATATTTGGGCTCACTGTGGTAGCCCAAATTATAACTTTGTTCAAAATGAGGAATTTTCTTTAAAAATCTTCTTCTTCAGATCCAGCAGTCGGAATATTTTGATATTTGGTATGCAGCATCCTTAGGAGGGTGAGATTCAAGTTTGTTCAAGCCATGTCCCTAGGTCCATATTTGGGCTCACTGTGGGAGCCCGAATGATAACTTAGTTCAAAATGAGGAATTTTCTTTAAAAATCTTCTTCTTCAGATCCAGCAGTCGGAATGTTTTGATATTTGGTATGCAGCATTCTTAGGGGGTGAGATTCAAGTGTGTTCAAGCCATGTCCCTAGGTCCATATTTGGGCTCACTGTGGAAGCTTGAATTGTAACTTAGTTCGAAATGAGGAATTGTCTTAAAAAATCATCTTCTTCAGATCCAGCAGTCGGAATGTTTTGATATGTGGTGTGTAGCATCCTTAGGTGGGTGAGATTCAAGTTTGTTAAAGCCAAGTCCCTGGGTTCCTATTTGGGCTCACTGTGGGAGCCCGAATGATAACTTAGTTCAAAATGAGGAATTTTCTTTAAAAATCTTCTTCAGATCCAGCAGATGAATGCTTTTGATATTTGGTATGCAGCATCCTTAGGGGGGTAAGATTCAAGTTTGTTTGAGCCATGTCCCTAGTTCCATAAAATTTGTCTCTCATGACTTCATTCCTTTGTAGTGTTGATGAACCATGTCTAACTGAATGTAACCCCAAATACTTCTTTGAACCACTTTGGCCGGTGAACAATTAAGGCTCCTTGGGGTCTCTTGTTTATTTAATTAACAGGAGTATACTATTTTACATTTATGCAGTTAACAGGTCAAATTTGTACTGAAGTTATGGGAAATGGTTTTGTGTTTGAAAATTACCAGTACATTTAATTAACAGGGATATACTATTAAAAGATATCCAGTTAAGTGGGGTCCACTGTACCACGGTGTCTGATATTTTCAAAATTTTGATGAGCAATTTTTATGCTTCCCCAAAAATTTTGGCTGAGCATATAGTCGCCGGTCCAAACATCTGTCCATCCGTATCAATATCTCAGCAGTGAGTCAATGGATTTCAATGAAATTTGGTATGAGGGTTCCTTGTGACAAGCCGTTCCTGCACATGTTATAAAAAAACTTGCCCGCATATTTTTCACCAGAGTTACAGTCCTTTGTCAGTTTTTCAAGATTTTTTTCCATCTACAGCAATATCTCACCAGTGAGTGGATGAAAAACAATGACGTTTGGTACGAAGGATCTTTGTGACAAGCCGCTCTTACACATGTTACAAAAAAGTCTGCTTTATTCATCCTGCCATCCGTCCGTCCGTCCAACCATCCATCCCTCTGCAGCGATATCTCGGCAGTGAGTGCAAGGATTTCAATGAAATTTGGTTTAAACAATATTTATTAATTAATAACTGCATTATTTATATACATCAAACAGGCTATTCACGCAGGTAATGTTCACCAAACAGTATATAATATAACATGGGATGTAAAAAAACACAACTATACAAGACGGGACTAGACAGTAAGCATATGCTTATGAGTATCGTCTCCTTCAATGAAATTTAGTATGAGAGATCTTTGAGACAAGCGGTTTCTGCAAGTGTCATAAAAAAGCTGCCCGCAAATTATCAACCAGAGTTACGATCCTTGTTTTTCAAAGACATGCGTGGGAACCACAACTTTACGAAACTGCTTGTTAACTAAGTCTGTCAGGGAGCATCCATTAGTTTTATTGATTTTCTTATCATCTTGGTTTTTAAAAAGTGATAATCCAAGTTAATTGTCAGGTTTCATAATCCTGCTTCACAATAGGGACTAGTGAAATATTTATTTTAGGTTAAAATTTGTTTGTATAGATTAACCATTTCCCTGACCCGAATATAAGTGACACTTGCAAAAAATTTCTTGAATAACTCAACATTTTTTATCTGAAAAACATAGCTTATAACCCTTATTCGAAACAACTCAATGAACTCTTTCCATGGAAGGGTCATCAGCTAAGTAAGATTTTGAAGCAAAAGTTGAAAAAATAATAAAATTTGTCAGTTTTTGTAAATATCACTGGCTGCATTTTTCTGTCAAGTTAGTTTAAGGGTTAACTAGGTGTACTTGTCATCATGTTCAGTGTTTTGGATGTGAGTTGGGATAGATTCATTTGAGTACAGCTGTCCTCGGTGTGTCTGTGATTTAAAGGATTTGTTAATCAATATTAATAAGCGGTACCCAAATAAATCATATTGATTCATTCATCATAAAAAAAATGTCTCAAAGCTTATTCAAGGGATGACAGGATTTTCATGTCCTTCATGATACATCTAGTAATTAGCTACTGTCATTTTAGATGTCCATCGGTTTTCTTTAACTAGCCTTTCTGTTTGTATTAGAAATTCACAGTGCACTGCTTGTAAAGATCAGACTTAATTTCCAATTGCAGTGGATTTATTTCTACTGCAATGCACAAGTTCTGCTTTACTGGTAAAATAGGACCTGGAACTAACGCCTGGGGTGAAAGTCCTCTAAAGTGGGCAGCATTGTTTTTAAACAATTTGCTAAACTTGACTTTATCCCAATGTTGTAGTCATAAGATCGCCAAATAAATGGATTTATCATATGACTTCTCCGCTTTCTCGGCTTATTACGCTTTCATATTTTCAATAAATTTTAACCAGCTCTTCATAACACCTTCAGTTGATTTGATTGATCAGTTTCAAAAGAACGCTTTCTGATTGGTTATCATTGAAAAGATCTGTGTCAAGTTAATGTATGTGTAAATAGAACTATTTCAAAACATCAACAAAGCTACGTTGCCTGATTTTATTTGTTATAAACATTCACTAAAATTCCAATGATGAGTAATGCTTAAATACTTGAAAATTAGTATATATAATGCTGAATTCTGGAACTATATTTTCTTGCAGTTATGACATATGACTGCAGCTGTGACATGTCACAGTCAAATGCATAACGTTCAAGGTGAAATCCATTCATTAACCGTTCTTTTCTATCTAAAAGATGTGTTTTATGATAAACAAAATATGAAATTCGTGTTTGGGTCATACTCTATTTATGAAACTTGTCTACAAATTTTCCATTTGCCTTTTGTGAGGCAAAACATAAAATTCATAGACAAGTTTCATAAATAGATTATGACCAAAACTCTCATTCCATATCCTCTATTTATTGTATTGGCTTCCTATATCATAAATTTAACATCTTCAACCTGTTACCTGACATTAATTTTTTTTTTTTTTCTATTTTTTAAAATTTTTTTATTCAGATTCAGTTGTGAAAAATATATACGATACAATTGGACTTTCGTAAAGATAGGTTTCTTATGCAAAATTATACACGTATGATTTCATACAGTCGTGGTTCTGTTGCAAATAAACGGTGTAACATTTTAATGCCCCCGGGAAGTAAAGCTGTGCTTGTTTACTGTGGTAAACAAGCTCTGTTTCACTGGTAAAATGGGACCCAGTCACTAATGCTTGGGGTGTGAGTCCTCTAAAATAGGCAACATGGGGGTATAAACAATTGACTGGCCTTCGCTTTATCTCCATGTTGTGGTCATGATTAGCCATTGTGCAGAAGTATGTGGCCTTATATATTAAACGCCAATAAATAAATAATAAATCAAATTTTAACACTGTAAGAGTTAAGAACTATTAAAATATCAGAATGAACAAGTGTTGCAGAAGCAGATGTGAGCACTGAAGACACAGTGGGAGAGTATAAACTGTTCCGCCTCATGGGGTTAGGGTCTCATCTTTGAGTCAATGGCCTTTCCACCACTTATTCTACACGAGTGCTCCCAGCTTAAGTAAAACAAATAAGTGGAAACAAACCTAAAAACTATCAACAGTTATATGCTTGCTGACAATCTGGCCCACTTCGCCTTCAGCTCCAATGCCTTTTTAGGTGAGTATACACCAGTGTACATTAATTCTATGTTTTAGTACTTTGCAGGAATAAATAAATTTTTTATAATACAGATATTAGGCCTGGGCAGTTTTTCTGTTTGGTTCATTTTTAGCTCAACTTTGACGAAGTCAAATTTGAGCTATTGTCATGGCCCGCCGTCCGTCTGTCCGTCCATCCATCTGTCCATCTGTCCGTCTGTCCGTACGTCAACAATTGGCTATGGCTCGGGCTAGAGGTCGTATTTATGAACCGATCTTTACGAAACTTCTTGTGTACCTTTGTTATGACCCTGGGACGGGAACGAGTGTTTTTAGGTGTGGTCCGAAATTCAAGGTGGCTGCCAGCGGCCATTTTGTACCGATGATGCAAAAATCAGTTTTTTGTACAGAACTTCTGTATGAAAGTTCTGATTTGAATAAAGTTTTGTATAAATGTTTAGTACCATGGATACATCACATATAATATGGGTTTTTTTCTCGTGCGTAAATTATGCAAATTAGACTGACTTTGATTTATTTAGTGTTACTTTCAGAGCTGCAAGTGCCAAGCTGCTATGGCTCGGGCTAGAGGCCGTATTTATGAACCGATCTTTATGAAACTTCTTGGGTACCTTTGTTATGACTGTGGGACGAGAACGAGTGTTTTTGGATGCGGTCCGAAATTCAAGATGGCTGCCATTTTGTACCAACGATGCAGAAATCTGTTTTTTGTACAGAACTTCCATATGAAAGCTCTGATTTGAATAATTTTTTGTATGAATGTTTAGTACCATGGGATACATCACATATAATACAGGTTTTTTTCTCGTGCGTAAATTATGCAAATTAGACTAACTTTGATGTTTTTTGGTGTTAATTTCAGCACTGTAAGTGCAAATGCCAATACGGCTCGGGCTAGAGGCCGTATTTATGAACCGATCTTAACAAAACTTCTTGGGTACCTTTGTTATCACCGTGGGACGAGAACGAGTGTTTTGGGGTCCGGTCCAAAATTCAAGATGGCCGATGGCAGCCATTTTGTACGAAATTTGGTGCAATCAGATTTTTGCACAGAACTTCCTTATGAAAGCGCTGATTTGAATAATTTTTTGTGTGAATGTTTAGTACCATGGGATACATCACATATAATACGGGTTTTTTTCTCGTGCAGAAATTATGCAAATTAGATGAACTTTGATTTTTTCAGTGCGACTTACACACAGTAAGTACACATGTCAATACGGCTCGGGCTAGAGTCTGTATTTATGAACCGATCTTCACAAAACGTCTTGGGTACCTTTGTTATCACCTTGGGACGAGAACGAGTGTTTCTGGGTGCAGTCCAAAATTTTAGATGGCTGCCAGTGGCCATTTTGTATCGAAATTAGGTCTAATCAGTTTTTTGTACACAACTTCTATACGGCTCAGGCTAGATGCCGTATTTATGAACCGATCATTACGAAACTTCTTGGGTACCTTTGTTATTGCCGTGGGGTGAGAATGAGTGTTTTTGGGTGTGGTCCGAAATTCAAGATGGCCACCAGCAGCCATTTTGTACCAAAATTAGTGCAATCAGTCTTTTGTACAGAACTTCTGTAGGAAAGTTCTGATTTTAATAAATTTTTGTATGAATGTTTAGTAACATGGAATACATCACATATAGTACGGGTTTTTTTCTCGTGCAGAAATTATGCAAATTAGATGAACTTTGATTTATTCAGTGCTACTTATACTCTGTAAGTGCACATGTCCAAACGGCTCGGGCTAGAGGCTGTATTTATGAACCGATCTTCACAAAACTTCTTGGGTACCTTTGTTATCACCTTGGGACGAGAACGAGTGTTTCTGGGCGCGGTCCAAAATTCAAGATGGCTGCCAGTGGCCATTTTGTACCGAAATTAGGTCCAATCAGCTTTTGTCACAACTTCTACACAGCTCATATTTGTGAACTGATCTTCACGAAACTTCTTGGGTACCTTTGTTTTCACCTTGGGACAGGAATGAGTGTGTTTTGGGGTGCCTTTGTTGTCACTGTGCTATGAGAACAAATTTTTTGGGGTTCAGTCAGACCCACTCTGGGACTCAAAGATTTTTTCTAGTTTAGCATCTGACTGTCACCCACCTTTACAATACTTTACCTATACATTTGTTACAGGCTACTGTCAGTATTTATGTACAGACCATTACAATACTTTATATGTACCTTTGTTATCAGGTCATTACCTAGATGTTTGTCATTGCTGTGTCACATACTATACATGTACATGTCTTTGTCTTAACAAGTTGAGCTACAGTGTCATTGACACTTTCATTTTTTTTTAGCTTAACTTGACAAAGTCAAGATAAGCTATTGCCATCACACGTGCGGAAATCTGTTATTCTGTGAGTCTATTCACATTTTCCTTTCGCACAGGCTACACCCCGTAGTTCTTGTCTGATCGTCACGAAATTTCATATGCAGGTTTGGGGTCATGTCTAGATGAGAATGTCCCCTTTTTGGTCGCGATCTGTCAACAGGTATGGCTGCCCGAGCCCAAAACCCGAAGACCATTAGCACAGTCTACAGGTCGCATTTAACCAATCATCAGCACAGGTGTTTGCATCTGCCTGAAGTATAGCTGCTCTGTTGGCCAATAATTTCGTTCGTGGGTTTTTTATTTTATGTAACCTGCAAGTGACCCAAACAGCCATTCGCCTCAAATTGACAGGCCTGTCACAGAAAATGTTGGATTTATTTTAGCTTAACTTGACAAAGTCAAGATAAGCTATTGCCATCACGCGTGCGGAAGTCTGTTAGTCTTTGAGTCTCTTTCATTTTCCTTTAGCATGGGCTACATCCTGCAGTTCTTGTCTGATCGTCACGAAATTTCATATGCAGGTTTGGGGTCATGTCTAGATGAGAACGTCCCCTTTTGGTCGCGATCGTTCAACTGGTATGGCTGCCTGAGCCCAAAACCCGAAAACCATTAGCACAGTCTACAGGTCATATTTATGAAGGGATTCCATTGTAACTTGGTAGGATGCCTCTGTATAATGCCTAGATGAGAACGTTCCCTTTTGGTCATGATCTGTCAACTGTGATTGCTGCCCAAGCCCGAAACCACAGTCTACAGGTCATATTTAATATGGAGGGATTTCATTGTAACTTGGTAGGATGACTCCGTATGATGTCTAGATGAGAACTTCCCTGTTTGGTCACGATCTGTCAACCGTGACAACTACCCGAGCCTGAAAACCTTTAGCACAATCTACAGGTCATATTTATGGAGGGATTTCACTGTAACTTGGTAGATTGACTTCATATAATGTCTAGACGAGAATGTCCCCTTTTGGACGTGATTGGGCAACTGTGACGGCTACAGGTGTCCTAAGCCCGAAAACCTTTAGCACAGTCTACAGGTCATATTTATGAAGGGATTTCATTGTAACTTGATAGGATGACTCCAGATAATGTCTAGATGAGAATGTCCCCTTTTTGGTCGCAATCATTCAGCCTTGATGGCTGTCCGAGCCCAAAAACCTTTAGCATAGTCTATAGGTTGTATTTATGAAAGGATTTCATTGTAACTTGTTAGGTTGACTCCATATAATGCCTAGATGATGACATCCCCCTTTGGTCGTGATTGATCAACTGTGACGGCTACAGGGGCCTGAAAACATTGAGCACAGTCTACAGGTCATATTTATTAAGGGATTTCATTGTAACTTCGTAGGATCACTCCAGATGATGCCCAGATGAGAATGTCCCCTTTTGGTTGCGATTATTCAACCATGATGGCTGCCCAAGCCTAAAGCCCGAAAACCTTTAGCACAGTCTTCAGATCATATTTATGAAGGGATTTCATTGTAACTTGGTAGGTTGACTTCATATAATGTCTAGATGAGAACGTCCCCTTTTGGATGCGATTGGGCAACTGTGATGGCTACAGGGGCCCAAAGCCCGAAAACTTTTAGCATAGTCTACAGGTCATATTTATGAAGGGATTTCATTATAACTTGGTATTTTGACTTCATATAATGTCTAGTTGAGATCATGCCCTTTTGGAAATGATTGGGCAACTGTGATGGTTACAGGGGCCCGAAGCCCAAAAACCCTTAGCACAGACTACGGGCCATATTTAAGAAGGGATTTCATTGTAACTTGGTAGGATGACTCCAAATAATGTCCAGATGAGATCGTCCCCTTTTGGAAACGATTGGTCATCTGTGACGGCTACAGGGTCCTGAAGCCCGAAAACCTTTGGCACAGTCTACAGGTCATATTTATGACAGGATTTCATTGTAACTTGGCAGGATGACTCCAAATAATGTCTTGATGAGGACGTCCCCTTTTGGTCGCGATCATTCAACCTTGATGGCTGCCCGAGCCAAAAAACCTTTAGTATCGTCTATAGGTTGTGTTTATGGAAGGATTTCATTGTAACTTGTTAGGTTGACTCCATATAATGCCTAGATGATGACATCCCCTTTTGGTCGTGATTGGTCAACTGTGATGGCTACAGGGGCTCGAAGCCCGAAAACCTTGCGCACAGTCTTCTGGTCATATGTATGAAGGGATTTCATCGTAACTTCGTAGGGTCACTCCAGATGATGCCCAGATGAGAATGTCCCCTTTTGGTCGGGATCATTTAACCATGATGGCTGCCCAAGCCTGAAGCCCGAAAACCTTTAGCACAGTCTACAGGTCATGTTTATGAAGGGATTTCATTGTAACTTGGTAGGTTGACTTCATATAATGTCTAGATGCGAACGTCCCCTTTTGGATGCGATTGGGCAACTGTGATGGCTACAGGGGCCCAAAGCCCGAAAACTTTTAGCACAGTGTACAGGTCATATTTATGAAGGGATTTCATTGTAACTTGGTAGGATGACTCCAAATAATGTCTAGATGAGAACGTCCCCTTTTGGTCACAATTATTCAGCCTTGGTGGCTGCCCGAACCCAAAACCCCAAAACCTTTAGCATACTCTATAGGTCGTATTTATGGAAGGATTTCATTGTAACTTGTTAGGTTGACTTCATATAATGCCTAGATGATGACATCCCCTTTTGGTCGTGATTGGTCAACTGTGCCGGCTTCAGGAGCCTGAAGCCCGAAAACCTTGAGCACAGTCTACAGGTCATATTTATGAAGGGATTTCATTGTAACTTCATAGGATCACTCCAGATGATGCCCAGCTGGCAACATCCTCTTTTTGTCACGATCATTCAACCATGATGGCTTCCCGAGCCCAAAACTCAAAAAACTTTAGAGTACAAACTACAGGTTGTATTTGTGGAGGAATGTCATTGTAACTTAGTAGAATGACTCAGTATAATGTTGAGATGAGGATGTCCCCTTTTAGTTGCAATCGGTCAACCGTCATGGCCTGAAGCCCGAAAATCTTTAGCAGTCTTCAGGCCATATTTATGAAGGGATTTCAGTGTAACTTGATAGGATGACTCATTTTGGAATAATTTCACTGTATCTTGGTAACCTTTGTTGACATATGTTAACTGTGAATGCCACATACATTAACTGTGAGGTCCACATTAACCCACCCCTCAGCTCTTTAGTACAGTGTACACCTCATATTATTTTTATGTGTACCCATACTATGTATGGTACACATAATGCCGGCATCCGGGGTGGCCATCCGTCGTTCGTCCATCCTTTGTCCGTCTGCCTGCCTGTCTGTCTGTCCATCCGTATTCATTCCTTTGGCATTCGATAACTTGAAAAATATTGTTTGGATTGTCAAGTTACTTTATATTTGTGTTCAGGTTACTGATGTGCGGAGCTGTATAGTTTTTGGTGTAAATCTGATAATTTGATCCTGAGATATTAACTCTTTATCCTTCAAATTGAGAATTCTTCCAATCCCTTTGGCATGAGATAACTCCAAAAATATCAATCCAATTTTCCTGTTACTTTATATGTATCTTCAGGTTACTGATGTTCCGAGCTGTATAGTTTTTGGTGTAAATCTGATAATTTGATCCTGAGATATTAACCCTTTATCCTTCAAATTGAAAATTTCTCCAATCCCTTTGGCATTCGATAACTTGAAAAATGTTGCTTGGATTGTCAAGTTACTTTATGTTTGTGTTCAGGTTACTGATGTGCCAAGCTGTATAGTTTTTGGTGTAAATCTGATAATTTGATTCTTGTAAATCTGATAATTTGATCCTGAGATATTAACCCTTTATCCTTCAAATTGAAAATTTCTCCAATCCCTTTGGCATTCGATAACTTGAAAAATATTGCTTGGATTGTCAAGTTACTTTATGTTTGTGTTCAGGTTACTGATGTGCCGAGCTGTATAGTTTTTGGTGTAAATCTGATAATTTGATTCTGAGATATTAACCCTTTTTTTCAAATTGAAAATTCCTCCAAACCCTTTTGGCATGAGATATCTCAAAAAATATCAGTCCGTTTGTCATGTTACTTCATATATGTGTTCAGGTTACTGATGTGCCAAGCTGTATAGTTTTGGGTGTAAATCTGATAATTTGATCCTGTGATATTAACCCTTTATCCTTCAAATTGAGAACTCCTCCAATCCATTTCTTCGGCATGCAATAACTCAAAAAATATTAATCCGATTATCAGGTCACTTTATATATGTATTCAGGTTACTGATGTGCTGTGCTGTATACATTTTTATGTAATTCTAATAATTTGATTCGGAAATATTAACCCTTTATCCATCAAATTATGCACTCCTCCACTCCAATTCTATATGTACCCATACCATGTATGGTGTACATGATGTCGGCATCTGGGGTGGCCCTCTGTCATACAGCTTTCTACTAGTTACGCGTATGGGTACACATATGACGATTTCATCGGCATATTTGTATTAAAAACATAGCATACAGGGAACAGAAATGAACATATTCCCAATTATCACAATTCTTGTCTTATTTCATAATCCTTTCATAAACATTGAACATTATCCTTTTCATCAAACACAACACACAGACAAGTTAAGCTACAGTGTCATTGACACTTTCATTTTTCAAAACCAAAACCGAAATGCCGTCTTAAAAAAAACGACACTTTCAGTTTCAACAAATTTCCCAGAATTGGTAAGTTTATGACCTCTCAATCACATTCTGTATGCCAAAGGCTAAAATGTCAGGCAAAGGTAAACACATTGTGCCGTTTATGCTCATTTCGAGAGGATTGACAACAAATCACCCCAAAATACTGGTAGCAAATTTCTTATATCTTACACAATATCTACAGAACAAGCACCAGAAGGAACATGAAAATTAAAAAGTCTTAAGTAAGAATCCACACATGCAATTCAAGAATCTTTAAGTAAATTTAATGAACCGGGCCAGCCTCTGACTCACTCATATTCGACCATATAGGTATTGAAAGTTACTTGACAATATTTGGTGTAAAAGTAATATAAATTATCTTTGACCCCAAATCCTCTGTGTACGGCGCGTTGTAAGTTAGATTGGAGGTAAACATAAAATTTCTTGAGTTTTTAAACCTCAAAGTTCACATTGGAAAAATAAAGGGTAAATTATGTTCATTAGCCAACTTCTGGCACATTCTCTGAAAATGTCACATGCTCAGAGATAAAGCTATGAATTGGCAGTTCTGTTTTTGTCAGTAAAATCTGTTAAAATAGAACATATCCTGTTAAATGGATGACAGGTAACTATTGAAAGTTTTTTAAACTTATTGCGAATTGTTTGTATACTATTTGAACTTATTTTAAGGAATCGTGCAGTACTGCAGGTCTGTCAGCCAGGTATAAACTGTCAAGTGTCAAGTTAACGCTGCATTCCCAATACACAGTTGTTATAATCAACACATGTTTCCCCCATGTGTATTTTGTGTACACAACAAATCCCAAGGTGCAGTATTGCAAACTTTCAAATACCCTTATGCAGTTGTCTATCTTCAAAAACATTAATCGCCTGTCTTGACTGAGATGAAATCAGTGAGGGATCAGCCAAGAGGGTGAAGCGAAGTGAAGTTGGCAATATCTTCGCCTTGGCACCGCTCACTTGGCCTAATTTCTATGTTTGGGCAAAATCAAAGTCAAAAACGAACCTCCACAGTTGAAATTATGAGAGATATCGTGAAAACATTGGACTGAATGAGTTACCAATAAAAGCGATTCGTATATCACTACTTACTTCAATAATCAATAAGAGTTACCAAAATCACAAGAAGTATGATTTGTGTTCCTTTTATTCCACTGTCATTTGAAGCAAGAACCATTAATAAACCGAGGCAGTCTATTTTGAAGCGATGTGATAATTACTGAAATAAGCACAACAATTGCATATTATTCACCAAAACCAGGGTCAGGGCTTAGCGACTCCCTAAAAAATAGGAAATGTTGATTTTTGCTAAAATGTAGCTTTTCTTGTAAATTTTTGCATCTTGACAAGGCTCCAAATCTGACTGACAGAACAAGGCAGATCCCACCAGTGGTGGAGCAATGGTTTGAAATCCTGGGGGACCATGCTGGTGAAGAGTTTGGGGGGGGGGGGGGGAATCTCAGAACTGAGGATACTGTATTTGTACTTAGGGCAGAAAATCAAAAAGAATCTTTATACCCCCACAAAACGAAGTTTACGAGGGGGATATATAGGAGTCAACTTGTCTGTTGATCGGTCTGTCGTCAGTCCATTGCACATGTAAACTTGTGGAGCAAACTACTTCCACAGTTTTAGCCGCATTTTCATGAAACTTCACAAAAATGATCAACATGATGAGGGGACGTGCGTGACATAATTTTTTTCCTGCTCGGCTTCAAGATGGCTGACAGGCTGCCATATTGGATTTTGCAAAATACTTGTGGAGCGAACTACTTCCACAGTTTTAATCGCATTTTCATGAAGCTTCACCAAAATGATCAACATGATGAGCAGTGCATGACATAATCTTTTTCCCGATCAGATTCATTTTTTTATACTTAGAAAAATTGAATACCCCTTTTCAGTCACCCACGCTAGGCAGTATGACACGGTGGGTGTATACCGGGCGACAGACCATCTCTAGTTTCAAATTTGGGGATGGGAGGAGCAAGTGGGTTTGGGCTCCCTAGAAACCCCATGGCTCCACCACTATAGCCCACTATAGTAGCCCACCAGAATATGTTCATTGGCTGAGAAGAGTGGTGAGCACTGAGTGACTCAACACGCTGTAGGAGCCTCATGACTTTGATGACAAATACAGCGATACATTACCCTCTAAAATGTGTATTTCTGCAATATATTTTGAAAAACCAAACTCATAAAACCGAAACCAAACTGAAACGCAAATTTCAAAACCACACAGGCCTAACATATATCTGTTATAATTGGTTCCATTTTCTCGTTGTAACTCAAAATGCTATGCTCTTTTTCGAATGGTAGTGATATTCCACATCCCTCGTTTAACTTTTCAATCAAGTTTATTACTATTGTTTTCAAGAAGGAGCATTCAAAAAAATGGTGCGGGATTGTCAATTTAGCATTATTGCAGAGTGTACATAATTCTGTTTCTGATAGATTACATTGATGAATTTTCGAGTTTGTGTAGAAAATC
Source organism: Pictodentalium vernedei (assembly GCA_031216915.1). Classification (NCBI taxonomy): domain Eukaryota; kingdom Metazoa; phylum Mollusca; class Scaphopoda; order Dentaliida; family Dentaliidae; genus Pictodentalium; species Pictodentalium vernedei. Next base: position 264,920,381 of record CM062294.1, read on the forward strand.
CTTTGTAGTATTTTGTATTGCAGCTAGACTCTGTAAATAAGAATCATCAGTAATTGTAAATGGATTTTGTATATCTACTCCCAATCACCAGACTAAGCTGGTGTTCAAAATTTCATTCCATTTTCTCTGTGTTTGTAGAGGAGATGTGGCAACCCGTTGCAAGAATGTTGGATAAAAAGCTTAACAGACCTGGGAGTCTTAAGTTTTTCAGTATTTTCGTTTTCAATGTAGTCAATTTTTCCATGCTGTCTCATTGTTTCCTTCCACAATTTGGGGATTCTCTTGTTTAACTCTTTGCATGCTGCTGTTGGATATTATGCCCAGCACAAGAGTTCTGTCATTGAAATAAGTATAATTTGGACACATTTAATCATATTTCCCCCTGTAAATTTAATGGATTTTTTCAACCAGTGATTTCTTGTGTTATATTTAGATTAATTTTTCATCAAGTCTAGTCATGGCTGCTTCAAAGCAGCCATGACTAGATTTGATGAAAAATATCTTGAAAATACTCAGCGGGTTAAGAGTTAACTATGAATTTAACCAATTATATCTGAGCTCTGTCAAACAAGGTATATTTAATTAAATATCAGGCAGCATTATGGGAAATATCTGCTGCAGAAAACTTTGCCATTTTGACATCAGAGAGCCCCCACGGAAAGTTAGGCAGTGCTTGTTTACTGTGGTAAACAAGCATTGTTTAAAACTGGTAAAATAGTACCCAGTCACTAATGCTTGGGGTGCAAGTCCTCTAAAATAGGCAACATGGGGTATAAATGATTTTATTTCCAAAGAAAACAAAATCCGCTGATTTCATTGGCTGAGACGTTTGAGGTAAATAATGGTCCTCAGTGCTTTTTAGCTCATCTTGACAAAGTCAAGCTGAGCTAATCTCATCTCTCTCCGTCCGTCATCCGTCGTCCGTCAACACCATGTTTTGGTCTTCTCCTCCAAAGCCACTGGGCCAATTCAAGTGAAAGTTTGTGTGCGTGATGGTCCCAAAGGGGCATTTCATTTTTGTTCAACTCAGCATGCCCAGCCCCATAGGGAGGGAGTGGGGGAAAATGCTCCAAAATATTTTTAAAATCTTCTTCTCAAGAACCAGTGTGTACAATGACTTGATATTTGCTATGGAGCTTCCTTTTGAGGTGTAGAATCAAGTTTGTTCAAACGAAGTTCGTGAAGTAATATTTGGCTTTGTAATAGGAGGGGTAAGATTTTTGGCCCCGCCCAAAATTTCTATTTTCTGAACCGATGGTCTGGTATGAACCAAATTTGGTTTGTGGTAGTATTGGGTCATAAGTACTTGACCCATGCACAAAAAAAAATTCCCGCATCCCCATGGGAACCCTGGGAGCTAAAAATAGAAATATTTTCAAACGCGCATATTTCCCAAACCCCATGGAACAGAGAGCTTTTATTTGGTATGAAGTATCCTTATGACCAGTAGAATTAAATGGTAAAAAAAAAATTGCCATCGGTTATGTTAGGGTGTTCTGTAATGGGCATCGAAAAAATGCCAAGTCAGCATATTTGCAAAAATTTTAAAAAATCTTTTCTCCAGAACCAATCATCAGAATCTTTTGATATTTGGTATACAGCATTCATAGGGGGGTCAGATAAAAGTTTGTTGAAATAAAGCTCATTGGTTCATATTTGGGCTCTCTACTGGAGCCCGAAGTTTTAACATAGGGTAATATGGGGAATATTCTTTAAAAATCTTCTTCTTCAGAACCACCAGTCAGAATCTTTTAATATTTGGTATACATCATTGTTATGAGGGTCAGATTCTAGATTGTTCAAACCAAGTCCCTAGGTTAATATTTGGGCTTCCTACGGAAGCCCAAATTTTATCTTTGTTCAATATGGAGGGTAATTTAAAAAAATCTTCTTCAGATTCATCAGTCAGAATGCTTTGATATTTGGTATGCAACATCTCTATGGAGGTCAGATTCAAGTTTGTTCAAATCAGATCCCTAGGTATATATTTGGGCTCACTATGGTAGCCCAAATTTTTACTTTGTGCAATATGAGGAAATTTCTTTAAAAATCTTCTTCTTCAGATCCACCAGTCGGAATGCTTTTATATTTGGTATACAACATCTCTAGGGGGGGTCAGATTCCAGGTTGTTCAATTCGAGTGCCTAGATTAATATTTGGGCTCCATATGGGAACATGAAATTTAACTTAGTACAGTATGAGGGAATTTCTTCAAAAATCTTCTTTTTCAGATTCACTTGTCAGAATGCTTTCACATTTGGTATACAACATCTCTAGGGAGGTCAGATTCAAGTTTGTTCAAATCGGATCCAAAGGTTAATATTTGGGCTCGCTATGGTAGCCCAAATTTGAACTTAGTGCAATTCGAAGAAATTTCTTTACAATTTCTCTTCTTCAGATCCAACAGTCAGAATGCTTTCATATTCGGTACACGACATCTCTAGGGAAGTCAGATTTAACTGTGTTCAAATCAAGAACCTGGGTTAATATTTGGGCTCTCTATGGCAGCCGGAATTGGCCATTTTGCTGAAGAATTAAAAATTTTGTATTCAGTACCTTCTAGAGGTACTACGATTAATCCACATAGGTTGTATCTAGGGGCTTCATAGGGGAGCTCTACATTTTACTTATGATCAACTGAAGAAAAGGCATGATGCCCAGATTATTTTTGTCACTCCTGAGGGACTCAAGGATTGACAGTGTAGCCTATGGAGATGGCTTGCTTACTGTAGACTCATTCTTGGAAAATTGTGTTCTGTACAAGATGAGCGCTTCAGGCCCCGAGGGGCCTCTTGTGATTATTTACACCCTGCTCTAACCAGGTGTAAAAACAATAATATGGGATGCTTCAGTGCTGTGATTAGTTTTAAAATGTTCATGGAAAGCCAGCAGATTGTACGAATACGTATTTAAAGAAAGGTAAAAAATATGAACCGGCACAATTTGTCAAATAAATAAAATAATTGTAAACGAAATTTTATTACTTGATTATTTTAGAAATATAAAAAAACAAATTCAAATGGGACTAATTTTGAAAGCCAATTAGTTACCAATCAATCTTTTAAAAATTTAATTCGTTTTTTTTGTTGAAATCGGCATCTGTCAAATCAAAATGGCTTCAAAAAGATTTGCATTGCACACAGAACAAGAAATATTGGAGAAAAGAGCTAATATTATACCTATAAATACAGTAAAAGCAAACAAAAATGTTGCAAGATTATTTAAAAGAAAAATCACACGATAGTGCCTTTAAAAATTTGACTCAGGAAGAGCTCAATGATGTCCTTCAACATTTCTACCTGGATGAGTATACGTCAGATGGAGAACAGTTCAAAGCATCGTCTTTGGAAAACTTCAGGTATGGACTGTACAGACACCTCAAATCACCGCTTTATTTAAAAACATTTGACATTATTAAAGATAAGGCATTTTATTCTGCAAATGAAGTATTTGAAACAGCTCTAGCTGAATTGAAATCTGTTGGGAAAGGTGACATAACCCATTATCCAGTACACTGTACTGGAAGATTGTGACCTGAAAAAATTATATTCAAACTTTGGAATGTCCGTGGATACCCCATACGGTTTGCAAAACAAAGTGCTGATGGCCAAAAGGCTATATTTTTGTAGATGAGGGCTGGAAAATATGTCTGAAATGACAAAAGATGCATTTTTGTGTATAACCGACCCAGTCTGGTATGCTTCGTGTTAAAAAACAGAAAGACAAACTGACAAAAAATCGTAGAGAAAACGAAAAAGAAAATTTCGGCGGATTCATGACAGAAGTAAAAAAGACTCAACTTACTGCCCGGTCAGCTCATTTGTGAAATACTTGGAGAAATTAAATCCTGACAATAATAAGCTTTGGCAAAGGCCTTGTGGACACCTCAGATGATGAACCATTCTGGTATTCAAAGCAATGTCACGGTAAAGATACTTTGAGTTCATTCATGACAAAGTTGAGCAAATTATGTAACCAATCCAGGATTTACACAAATCATTCCGTCCATGCAATTGGAACAACAATCTTGGCTCAAAACAAGTTTTCACCTGCACAAATAATGTCTGTAACTGGGCATAAATCTGCCAGTTCAATTGCAGTCTACCACAGAGGGTCTGACAAAGAAAAGTTTGCAATGGGAAAAGCCATAAACAATGCTATAAACACAGGGCCTGTTTCTGCTGAAAAATCGGATTCAAATAACACCCACGACCTTGAAATCAGTGACAGTAGCGACACACTTTCACATTCGGGGGCGATAGCTAGCAATGCAGTTCACGATTTCAATTTAAGTGACAATGAAGTTTGCGATTTTGTTTTCAACCAGCTGTTTGCTGATGATTTTGAAGAAGAAAGTTCTATTGCACCGATAAATAATAAATCACTCCCATATTAAAGACTCAATATTAATACAAATAACAGACCTTTTGGACCAATCTTTCAAAACTGCAAAATTGGAAAAGTGGAAATTAACTTTAATAAGTGGACAAGGTTTTGGATAAATCCTCAACACCAATGTCGAGTTGTCGAGTACTTCTTTCAAAAGTGTCATTGAGTGATTTTGACCACTGTTTTATTCCCGTGTCTTTTTTTAAATAAGTTTTAAGCCATTCTGCTCATCAACACAGGCTATAAAGAAGGGATGGGGGAAGACTTGGGGGAGGGGTGAACAGAATTTGTTGTAAATCCTTATAAATTCTTAATGGTTGCAATAAGAGAATAAAAATAGAAATTTCTTAGTGTTGTGGGGGAGGGGGGGGGGGTTAAATTATGAAATTGAAATAATTTGTTCATGGTTACCTGTGGTGGCAATGTTCAAATTGGTATTTTGAGGGGGGGGGGGGGGGGGGGGGGGTCATAGTTTTTAAATAAATCTGTCATCCTTGCTATAAGACAATAAAAATTGAAATTTATTAAGTGTTTGGTGGGGGGGGGGGGGGGAGATAAATTCTTAATTGAATTTTTTTTTCTTGGTTACCTGGGGTGGCAATGATGAAATTGGTATTTTTGTGTGTGTGTGTGTGTGTGGGGGGGGGGGGGGGGGGGAATAACAGTTTTGAAATAAATCTGTCATCCTTGCTATAAAAGAATAAAAATTGAAATTTATTAGGTGTGGGGGAGGGGGGGTTACATTATAAAATTTAAATAACTTTTTCACGGTTACCTTTCGTGGCAATGTTGGAATTGGTAATTTTTGTGAGGGAGGGGGAGTGGGGTCAGGGGTGGGGAGATAACATAGTTTGGAAATAAATTTGTTATCCTTGTGTCTTCCGGCGCGTGTGGGAATTTACACCGGTCTGGAGACTCGTACACCCTTTGGCTGTGCCTCAGGGTATTTGAGTCTCCAGACCAGTGTAAATTTCCATACATCCCGGAAGACACAAACTAATAGACTGACCTTGACTTTATCTCCATCTTGTGGTCACGCTTAGCCATTGTGCAGTAATATGTGACCTTAAACCCCAATAAATAAATAAAAAAAATCATCAGAGAGCAGATGGTTAATAGATGACACTTGCAGAAAATAATTCCTGAACAACCCGGGTTGGCAGGCGTTCGAGCAGGCGTCCTCACATTGTTTGAGCAATACCTTGAACAAATGTTCTCAGATTTTACTAATATTTGCCATACAGGTCTTTTGCAATAATATCTCAAGCAAGTTCAAAAACTGGCCTGGCCTGATTTTTAGCTTAACTTGATGAAGTAATTTTACTTCCAAGATAATACGAAGAACATCCACAGAATGTGAAGCCTTTCACTTTAAGTACCTGTATAGCACTCAACCAGTTAACCAGCCTTTCTTGTGTCTTGATAGATTGTCAGACCTTTGCCTTGAGAGGCTATATATATTTCAATTCCATGCAATATATGAATACTTGTTAATGATAAAAGGCAGTTTCCCAAGAATTTTTATGCAGCTGAGCGTTTGGTTTGCCATCTCCAAGCCACGTGGATGGTCAGTCAAAGTCATTTTTGAAATTTTGCACACAGGTGTAACAGCTTTCACACCATCAAATGTCATTGATTGGGAGGAGTTACATTATTGATTGACTTTATGCCATCTTAGTGGAGCACTTTGAATGGCGACATTTCCCAGCATTTCTCGCTGATATTACTGCAATCCAGTTGTATAGAGATCAGTGGCACATTCCAATGAGTGTTTGCAGGCAATGTTTTTCAATAATATGAATGGTGATTTTTATACCCCTGCAATGAGTTGTGAGGGTAGGGGATATTCTGGAATCACCTTGTCTGTCCACCTATTTGTCCGTCGGTAGACATAATTTTGTCCGGAGCTTTCCTCAGACATTTCTAGACCAATTTGCTTGAAACTTGCTGACTGTTCACCACCATGGCAACCTGAGCACCTGCAATTATAGTTCCGGTTGGATTATTTTTGCTAGAATTATGCCACTTTTTGACTTGAAAAGGCATGCCTAGAATTTTATCCAGAGATTTTCTCAGATGTTGTTGGGTCAATATCTTTGAAACTTGGTATGGATGTTTACTATCATAGGAACCTGTGCACCTATGAATATAGTTTTGATTGGACATTTTTTGCCAGAATTGTGCTCCTTTTCATCATAGCGGTGGGAAAGTGGGAGGAGGGGTATGGACAGGCCAATATGAGACAGTCACACCTCTAGTTATACCCCCGCTTCGAAGAAGTGGGGGCTATATAGGAATCGCCCTGTACGTCCGTCCGTCCATACGTCCGTCCGTACGTCTTTCTGGACATGAAATTCTTGTGTGCGCAACTCCTCCTACATTTATCAATCAATTTGGACAAAACTTTTCAGACATCATCACTACTAAGTGAACATGCGCATATTCCAAGATTTTTGATCTGCGACAATTTTAACCAGGTTTTCTCCCTTTGACTTAGATTTATTGTGTCTTTCCATCTGAACAAATTCTTGTGTGCGCAACTCCGCCTACATTAATGAACCGATTTTGATGAAACCTTTCAAACATCATCTCTACTAAGTGAACATGTGCATATTCCAAACTTTTTAATCTGCAACAATTTTAACCAGGTTATCTCTCTTGAACTTTGATTTAATATGGGTTTCTACATGAAATTCTTGTGTGCGCAACTCCTCCTACATTTATCAATCAATTTGGACAAAACTTTTCAGACATCATCACTACTAAGTGAACATGCGCATATTCCAAGATTTTTGATCTGTGACAATTTTAGCCAGGTTATCTCCCTTTGACTTAGATTTATTATGTCTTTCCGTTCGAACAAATTCTTGTGTGCGCAACTCCTCCTACATTAATGAACCGATTTTGAGATTTATTATGTCTTTCCGTTCGAACAAATTCTTGTGTGCGCAACTCCTCCTACATTAATGAACCGATTTTGATGAAACCTTTCAAACATCATCTCTACTAAGTGAACATGTGCATATTCCAAACTTTTTGATCTGCGACAATTTTAACCAGGTTATCTCTCTTGAACTTTGATTTAATATGGGTTTCGGCATGAAATTCTTGTGTGCGCAACTCCTCCTACATTTATCAATCAATTTGGACGAAAGTTTACAGACATCATCACTGCTAAGTGAACATGCGCATATTCCAAGATTTTTGATCTGCGACAATTTTAACCAGGTTTTCTCCCTTTGACTTTGATTTATTGTGTCTTTCCATCCGAACAAATTCTTGTGTGCGCAACTCCTCCTACATTAATGAACCGATTTTGATGAAACCTTTCAAACATCATCTCTACTAAGTGAACATGTGCATATTCCAAACTTTTTGATCTGCGACACTTTTAACCAGGTTATCTCTCTTGAACTTTGATTTAATATGGGTTTCGGCATGAAATTCTTGTGTGCGCAACTCCTCCTACATTTATCAATCAATTTGGACGAAAGTTTACAGACATCATCACTACTAAGTGAACATGCGCATATTCCAAAATTTTTGAGCTGTGGCAATTTTAACTAGGTTATCTCCCTTTAACTTAGATTTATTATGGGTTTCTACATGAAATTCTTGTGCGTGCAACTCCTCCTACATTTATCAATCAATTTGGACAAAACTTTTCAGACATCACTACTAAGTGAACATGCGCATATTCCAAGATTTTTGATCTGCGACAATTTTAACCAGGTTTTCTCCCTTTGACTTAGATTTATTGTGTCTTTCCATCCGAACAAATTCTTGTGTGCGCAACTCCTCCTACATTAATGAACCGATTTTGATGAAACCTTTCAAACATCATCTCTACTAAGTGAACATGTGCATATTCCAAACTTTTTAATCTGCGACAATTTTAACCAGGTTATCTCTCTTGAACTTTGATTTAATATGGGTTTCTACATGAAATTCTTGTGTGCGCAACTCCTCCTACATTTATCAATCAATTTGGACAAAAGTTTACAGACATCATCACTACTAAGTAAACATGCGCATATTCCAAAATTTTTGAGCTGTGGCAATTTTAACTAGGTTATCTCCCTTTAACTTAGATTTATTATGGGTTTCTACATGAAATTCTTGTGCGTGCATCTCCTCCTACATTTATCAATCAATTTTGACGAAACCTTTCAAACATTATCACAACTAAGTGAACATACGCATATTCCCAAATTTTTGATCTGCGACAATTTTAACCAGGCTATCTCCCTTTAACTTGGATTTATTATGGGTTTTCAAAAGGAATTCTTGTGTGTGCAACTCCTCCTACATTAATGAACCGATTTTGAATACATGTTGCACATTGTAAAAGTGTTTTTCCAAATGTAAACCATATATGTGTGGGCTCTTTAAGTATTCAGTGCTGTTCTGTGGAAGGCCACATGCAAATACAAATTTCAACAACAAAAAATGATCTTTATGTATACATTTCCTTATGGCCTTCGCCTACATGATCAGAAGTGCATTCCTCTAAAAACCCAAAGCGGGGGTATTAATCACCTTCAGTGATAGTTCTAGTTGTGAATAGCACTTGGCAGTTACAGCCATTACATTTGGTGAAGGGTTAGCATATGAAATGTAAAAATACTGTAAGAACTGAACTATCATTGAACTGAAATAATCGTTTTAATGTACTTCAGGTGCAAGCAATTTTATATAAATTTCACCATATGTTTAACTGGTTGAGTGCTAAAAGCCACTATCGGGGCTTTATAAAAATGAGGGTACCAGAACAAAAGACTACATTTTCCTTGCTTACTTTTTATATTCACTCCAACGCATATAATATTTTGTTTAAATTTATTTTATAAATTCAGTCAGTAAACTTTATAATAAAAATAAGAGCCAACGTTTTTGACAGCCACTGTTGATATTTTGATTAAACTGCATTTCTAGTTCCGAAGCAGACACCAGTGGCTAATGAAATCTTGGCTCTTAAGATTTAAATTTATTTTATTACAAATTATCCAATAATTTGTGATAAAGCAAATTTATATAAACAAAATCAGACCATCCAAAATTATCTAGCCCTCAACCAGTTAATAGGTTAGCAGTGATTTCTGTGCTGCATATAAAATACTGTTTTTGCAAAAGTGTCACTTCTGTCTCAATTGGCTTATGATCTTGTCATGACATATTTACAAATATTTCATTTTTCAGGAGTCTATGGTTATGGAGATTTTCTCAGTAGTCCAGATTATATTATTGGTGATAGAGTCACTATATCCATACAGTTGCGAAAAATAAAAATCTGGTATTTGTATGCAGCTGCGTGGGATAAAAAATGACACTAAAAGTCTGCCCATCTTGATTCAGAAAGAAAAAATTAGATGGAAATCTAGGAATTATTTTATATTGGCCTCACATTTATCTTTCCTATAAAGCTTTAAGATAAATCAGCCTGAAATTCTCTCTTCTATTCAGTGATGTAAATTGAAGTAAACAGAGTTTGTCACCGGTTAATGAAGAAGTCTCTTGAGAGGCCTTTCCTTGTTGGATGATGAACTATTTTGTGCTGTGAAATGAAAATAGTCCCTCAAGAGTTTAAATTTCTTATTAGTTTTCAACTCAGAAGGATCATTGTGTGTATTATAATTTTTTTTCCCACATTGGTGATGTTGAGTCTGGCAGTACCAGCCAATCTGTTTGACACCAGTGGTGGGTTAGCCCTGAAATGGTCGACAGATTTTTGATGCATCGAATCTAATACCAGAGCAAAAATGAATTAAATTTGTTGGTGATGGACTATTAGCTCACCTGACTTTCAGTCAGGAGAGCTATAGTGATCACTCACCGTCCGTCGTCCGTGAACATGGTGTTTGCGTCTTCTCCTCCCAAACCGCTGAACCAATTTAATTGATATTTGAGATAATAGTTTGTTATGACATCGTAATTTGATTTTGTTCAAATCAAGTTGCCTCGCCCGTGGGTAGGGCCACACCCAAAAAGTGTGCTGAAATCTTAAAAAATCTTCTTCTCATGAACCAGCAGTAGCAGAGACTTGATATTTGGTGTGCAGCTTCCTTTTGAGGTGTAGACTCAGATTTGTTCAAGAGAAATTTGTGGGGCTATACTTGGCGTCGTTATGGGAGGGGCAAAATTTTTTGCCCCGCCCAAAATTTCTATTTTCCAAACCGAGAGGCTGATTTGAACCAAATTTTATGAGGGCTTATTGGGTCATAAGTACCTAATTTATGCTGATTTTTTTTTTTCCCGTAGCCCCATGGCAACCTCAGGAGCTAAAAATAGAAAAAAATTAAAACGCCCATATCTCCAAAACTGCACGGCACCGAGAATTTTTATTTGGTGTGAAGCTTCCTTAGGACCAACAGAAAGAATTGGTAAAAAAAAAATTGCTATCGGTTTTATCATAAGGTACAGTTTTGGGACTTTGAAAAAGTGCTGAGTCAGCACTTTTTAACACTGTAGGCAATGAGAAAAACATTAAAAAATCTAGCAGGCAGAATCTTTTGATATTTGGTATGCAACATTGTAGGGTGGATCTGATTCAAGTTTGTTCAAATCGGCCCCCTGGGTTCATATTTGGGCTCAGTATAGGAGCCCGATTTCGAACTTAGTGCATTTCAGACAAATTTCTTAAAAAATCTTCTTCTCCAGATCCAGCAGGCAGAATCTTTTGATATTTGGCATGCAACATTGTGGGGTGGATCTGATTCAGGTTTGTTCAAATCGGCCCCCTGGGTTTATATCTGGGCTCAGTATAGGAGCCCAAATTTGAACTTACTGCATTTCAGGCAAATTTCTTTGAAAATCTTCTTCTCCACATCCAGCAGGCAGAATCTTTTGATATTTGGTATGCAACATTGTGGGGTGGATCTGATTCAAGTTTGTTCAAATCGGCCCCTTGGGTTTATATTTGGGCTCAGTATAGGAGCCCAAATTTGAACTTAGTGCATTTCAGGCAAATTTCTTTGAAAATCTTCTTCTCAAGATCCAGCAGGCAGAATCTTTTGATACTGGGTATGCAACGTTGTGGGGTGTATCTGATTCAAGTTTGTTCAAATCGGCTTCCTGGGTTTATATCTGGGCTCAGTATAGGAGCCCAAATTTGAACTTAGTGCTTTTCAGGCAAATTTCTTAAAAAATCTTCTTCTCCAGATCCAGCAGGCAGAATCTTTTGATATTTGGTATGCAACATTGTGGGGTGGAACTGATTCTATTTTGTTCAAATCGGCTCCCTAGATTCATATTTGGGCTCACTATAGAAGCTCGAATTCGAACTTAGTGCATTTCAGGCAAATTTCTTCAAAAATCTTCTTCTCCAGATCCTGCAGGCAGAATCTTTTGATATTTAGTATGCAACATTGTGGGGTGGATCTGATTCCAATTTGTTCAAATCGGCCACCTGAATTCATATTTGGGCTCACTATAGAAGCCCAAATTCAAACTTAGTGCATTTCAGGCAAATTTCTTCAAAAATCTTTTCCAGATCCAGCAGGCAGAATCTTGTGATATTTGGTATGCAACATTGTGGGGTGGATCTGATTCAAGTTTGTTCAAATCGGCCCCCTGGGTTTATATTTGGGCTCAGTATAGGAGCCCAAATTTGAATTTAGTGCATTTCAGGCAAATTTCTTTGAAAATCTTCTTCTCAAGATCCAGCAGGCAGAATCTTGTGATATTTGGTATGCAGCATCCTTAGGGGGGTGAGATGCAAGTTTGTTCAAGCCATGTCCCTAGGTCCATATTTGGTCTCACTGTGGGAGCTTGAATTGTAACTTTGTTCGAAATGAGGAATTTTCTTAAAAAATCTTCTTCTTCAGATCAAGCAGTTGGAATGGTTTGATATGTGGTGAGTAGCATCCTTGGGGGGTGGGGGGGGGGGGGGATTCAAGTGTGTTAAAGCCAAGTCCATGGGTCTATATTTGGGCTCCAAATTATAACGTAGTCAATATGAGGAATTTTTCTTTAAAAATCTTCTTCTTCAGATTCAGCAGTTGGAATGTTTTGATATTTGGCATGGAGCAACCTTAGGGGGCTGAGATTCAAGTTTGTTCAAGCCAAGTCCCTTGGTTCATTTTTGGACTCACTATGGGAGCCTGAATGACAACTTAGTTCAAAATGAGGAATTTTCTTTAAAAATCTTCAGATCCAGCAGATGAATGCTTTTGATATTTTTTATGCAGCATCCTTAGGGGGGGTAAGATTCAAGTTTGTTCAAGCCATGTCCCTAGGTCCATATTTGGGCTGATTGTGGGAGCTCGAATTGTAACTTGGTTCAAAATGAGGAATTTTCTTTAAAAATCTTCTTCAGATCCAGCAGTCGGAATGTTTTGATAATTGGTGTGCAGAATCCTTAGGGGTGTGAGTTTCAGGTTTGTTAAAGCCAAGTCCCTGGGTTCATATATGGGCTCCCTGTGGGTGCCCGAATTATGACTTAGTTCAATATGAGGAATATTCTTTAAAAATCTTTTTTTAGATCCACTGTCAGAATATTTGGATATTTGGTTTCAGCTTTTATTAGGAGGAGCAGATGCAACTTGTGGAAATCAATTCTCTGGGTTGATATTTAGGCTACCATGTCAGGTGAGCGCCCTCAGGCCCCCTGGGGCCTCTTGTTTCAATTAGATGCGAGTAAGACGCATCACCAACGAATCTCCGTCCAACTGAGATGAATCTCCGTCGGTGATGCGTCTGAAATACGTGTTTGAAAAAGTCAACGGATTTTTGATACGTCGAATCTAATACCAAGTGCGAAAACAAACGAGCGCTACCGATCAGCTGAATGCAAATCATACGGTAAGGAGGAAAGCACATGTCGTCGTTTCAGTGTTGACTGCTCGAATGCTCGGTTCGAAATTTTTCAAAATGACAAGCATAGGTGAGAACGAAAATCAATTTTTCAAAATGACTGAATAAGAAATTGATAGGTGAGTGCGAAAACAGCATCAGGCTTGCCTACAAACTACGTTGACAGTTTCAACATTCGATGTTTGTGGTATTGTTGTTGCTACGGGTAACATAAGTTGGCAAAATATTCTCGTTCAGAAAAGCATTGCCTTTCCCACTCTCTCTCTGACTTTAATGTGTTCCCGACTCATACGTGACTTTTTAAACCGAATTCACAACATTTGATTCGGGCCCTCGGTTTCCTGAAGCTCACATCGAATTCAGTTGTTTGTTTATTGGGGTTTTACAACAGTTTCAATTGCCAGTGTCACGTCATGTCAGGTATTTTTATGAGGGGGAGGGGGAGCTGGAGAGAACCGCTGAGCAGCAATTGGCGAGTAACTACCGAACTCATCAACGTGCTAACCAGGGTTACCATGCGGTTGAAGGCATGTGTACCATTGACATGCCTGCCACTCGCCTTTTTGCGATTTTAGGTGGGGAATGAGGGCTAAACAAGTCATTGCATGGATAAAAGCTATTGGCAAGGATATTAGTGCTGAATATGAATCAGAAGTTTTTAATTTTATGTTTTTTCTCTGATGGGAAGGGGGCATTCCTCAGTGCTCAGCCTTTCCATGGTCTTTAGACGGCTGATCAAAGCATGAGCATTAACTCTGCAGCCTACAATTTCCCCCCAGTGTCCTCCGTCACAATAAGTTGAATCAATAATAAATATGATTTCTGCAGGGATGTGTTTTTCTTTCAGTCAGAACATGTTTGTGAACATTTCGCGGTACAAGTAGAACACAAGCCAAAAAAATAGTTCAGTCATTTTGGGGAAGGTGGGGGGAGGGGGTTTGGGGCGGGAGATAAAACAGGACTCATCCCTTTGCTCAAGTAGTATGATGGCAGGGACATATAGGATATCAAAGTTGGGGGGAGGAGGGGGGGGGGGGGCAAGAGTATTATCTAAGGGCATACTGAATATAATTTGTAGCATAATCTGAGCTGCGCAGTGGAGAGACAGGGGTGAGCACGAGAGAGGGTGTGCCCTGCTTGTGGGCCGTTGGAGTGGGCCCGGGGTGAGCTTTCCCAGGGAATAATTTTGAAATTCGAGACAAAAACCACAATTTCTGTGACTCAGTCTGTTTGTGTCCATAATAACATCACCCCCAAATAGAATCCGAATAAGTTATAAAATTATACTACTCAAAGTTTGCTAAGCACCAAGTATATCCAACTACCTCAGGGTTCCCGCACCTCCTTGAATTCCTTGAAAGTCCTTGAATTTCAAAACCTCCTCCCAAGGACATGGAAACTCCTTGAATTTTGAAGCGTCTCCTGGAAACTTCTGGAATTTTGGAAAAATCGAGTTGGTTGCTCACTGGATTAATTCAACTCCGGACATTTATCCTTCTTCCCAACACATGATCGCTTTATACTCCTTGAAAACCCTTGAATTTCACCCAGCTGACTCCTGGAAACTCCTTGAAACATTGATCTGAACCTCCTGGAATTCACTTCTCAATTTGGTGCAGGAACCCTGTACCTGTTTTACGTTTTAGTTGAAATATTGTAATGAAAATTGTATATATTTTTTATTTAATTATATCTTTCATGATTTAAGTACAGAAATTAAGATTTTATTTGTGTTTGACATTATTTTTAGCTTCTGAATATGATAACCATGGAAAATGGAAATTATTGGAAAAAGAGGAAATTTTTCAATTTGCCAAAAAGTTGACGGAGTGAACTGGTATGGATTCAACATCGAGTATGAGACCATTACTATTAATTGCAGCTTGACAATGCCTTCTCATGCTCCCAATCAGGTTCTTGGTGGTCCTTTGTGGGATGTTGTTCCATTCTTGGACCAGCATGGCACCAAGCTCATGGACACTTCTTGACTGGGCTGGACGGCTGAAATTGCAAGCTGCAACTCATTCCAGACATGTTCGATTGGATGGAGGTCGGGGGATCTTGCTGGCCAGTCCATACACTCAATCCCCTCCCTCTGTCGGTACTCCCAACAGCATGGGCAACATGAGGACGGGCATTATCGTCCATCAGAATGAATCTATCACCCACTGCACCTGCATACAATCTGACGTAGACAGAGCTCTGTATGTCCATCCCTGCTGATGCCGCACCAGACCATGGTTGACCCTCCACCATAGCTGTCATGCTCCGCAATGTTGGCTGCATGGAATCGCTCTCCTGGTCTTCTCCATACCCTAGAACGTCTATCTGTGTGGTCCAGACAGTACCTTGACTCATCTGTAAAAAGGACAGGTCGCCAATCTTCTCTGCTACATCCAACGTGGTCCATGACCCATTCATATCTTGCCTGGCCGCGGTTCTGGGATAGCGGAATGCGAATACACGGTCTTCTCGATTGGAGACCACCTTCGTTCAACCTTGCCCGGATAGTTTGCGTCGAAACATTTACCCCGGATGCATTGTGAAGGTCACTGCGAAGCTGGGTTGCTGTGGCAAAGCGGTTCCTATGGTCCTGAATGATCAAAAACCGTTCTTCAGCTGCAGGTGTTGCCCTGTCTCTGCCACCACCATGCCATCTTACTGGTGTGCCATACTGCGAAAATCTTGCCAAGGCTCTGGTGATCACCGTATGGTGCACACCAAGGGCTTCACCAACCTGACGATGGGTAGCCCCTTGCTCCACCATCCCTACAGCCCGCCACATTTCTGCTTCAGACAGATGTCTTCTTACATTTGCATTTGCCATATTCAATCATGAAATCACAAGAGTTTGTGTTGAAATGAAGATTGAATACCCTACACATGTCATGTACATGTAGACAGTACACGAAAACACCATGAAAATCAAGGGGTACATGCTTTCCATGACTGTCACAAAAAGTCTGCCTGTCAAGAGAGCTAATGTAAACACTGGGGACCATCTCAATCATGTCCACCAAAATATCGCAAATATGTCACAAGCAAATTTCACAATGATGTGTCAAATATTTGGTGCTTGGGAGGGGGGGGGGGGGGGGGTAATGACTGATTTTGTTTGGGGGGGGGGGGGTGGGTGGGTCCAGGTTCCACTGGATCATGGTTGTAGTGTGTCGATGGTACATATGCATTCAACCATTGCTAACCCTGCTTGTGCCAAGTTAATAGCTCTGATAATTACTCGCTCCGATCAATGTTTCTCTGGGTTTTCCAGCCTCGCCCATAAAACTCTCCGACACTGGCTTTCGAAGGTGTCGGTGCACCCCAGAAATCAAATGAATAAATAAATGACGTGCATGGGTGCAAAAACAAAAGGTCTGAAGGAACCAAAAATATGCCGGTCGACCACGATTGGCTGATCAATTATATTCGACGTGATGTTGATGTGTCTGTATATATCAAAACTTCTCCATGTCGCATCTGCGACTGATTTAATACAATTGGATTCGACTCTTCAAAAATCTGTTCCCCCCGGGAACCCTGGGAAGTGAAGGCGTGCCTGTTCACTATGGCAAACAGGCTCTGTTTTACAGGTAAAATAGGACCCAGTCACCAATGCTTGGGGGGTGCAAACTCTCTCTAAAATGGGCAACATAGCTTATTAACGCTCACCCCTGGTCTTGAGTTGATACTCATGTTGTGGTCATGATTAGCCATTGTGCAAAAATATGTGACCTTAAGCACCAATAAATAAATGAATAAATAATTCAAAAATCTGTCGACTATTTCAGGCCTTAGGGTACTCTTTCACTTCTTCCCCTCCCCCACACACACACTTTTTCAAAAAATGTCAACCTTGTATACCACTTAACACTGATTTATGAACACTGATCCTGATTTTGCTTTTATCATTTTGTAATGGTTATGCCGGGAGCGTGGTGGCTTAGTGGTAGACTGTTGGACTTCTATGCTGGAGGTCCCGAGTTTTTATACACCCATTTATAAAAATGGGACGTATTATGTTATCAGTCTGTCTGTCCATCCGTCTGTCTGTCTGTCCATAAACAATTTGGTTTCCGTTCATTTAAAGTCGAACGCCTAGACGGATTGACATCAAACTTTCAGAAGTTGTTTTTAGCAATAAAATACAGGTCAAGTTCGATATTGGTGTTTCTCAGTCCATCCACTGCAGAGTTATGGCCCTTTGAAAACATAATTTTTCTAAAAAAATTGGTTTCTGTTCATTTAAAGCTGAACGCCTTGACGGATTGACCCCAAATTTTTCAGATGTTGTTTTTAGCAATGAAATACAGGTCAAGTTCGATATTGGTGTTTCTCAGTCCATCCACTGCAGAGTTATGGCCCTTTGAAAACACCATCTTTCGAAAAAAATTGGTTTCCCTTCATTTCAAGTCGAACGCCTTGACGGATCGACATCAAACTTTCAGATGTTGTTTGCAGCAATAAAATACAGGTCAAGTTCGCTATTGGTGTTTCTCAGTCCATCCGCTGCAGTTTTGGCCCTTTGAAAACACAATTTTTGAGAAAAAAAATTGGTTTCCGTTCATTCAAAGCCGAACGCCTTGACGGATTGACACCAAATTTTTCAGATGTTGTTTTTGTACGCCCGTTTGAAAAACGGGACGTATTATGTGAATGGTCTCTTCACCCGTCTGTCTGTCCGTCCATGGACACATTTCGTTTCTGGACGATAACTTTAGTTGTAATGGTTTGAGCTGAGTTAAATTTGGCATGTGGATTTAGTATGACAAAATACAGGATGGGTTCGATTTCCGTTTCTAGTGGCCCATTTGCAGTAGAGTTATGGCACTTTATTTATGGGAAATTAGCCCAACTTCTCGTTTACGGACAATAACTTTAGTTTGCCTTGACCGATTTATTTCAAATTTTCAGTTTTTGGTATTTGACCACAAAATACAGCTCAAGTTCACTTTTGACCACAATCGCATATACCTTTCCAGAGTTATTCCCCTTGAATGATTGCAAATTTGTGGATTTTGTGGTTTCCGGATGATAACTTTAGTTTGCCTTGACCGATTTTTTTCAGATTCTCAGATTTTGTTTTTGACCACAAAGCACAGCTCAAGTTCGCCTTTGGCTTTAATCGCATGTACCGTTCCATAGTTATTCCCCTTGAATGATTGCAATTGATGTGGTTTCCGGATGATAAGTTTAGTTTGCCTTGACTAATTTGTTTCAAATTCTCAGATTTTGTTTATGACCACAAAGCACAGCTCAAGTTCACTTTCGGCCAAAATCGCATGTACCTTTCCAGAGTTATTCCTCTTGAATTTGTGCATTTTGTGTTTTCCGGATTATAACTTTATTATGGCCTGACTGATTTTTTATACGCCTGTTGAAAAACAGTCAAATTATGGAATCAGTCTGTCTGTCTGTCCATTTGTCCATCCATTTGTCCATCCGTCGGTCTGTCCGTTCGTCAACATTTGGTTTCCAGATGATAACTTTAGTATTTTTTTTTGATTGACTCCTAAACTTGGTATGTGGTTTAATCATAACAAAAGACAGGTCAAGTTCGAATATGGGGTCAGTTCGAACTTCGAAGTTCCCCTGAATTATGGCCCTTGTTGGACATAGAATGCATCAAATATTTGGTTTCCGGATGATAACTTTTAATATTTGTTTTCCGATTGGTTCCAAACTTGGTATGTTGTTTAATCACAACAAAATACAGGTCAAGTTCGAATATGGGGTTGGTCCGAACAATTTTCACCCTCACCCCATCCTTACCCCAACCCTTCAAAAATACAAAACGGGCGTATAATGTCGCGCTAGGTGGTGCTCTTGTTCAGTTTACTTCAGTAGACAGCATAAAAGCATATATTTTTTTCAGATTTTTGCAGACATCCAATTGGAGTCACTATGAACTGTGTCAGTTATCATTCCAAATATTACATGTGCATGCGCACTAAATGAAGCTTTTAACTTGGGATACCCACAGTTCAGAGTAAAGCCCAAATTTGGGCTTACAACACTCGAATGAGTAAAAAAAATAATTCTTCTTGTCGGAAACCAGGCGTGGTCATTGCTGGGAGAAATAGATTTATGCCGTGTCTTCAGCCTAGACACCAGGAGTGTCATCTGAATCTGTGTTTGAACATATGTTTCAATGTGTCAAACCCACCATTTTGTTTTTCTTGGGATGGTTCTCATCCTGAAGGGGTCGGTGACCTTTCATCAAAAAGCATAATCAACAGGGGTTCACTGAAAATAACAATTTTAATGCATATAGAAAGAATATTGTAACTTTTGACTTGCATGAAATCCTTGAAAAAACCAAAACGTCAATTACACCCCGCCCACATAATTTTTAAGTCACTTTACCGGCCCGCATTCTCTGTTGTCACTGGTTGCTTCTTTCGTATCGCTGGCTGCTTCTTCCTTGTTGCTGGTGTTCGACCTTTTCGGCTCGATGTAGTGTCTTGGGACTTGGTCGCCTTTTCACGAACATGCAACTAGCACTTCACTATATCACTGCCACCGCATGTCCACTAACATATTATCACCTTAATGAATGCCTTTACTCTAACATGTAACAGAATGTCACTCTACCACTGCCGTCGCATGGCCACTAACGTATTGTCACTTTACTGCATGCCTTTCCTCCGACAGTCATTACTTCAAGAGTTAAGTGCTTCCCTCTAGTTAATTCAGACTAATGTTCATACAGGTAAAGCCTGCTCTATCTATGTATGGCTTGCCTTCTACAACAGGTAATACTGTCTCCCAAATACCAGCATTCGTGAGCCCACAGAGCTTGTACTTCCTATTTCTGATCCTACACTTATATATGACCACCGACTTGGCCTGCAACTGTTCCTACTCTAAATATGAGCTCTGTGGCTTCCCTACACTACAACATGACTATACTTTCGCACCGATGTGGCACCTCCTCTAATAGCATGGGACATCCCCAGCTCCTCGCCTATGACCCACAGTCTTACCTTAAGGACATTAATTCTCATTTTAATTGCTTTTCTTGAACTTGGCGACCACAGATTCATCCTAATTCAAAATTCTCTTTTATATTTCAAAGTCTTGTATTTTTGGTATATATTGACATTTGTTGACAGTCATGATACGTAATATGGGTTTGTGTCCAGAACATATGCACTGTACTGTTTTCATGATAATTACCTGTTGACTGGACATAATTACATAGATAATGACTGCATGAGACCACTGATCTCTACTTCCTTTAATCTGTTATCAGATAGTTCATTATGGCGTTTGACTGAGCGCAGTAATGGCCATAAAATTTCATGCTTAATTAGTAGCGCATGAATTATTTTGCTGATCTGTTTAAGTGACAAATCGGTTTTTCGGGGTCTGTCATATACATATCCTTGACTATTAGACCAAGTGAGAAAAATTAACAAAAATATATACTTTTTTACACCATCAAATTGTAAATTTAAGCTATCACCTTGACACTTCTCATGCCTCAACCAGTTCATAGGCAGCTGGGGCAGGAGCAAATCAATTCAGATTCTTTCAATATTTCCAGGTCAGGATTCCCACGGATTCAAGGAACAGTCTTGAATTTGATTTAGGGTCATTCAAGGCCTTAAAATCCTGGAAAGTTGGCCAGGAGGCCTTGAATATTCACAAAATAAAAAACTCTGACAAGGCAGTAATGCTTCAGAGAAGTGGGGGCTATATTGTCGACGTCCTGTACGTCCGTCCATCCGTCTGTTTGTTTGTACATCCGAACTTGTGTGTAAAACTCCTCCTACATTATTGAACTGATTTTGATGAAACCTCTCAAAAATTATGACCAGGAAGTGAACATGTGCATATTCGAAAATTTTTCATCTGCAATAATTTTATCCAGGTTATCTCCTGAACTTAGATTTTTTATGGATTTTCAAATGGGATTCTTGTGTGTGCAACTCCTATATTATTGAACCGATTTCGATGAAACTTCTCAAACATTATGACTAGCAAGTGAACCAGAAAGTCCTAGTTAGGACTATCGATGGCAGCAATCTTGAAAATTCTTGAATTTTGCAGGAACTCTGCAGGTAGAGGTCTCCATGTTCAATATCCTATGTCATTGTGAAATTTCCAACCGAATGCTGCAACTTGGTACCAATCTGGAAATCCCACAATGAAATCTAAACTTTAAAGTTAGGCAAAATTAAAAGGGAGACGACAAAATATGTTGATTGTTACCTAGGTATAACCAATTGTGTCAGGGAAAATTAAACGGGAGACAAAAAAATATCAGGCCTGGCCGTTTGAGGGGAGCTATTGCTCTGGCTCTCCTTGGCTCTCCTAAAGGCAAATTGAGGAGAGCCATAATTGCTCTCCTTAAACTGTAATGGCTCTCCTGAATTTTTTTCATATTAATAACCTTGTATAATTGATATTAGTGTAGAATAGCTCCCCTGAAACAGATTTAGGAGGGCCATAATGGCTCCCCTGGATTTTTCAAAAGGCCAGGCCTGAAATATGTTTATTGTTACCTAGGTATAACCAACTGTGTCAGGGAAATAAAAAAAAATAAAAGAAATATTGGAGTTAGAAAATTGAGGTACTTGATCCTTGAAGATCCTGACTGAACTGATATCGGATCAGCTTCACATCTGCAAGTTAACTCAATTTGCTCAGGCTTGGTGTATTTGTTAATGAATGTTCATTCAACCAAATCTCTGAACACAATGTAATTATGGATCTGACACTCACACAGAGACATTTTAATAATCTACCAGATGACTGGAACCTGAGCCGGCACAAAGGTACCACAATAAAGTTATTGGTCGAGTTGTGTCCACAATTCGAACTATGTTTTGATGAAGGTCGGAAAGCATCTATCAGTTTGTCCATGTCATGTGTCAGCTCTATAACTTGAACAAACATCCAATTTATACCACTTAGTTGGTCTGTGAGTTCTACTTTGAGAACATCTTGGACAAGTTCGAAAACGAGTCCAACCAGAATTTCTTTTCAAGAGTAATGCCTATTAGATTGTTTTCTTGTTTGAATTTCTGACTTGTGGTGTCCACTGGATAATTTCACGAAACGTCTAGATTTTTACCAAATTTGGTTTGTGAGTTCTACTTGACAACGTTTTGAGTGAGTTCGAAAACCATATAGAGCTGAAACGGTTACAGGATTTTCTTGATTGATTAATCATATTGATTAACCTTGGTTAACCAATTAATCAATTGTTTTAGTCGGTAGCTGAATTATTGCTGTACCCTACTTGCAAGCTTTAATCTGTCTCATAATAATTGATGCAAGTCAGTGTGACAATGTTTGCGTGTTTTAGAGCAAGTTTGTTCCTTTGTTAACCCATATAATACAGTAGTTTAGGGCAACGGTTAATCGATCAATTACTTTTTTTGATCGATCAAGACGTTGATCATTGGTTAATCGATTAATTGGTTAACCATTTCAGCTCTAAAACCATATCTGCCAAATTTTCTTTTCAGAAGTTATGCCTCTTCAATTGTTTTCTTGTTTGAATTTCCTACTTGTTGGCGGTGTCAGCATGATAACTTGAACAAACATGGTCTGATTTTTAACAAATTTGATCTGTGTATTCTACTCGGGAATGTCATGCATGAGTTCAAAGACCAGTCCCGCCAGAATTTTTTTTTCAGATGTGATACCTCTTGGAATGTTTTCTTATTTGAATTTCTGACTTGCAGGTGGTATTCAGCATAACTTGAAGAAACGCCTTATTTTTGTCAAATTTAGACTGTTGAATTTTACTCAAGAATGTCTTCGATGAGTTCAAAAACCAGATTTTTAGCTCATCTTGACAAAGTCAAGCTGAGCTAATCTCATCGCTTCTCGTCCGTCGTCCGTCGTCTGTCGTCCGTTGTCTGTCGTCCGTCGTCCATCAACACCATGTTTTGGTCTTCTCCTCCAAAGTCACTGGGCCAATTCAAGTGAAAGTTTGTGTGAGTGATGGTCCCAAAGGGGCATTTCATTTTTGTTCAACTCGGCATGCCCAGCCCCATAGGGAGGGAGTGGGGGAAAATGCTCCAAAATATTTTTAAAATCTTCTTCTCAAGAACCAGTGTGTACAATGACTTGATATTTGCTATGGAGCTTCCATATGAGGTGTAGAATCAAGTTTGTTCAAACGAAGTTCGTAAAGTAATATTTGGCTTTGTAATAGGAGGGGTAAGATTTTTGGCCCCGCCCAAAATTTCTATTTTCTGAACCGATGGTCCGGTATGAACCAAATTTGGATTGTGGTAGTATTGGGTCATAAGTACTTGACCCATGCAAAAAAAAAAATTCCCGCATCCCCATGGGAACCCTGGGAGCTAAAAATAGAAATATTTTCAAACGCCCATATTTCCCAAATCCCACAGAACAGAGAGCTTTTATTTGGTATGAAGTATCCTTATGACCAGTAGAATTGAATGGTAAAAAAAAATTGCCATCGGTTATGTTAGGGTGTTCTGTAATGGGCATCGAAAAAATGCTGAGTCAGCATATTTGCAAAAATTTTAAAAAATCTTTTCTCCAGAACCAATCATCAGAATCTTTTGATATTTGGTATACAGCATTCATAGGGGGGTCAGATAAAAGTTTGTTGAAATAAAGCTCATTGGTTCATATTTGGGCTCTCTACAGGAGCCCGAAGTTTTAACATAGGGTAATATGGGGAATATTCTTTAAAAATCTTCTTCTTCAGAACCACCAGTCAGAATCTTTTAATATTTGGTATACATCATTGTTATGAGGGTCAGATTCTAGATTGTTCAAACCAAGTCCCTAGGTTAATATTTGGGCTTCCTACGGAAGCCCAAATTTTATCTTTGTTCAATATGGAGGGTAATTTAAAAAAATCTTCTTCTTCAGATCCATCAGTCAGAATGCTTTGATATTTGGTATGCAACATCTCTATGGGGGACAGATTCAAGTTTGTTCAAATCAAATCCCTAGGTACATATTTGGGCTCACTATGGTAGCCCAAATTTTTACTTAGTGCAATATGAGAAAATTTCTTTAAAAATCTTCTTCTTCAGATCCACCAGTCGGAATGCTTTTATATTTGGTATACAACATCTCTAGGGGGGTCAGATTCCAGGTTGTTCAATTCGAGTGCCTAAGTTAATATTTGGGCTCCATATGGGAACATGAAATTTAACTTAGTACAATATGAGGGAATTTCTTCAAAAATCTTCTTCTTCAGATTCACTTGTCAGAATGCTTTCACATTTGGTATACAACATCTCTAGGGGGGTCAGATTCAAGTTTGTTCAAATCGGATCCATAGGTCAATATTTGGGCTCGCTATGGTAGCCCAAATTTGAACTTAGTGCAATTCGAAGAAATTTCTTTACAATTTCTCTTCTTCAGATCCAACAGTCAGAATGCTTTCATATTCGGTACACAACATCTCTAGGGAAGTCAGATTTAACTGTGTTCAAATCAAGAGTCTGGGTTAATATTTGGGCTCTCTATGGGAGCCGGAATTGGCCATTTTTCTGAAGAATTAAAAATTTTGTATTCAGTACCCTCTAGAGGTACTAAGATTAATCCACATAGGTTGTATCAAGGGGCTTCATAGGGGAGCTCTACATTTTACTTTTGATCAACTGAAGAAAAGGCATGATGCCCAGATTATTTTTGTCACTCCTGAGGGACTCAAGGATTGACAGTGTAGCCTATGGAGATGGCTTGCTTAATGTAGACTCATTCTTGGACTCTGTTTAAATTGTGTTCTGTACAAGATGAGCGCTTCAGGCCCCGTGGGGCCTCTTGTTTTTCAGAAGTTTTTCCTCTTAGATTGCTTTCTTGTTTGAATTTCAGGCCTCTTGGCAGTGTCAGCACTATAACCTGAACAAATGTCAAGCCTATTTTTACCAAACCTGTTCTCAGGCACGTAGCCAGGATATCAAAGGAAGGGGGGCAAGAATAATATCTAGGGGTGCTAGAATAGGATGCGCAGCAGCATCCGAGCCAGGTAGCGATGAGATGAGGGCCAGCACAAGAGGGGAACACTCCCTCTCGCTGGGTAAAATTTTGAAATTTGAGACTAAAAACTTCCGCAATTGCCTTGACTCTGAGTCCATTTGTGTCCATAATTTAAAAGTTGTAAAAGGCATCAATAATTAGGCCACATCACTGGGGGGAATTGCTGAGACTGGAGAGGGGCATATGCTATCCCCACTCCCCCACCACCCCCCAGGATAGGCCATTGTTTGGTCTGTGCATTCTTCTCAGCAATGTCTTGGATGAGTTTGAAAAGTATTTTTCTGGCATTAAGCCTCTTAGGTTGTTTTCTTGTTTTAATTTCCAACTTGCAGGTGGTGTCAGCATGATAACTTCAACAAACTTGATCTGATTTTTACAAAATTTGTTCTAAGCTGCTAAGATTGCTTCCTAGTTTCAGGTGTTAGCTCAGATCCCTTTTTTGCTACCACATCTCAACCCCAGCATCTCTGATGTAAAGCCTCTGTCATAATTTTAAGTTTGTAATAATTTTCCGCTGAAATCTAATTCTGTTTTGTCAACACAGATTTGTTTTATTGCAATGTATTGGAGAGTGCCTGTTATTGAGGAACATATTTCGACTCTCCAAAATAATCCAGCACTCAAAACCCGAGATAACAGGTAGATGCATGGTTCCGACTATTTGCAAATGCGACATTTTTATTCCCCTGTGACGAATAGTCGGGGGGCATATTGTTTTACCTATAGCTGTCTGTCTGTCCACATCTAGGGTACATTCTTTGGCTAACTCCTCTCACAGTTTTCAAACTAGGATATTTTTATTTCACAGGATGTTTGTACATATACCAGAGATGTACCTATATTGTCAGGATTTTGATTTGCTACAATATTTCACAGTATTACAGGTTGTTGAACTTTGTAGAATTTCACCTGTATGGTATATGGTTTGTGTGTGGTAGACTTTGCTGGGGTATCATATGTGTCTTACAGACACAGCTCATGTACGAGTAACAAATGACAGTTTCTCTTCAGCCTCCTGTGTCCATGTGCTGTGTGTGGGCATGCTTCGGTCTGGTTTTGATTCTGATAGCATTTGAATAGGACAGCTAGATGTGGCCTGATAATTAGATGTTAACCCTATATCCAACGCAGACTATATCAAAAATTTATTATTTTAAATATCATTTTTTTTAATTTTTCAAAAAAATTCCAACCAAACCATATCGTGACCCCTCATTGGAACAAGCTCAATGAGCTCGTTCCAAAGAGGGGTCACATGATATGGTTTTGTTGAAATTTTGTGAAAAATAATATTTTTTTAGCTTCTGAATTTGCATAATACGTGGGCGGATGTGGCCGATTCGATGGGTAAAGGGTTAAATCAATAACTGGGAAAAAAAGAAAAGTTGGGTTTTTTTCTCAAACTGATTTAATTGATCAGTTAGTGAAAGTGTCAACTTTTGATAGGTTATGGTTGAATTTTGATAACACCAAACAATTCTCTGAACAAACTCATTAGCAAAGAAGTTTCAGCTTTCCAGCATGATTATTGTACAGATTCCAGACAACCACTAAGCTAGCGGAATACATGAAAGGTTTCTCTAGCTTTGTTGATGAATATCTGGAATGGATAATACTGCTTTCCTAAACATTATTTTTGTATTTTCCTAAACAATTGTTAAGTAGACAGAGTAAATTTCCTGATTGACCAGTGAATGCAGAAGCTGACTAATCGTAGCAGCAATATTATTAAGAGATGGACATTCTGATTTATTGCTGCCAATATTTTAACTGGAACAATATATCTTGATCAGTTGGTCAGGATTCTCCAAGGCATTGTCAATCTTATAGGAGGTCAACACAGTTACAGCCTTTAACTGTTTGCATGCTGCTGAGGGATATTCCTGTCCAGGACAGGATTTCTGTTGCCACTGAAATAATTGTAATTTGGGTATATTTAGTCCCAAGTTACTCCCTGTAAATTGAACAGATTTTTTCACCAATGATTTCTTGAGTTATATTTTTCATCATATCCAGTCATGGCTGCTTTATAGCAATGAATTGATGTTTGTTATGGAGCTTCCTTTTGAGGTGTAGAATCAAGTTAGTTGTCACGAAGTTCGTGAAGCAATATTTGCCTTTGTGATGGGAAGGGTAAGATTTTTGGCCCTCGCAAAATTTCGGTTTTCTGAACTGATGGTCTGATTTGAACCGAATTTCGTTTGTGGTATTATTGAGTTATAAGTACTTGACTTGTGCAAAAAAAAAAATAAATTCCTGCATCCTCATGGGACCCCAGGAGCTAAAAATAGAAATATTTTCGAACGCCATATTTTCCAAACCACACGGAACAGAGAGCTATTATTTGGTATGAAGTATCCTTAGCACCAGTAGAATTGAATGGTAAAAAAAAATTGCGCATCGGTTCTGTTATGGTGTTCTGTAGAGGGCATCGAAAAAATGCTGAGTCAGCATATTTGCAAAAACTTTTTAAAATCTTTTCTCCAGAACCAATGGGCAGAATCTTTTGATATTCAGTGTACAGCATTCATGGAGGGGTCTGATACAAGTTTGTTAAAATAAAGCCCATTAGTTCATATTAGAGCTCACTACAGGCGTCCAAAACTTTTAACTTAGGGTAATATGGGGGATAATTTTTAAAAATCTTCTTCAGATCCACCAGTCAGAATGCTTTCATATTTGGTATACACCATCTCTGGAGGGGGGGGGGGGGGGGGGGGGGGGGGGGGGGGGGCAGATTCAAGTTTGTTCAAATTGCATCCCTTGTTTTATATTTGGCTCACTATTGTAGCCCAAATTTTAACTTTGTGCAATATGAGGAAATGTCTTCAAAAAACTTCTTCAGATCCACCAGTCAGAATTCATATTTGGTATACAACATCTCTAGGGGGGGGGGGGGGGGGTGGGGGGTGGGGGGGGGGGGTTCAGATTAAAGTTTGTTTAATCCAAGTGCCTGGGTTAATATTTGGACTCCATATGGGAATCTGAAATTTAACTTAGTACAATATGAGGGAATATCTTAAAAAATCTTCTTCAGATTCACATGTCAGAATCCTTTCATATTTGGTTTACAACATCTATAGGGGAGTCAGATTCAAGTTTGTTCAAATTGGTTCCCTGGGTTAATATTTGGGCTTATTATGGCAGCTCAAATTTTAACTTAGTGCAATATAAGGAAATTTCTTTTAAAATCTTCTTCTTCAGATCCACTAGTCAGAATGCGTTCATATTTGGTATACAACATCTCTAGGGGGTTAGATTCAACTTTGTACAAATCAGGCCTGTAGGTTAATTTTTGGGCTCACTATGATAGCCCAAATTTTAACCTAGTGCAGTATGAAGAAATTTCTTAAAAATTCTTCTTCTTACGATCCAACAGTCGGAATGCTATCATATTTGGTATACAACATCTCTAGGCAGGTCAGATTCAACTTTGTTCAAATTGAGAGCCTGGGTTAATATTTGGGCTCCATATCGGAACCGGAATTGGCCATGTAGCTGAAGAATTAGAAATTTTGTATTCAGTACCCTTTAGAGCTGTGTAACTAAGATTAATCCACATAGGTTGTATCAAGGGGCTTCATAGGGGATCTCCATATTTTACATTATGATCAACTGAATAAACATCATGATGCTCAGACTATTTTTGTCACTTCTGAGGGGCTCAAGGATTGACAATGTATCTTTTGGAGATGGATTTCTAAATATAAACTCATTCTTGGACTCAGTTTATATCGTGTTCTGTTCAAGGTGAGCGCTTCAGGCCCCATTGGGCCTCTTGTTTAGCTTAACTTGACAAAGTCAGGATAAGCTATTGCCATCACGCATGCAGAAGTCAGTCTTTGAGTCTGTTCACATTTTCCTTCAGCACAGGCTAGTTCTTGTCCGATCATCACGAAATTTCATATGCAGGTTTGTGGTCATGCCTAGATGAGAACGTCCTCTTTTGGTCGCGATCGGTCAACCTTAATCAACCTTGCTAATTCGCCAAAATAACATTGGCAATATTTTTGCCGATGCTCGGCAGTTTTACCTCAGCAAAAACGTGTTAATTTGGGCATTTTTTAGCGATACACACAACATAATATTAAATAATAGTGCAAACAGTTATATTTGTTCTTCATACCCCAAGTACTAGCATTATTAGTCCCCTACCGGAATCGCCGGAGGGGACTATAGGTTTGCACTCTGTCCATCCATCAGTCTGTCAGTCACACTTTAGTTTTCCGGAGTTTTATTTTGGAAACGCTTCAACGGAATGATTTCATTTTTGGTAACCTACTAAGGAACAATGACTTACACATCAAGTTTGAGTTTCATGCTGATTGCCTTATTCTTGTTTGAGTTATGGCCCTTGGAAATATGGGAAAGCACCAAAATATCAGTTTTCCAGACTTTTTTTTGGAAACGCTTCAACGGAATGATTTCATTTTTGGTAACCTACTATAGAACGATGACTTACAGATCAAATTTCATTTACACTCTGTTCATCCATCCGTCAATCTGTCAGTCAGTCTGTCAGTCATGCTTTAGTTTTCTGGACTTTTTTTTGGAAATGCTTCAACCGAATGATTTCATTCTTGGTAACCTACTATAGAACGATGACATATAGATCAGGTTTGAGTTTCGTGCTGATTGCATTATTCTTGTGTGAGTTATGGCCCTTGGAAATATGGAAAAGCGCCAAAATGTCAATTTCCCGGACTTTTTTTGGAAAAGCTTCAACGGAATGATTTCATTTTTGGTAACCTACTATAGAACAATGACTTACAGATCAAGTTTGAGTTTCCTGCTGATTGCCTTATTCTTGTGTGAGTTATGGCCCTTGGAAATATGGAAAAGTGCCAAAATATCAGTTTTCCGGACTTTTTTTGGAACGCTTCAACGGAATTCATGTTGATCACATCTAGGTTATAACATTTGTATAATTATTAATGCTGATTAGTCTGGTAGGGGACATTGTATTGCTTCAGCGATACGTACGCTCTTCTTGTTCAGTAAAACACACCAGCTGTTAAATTTTCACTAACACGGCAATGTGGGGATTAATACAAGAACGATATCTAATTGCCGGCGTGAAACCCAACCTATTTATTGTCCCCCGAAAATTTGACTATAGAAATCAGCGGTGTCCGTCCGTGTGTCCATCCCACCTAATGTCCCCACGATAACTCCAGTTTGAATCATTTGATTGGAACTAATTTTGGTATGTGACCTTCTTAGCCCAAACCACAGGCCATGTTCGAATATGGGTTCGGCCAGATTATTTTTATTAGAGTTATACCCCTTTTTCGACTAAGAAAGTTCAAGATTTGCAGTGTCCGGATGATAACTCCAGTTAGGATTATTTGCTCGGAAAGAATTTTGGTATGTGACTTTCAGGGGTAGTAATACAGGTCAAGTTCAAATATGGGTTCGGACTGATCATTTTCACTAGAGTTATGCCCCTTTTTTGACTTTCAGGGGACATGTGGCCGAGCGGCCTTTTATTTATCCACAAAAACACGTGCAGAACTCGTCAGGATATCCTGATGAATGACATGAAGTTTGTAAATCTGACCTACCTGTAAATTAATAAATTTTCCAATTTGGACCTATCAGCGAGCACCTGTGATCAGTTCTTCAATGGCAGTAACTGACAATCTTTGAAGTCATTCCGATCCATCTGTCATTGGGAAATCCCAGTTGAAGAAAACGAAAACAACATAGAAGACCACGATGGAAACATAAAAATCTCCTGTGACGGATGCTCTGATTGGCTGAGTAAGGAGAAAAGGTGAAAGGTCAGAATTTGTAGAAATCATGCATACCATTGGTCTAAAACTGTCACAGTAATAAAACTGTCACCGAGACTTTCGTGATTGCTATGACTTTGAAGTGAGGCGGTGGGGGGGAGGGGGAGAGGGGGCTGTTTCACACTCACTCATCCTAATTTTAATTATTCGGTAAGGACGTTTTGCAGTACCTTACTGTCCCCCAAAATATCACCTTGTCTTCAGAAAAAATATAATTTTTAAACAGAATATTCCGCTGGGAACAAATAAAATTTCTGGCATGTTGAACAATATATTTCCTTTACTGTTTCACCATCTTCTTCTAGAGTGTACTTTATACATGAAATTGCCCACCCATCGACTGTTTTTCATTTCACCCTTTTGGAAAGAAATCACTATTATTAACTTGAGTGAATGTGGGTAGCACCCAGAGTACGTAACCAGTATTAGTAATAACACCAACTGAGCATGTAACTTAGTTAATATTCAAATTGTTTACTAATTGTGGGGAAAATAGAGATGGGGGGCTTGACGTCACTTACATGTATACCATGTGTGAGTTAAAAGGAAATTTTCTACTCATTCTGCAAAAATGTAGCAGTGTCAACAGGACTTGGCATCACTGCCATATATTCGGTTTTCACAGAATGCGATGCAGTTTGCAAGCACCAAGTCAGATCAAAACTCGTTCATACTTGCATGGGTCGAAGATACAAATCGACCTGATGTTGAATGCGAATGTTCTCTGTAAAATTATTCTTCCCTTTCAATATCTATGTTCAAAATTATGAGTTTCTTGCAAATTCTTGTTGAATAAAACGTCATTCGAAAATATATTGTGTAGTATTATCATTACACGCTTTTGAAAAGTGCATCGGCATTTTTTTTGCCGACGTAACAGTAATTATTGTCAGCATTGCCAAATGCCGACGCAAATTAGCAGGGCTGCTTAATGGCTGCCTGAGCTCAAAAACCTTTAGCACAGTCTACAGATTGTATTTATGAGGGGATTTCATTGTAACATGATAGGATGACTCTGTATGATGTCTAGATGAGAACATCCTCATTTGGTCATGCTCTCTCAACTGTGACGGTTGCCCGAGCCCAAAACCCGAAAATCGTTAGCACAGTCTACAGATTGTATTTATAGAGGGATTTCATTGTAACTTGGTTTGGTAGGATGACTCCATATAATGTCTAGATGAGAACGTCCCCTTTCCCCTTTTGATCACGATCATTCAACCATGACGGCTGCCCGAGCCCGAAATAATCCTTTCATAAACATTGAGCATTGTCCTCTTCATCAAACACAACACAGTCAAGTTAAGCTGCAGTGTCATTGAAACTTTCATTGTAAAATTGCATATGGACGACGAGTTGTGGGGGGTATACTGGAATCACCTTGTCTGTCCATCCATCCATCTGTCAGTAGACATAATTTTGTCTTCAGATTTTCGCAGACGTTTATGGATCATTGCCATCGAAATTTGGTATGAATCCTCACCACCATGGGAACCTGTGCACCTGCGATTATAGTTGTGGTCGGACTATTTTTGCCAGAGTTATGCCCCCTTTTGACATGTCTTGGAATGCGAGAATTTTGTCTGGAGACTTTCTCAGATGTTTATGTGTCGATTCCTTTGAAACATGGTATGGATATTCACTACCTTGGGAACCTGTGCCCCAGCGATTATAGTTTTGATCGGACTTTTTTGCTAGAATTATGCCCCTTTTCGTCTTAGAATAATTAATTTTGTCCGGAGATTTTCTCGAATGTTTATGGGTCAGTTCCTTTGAAACTTGGTATGGATATTCATTACCATGGGAACCTGTGCACCAGTGATTATAGTAGTTTTGATCGGACTTTTGTTTGCCAGAGTTATGCCCCTTTTCGTCTTAGAATAATTAATTTTGTCCGGAGATTTTCTTGAATGTTTATGGTTCGATTCCTTTGAAACTCTATATGGATGTTCACTACCATGGGAACCTGTGTATCAGTGATTATAGTCTTGATCGGATCTTTTTTTGCCAGAGTTATGTCCCTTTTTTGTCTTAGAATGCCTGAATTTTGTCAGGAGATTTTCTCAGATGTTTTTGGGTCGATTCCTTTGAAACTCTATATGAATGTTCACTACCATGGGAACCTGTGCACCTGCAATTATAGTTTTGATCTGACCTTTTTTTTACCAGACTTGCTCCCCTCTTTGTCTTAGAATAATCATAGCAGTGGGGCCGGCGTGGGGTATGGATAGGCCAATCTGGGGCAGTCACACCTCTAGTTTATTAGTCGAGTTGTGACGAAGTCAAACTCGACTTATAGTTTGGTGAATGGCGGGCGGGCGGGCGGGCGGGCGGGCGGGCGGGCGGGCGTAAACAATTGGTTTCCGGATGATAACTTGATAGTGGTTCAACTCACATTCATTAAACTTCATACATAGGTTGGTCTTGGTGGGAGGAAGAACCCTATTGATTTTGGGCATGCTACGTCGAAGGTCAAGGTCACAGTGACCTTGAACATAGTAAATCTTAAACAATTGGTTTCCGGATGATAACTTGATAATGGTTCAACTCACATTCATGAAACTTCATAGGTAGATTGGCCTTGGTGATGGGAAGAACCCTATTGATTTTGGACTCGCTACGTCAAAGGTCAAGGTCACAGTGACCTTTAACATAGTATATCGCAACAATTGGTTTCC
Organism: Pictodentalium vernedei; assembly: GCA_031216915.1. Lineage (NCBI taxonomy): Eukaryota > Metazoa > Mollusca > Scaphopoda > Dentaliida > Dentaliidae > Pictodentalium > Pictodentalium vernedei. The sequence goes on from CM062294.1 coordinate 264,954,036, forward strand.
GGATGATAACTTGATAGTGGTTCAACCTAGAGTCATGAAACTTCATAGGTGTGTTGGCCTTGGTGCGAGGAAGAACCCTATTGATCTTGGACTCACCAGGTCAAAGGTCAAGGTCACAGTGACCTTGAACATAGTATATCGCAACAATTGGTTTCCGGATGATAACTTGATAGTGGTTCAACCTAGAGTCATGAAACTTTATAGGTGTGTTGGCCTTGGTGTGAGGAAGAACCCTATTGATCTTGGACTCACCAGGTCAAAGGTCAAGGTCACAGTGACCTTGAACATAGTATATCGCAACAATTGGTTTCCAGATGATAACTTGATAGTGGTTCAACCTAGAGTCATGAAACTTCATAGGTATGTTGGCCTTGGTGCGAGAAAGAACCCTATTGATCTTGGACTCACCAGGTCAAAGGTCAAGGTCACAGTGACCTTGAACATAGTATATCGCAACAATTGGTTTCCGGATGATAACTTGATAGTGGTTCAACCTAGAGCCATGAAACTTTACAGGCGTGTTGGCCTTGGTGCGAGGAAGAACCCTATTGATGTTGGACTCACCAGGTCAAAGGTCAAGGTCACAGTGACCTTGAACATAGCATATCGCAACAATTGGTTTCCGGATGAGAACTTGATAGTGGTTCAACCTAGAGTCATGAAACTTCATAGGTGTGTTGGCCTTGGTGCGAGGAAGAACCCTATTGACCTTGGACTCGCCAGGTCAAAGGTCAAGGTCACAACTCGACATTGGATCTGTGATCCTGAGCGGCATTTTTTTATGTTTTATTTTTATAATAATTTCTACGGACAAATTTATCAATCTTATTAACTTGGGCAAAATATCGGAAAATTTTTAACTTTTTCAGGCTAAACTGGTAAAATAGGTCCTGGAACCAATACCTGGTTTGGAAGTCCTCTCAAAATAGGCAACATGGGTATAAACAATTGGACAAATTTTACTCCATACCTGTGTTGTGGTCATGATATAGCTAAAGATGCTGAAAGTGACCTTCAACTCCAATAAATAACAAAATTATAGTTGTTCCTTACACTTTTGCATATGCCATGGCTCATCTGGCATGTGGATGGTTTTGCTTCATAATGTGATGCCTTTTTCCTTGTCTAACCCTTTGAGACTTTAATTATCCTGACATTCAAATGTCACTGGGAATTCAGTTTCTTCAACGTTTTTCAAAATGCGGCGTCAAACGTCGGAAAGTACAAATAACAAGATATTTTTCACATTAGTGATTATCTGGTTGAGGGCTAGATTATTTTTGATCTAAATTTGTTATTCAAAACTTGTTTTATTACAAATTATCAGATGCTGCCCACAGGCACTTTCCAATAATTTGTAATAAAACAAATTTATATAAAAAAAAAATTTATTTGTGTTTGAATATGAAATATAAGCAAGGGAAGCGTTGGCTTTTGCTCTGGTATCCTCATTTTTTAAAAGCCCTGATAGTGGCTTCTTGCATTTAACCAGTTAAGTCTTGACAGCAGGATTATATTAGTAATCTAACCCTTTACCTAACCTGAAAAGCAGACGACACTTGCAAAAATAATTCTTGAATAACTAATTTTTTTCATTTTTTGTCTCAAAAACATAGGTTATGACCCCTCGTTGGAACGAGCTCGACGAGCTCGTTCCAACGAGGGGTCATAACCTATGTTTTTGAGACAAAAAATGAAAAAAATAATGAAAATTAATTGGTGAGTTTTGAGAATAGCGCTGGCCGGTTTTGGCCGTTACGTTAGGTAAAGGGTTAAGCTGCCATAACATTTGGTTCAACGGTTATCACTGAGCACTGTTCATGAGAAAATAGGAATTGAGGTTAAAACTTTAAAAAATCGAAAAATAATAAAACAAATGACCACAAAGTATGAAGGCACTGTTTGATTTTGTGCATCATAAGACGTACAAAAGTATCAACGTGCTGTTTGATTTCGTACGTCATAAGACGTACGTACAAAGTATCAAAGGATTAAATACTTTTTTGAAAAATTAAATTTTCTCCCAGCTTCCCTCTCTCTCCCCATTTCGAATTTGATGGTGTCTCACCCCTGCATTAACCTGATCTTAACAATGTCTGTGGTAAACATGATGATGTGAGGAATAAGTACCCTGTATACATTGTAAGGCTACAGTGAGATATATGTTATGTTGTTACTACTTTGATGTCTTACTTTATTTATAGGATGAGATGATAGGGATACTGTACTATAATATACACCAACATTATTTGATCTTGTCAACATTTAGAAATTAACTACATTACACTAGAAGCATTTTCTGTGTATACACTAATGTCTAATGAGGGGGTCAAATCAAAGAGGTCTTTGGGTGGCCTGCGTGATAAAGAGAGGCCAGGTTTTGAAGAGTACCTTGATGGCACCTTTGGGGGGTCACTGCTGTTCAAGCTGCGGTCGCGATCCCTGGAGCTGAGGGGAAAAATTGGGAAAGACGGTGAAAGGGAGTGCCAGATGTGTAACTTGGGCATGGTGGAGACCCTGGAACACTTCCTTCTAGAATGCCCAAAGTATCAGTCTAAAAGAATGAGATTCACTGGGAGTATAATGGGGAAGTGGGATGGGAGAATGAAGGACATGTGGTTAGGGGGAGACTCAAAGGAGAGGGTTAATGTGCTAATCGGAGAGATTGGGAAGAATGGGGTAAGGGATGTCATCAAGCAGTTCGTCTCCGAATGTTGGGAGGAGAGGAGAAGCGTGGGAACAGGGAGGCAGTTGGGAGTTCAGGGGTAACCAAGGCCTTCTCGTTCGAGAACCGCGACAAATCAGCGGCTGGCCAAAGTGTTATTATTATTATTATTATTGTCTTAGAACTCAAGGCAGCTATTTTTCCCTATGATTAATGAGTACTTTGTTACACTGAAATATGTACTGGCAGCATATGGAGTACAGTAGAGCCTAATTAATTGGATATCTTTTAATTGAATATCCCTCTTAATTGAATATAGCTTCCAAGCACAAAATCGTTTAACCTACCTATTGTGCAAATTTGTTACCCCTTTACCTAACATGAAAAGCAGATGACATTGCAAACAAAATTCTTGAATAACTAATTTTTAGCTCACCTGGCCTAAAAGGGCTATGTAAGCTTTTCTCGTCACTTGGCGTCCGTCGTCTGCCATCCATAAACTTTTCACATTTTCATCTTCTTCTCTGTAATGGCTGAAATCTTCTCCTCTGAAACTGCTGGGCCAAATGTTTTGAAACTTCACATAAATGATGACTGGGACCCTCTCTACCAACGATCCTCATTTAATGTTGATTGGGTTACAAATATGGCTGCAATTGCGAATCTAGGAAAAAATGGCACAGGAAAAAATGGCACACTTTATTGACACCCTAGGAAAAAATGGCACACAGGGGAGGAAAAAATGGCACAGGAAAAAATGGCACTCTTCCCTAATCAACCAGGAAAAAATGGCACAATTGGTAGGAAAAAATGGCACAATTGGTAGGAAAAATGGCACAAGCCATTTAAGTATAAAAACACAAAATTAACAACTTTTTTTTATTTCTGGACAAAAGAGGTGAAACAATAGCACAAAATAGCACAAATGTAGTCCATCATCAAAGCACATGTTTTTGTGGGTTATAAAACAAAGCACTAATACATATTTGCTAATATACCTTAGATCCGAAATTTACCTATTTACAAGTTTTTCGTAGTTTCGTATTATCTTCAGCAGTTTGGGCACTATTGGCCCTATCAGCGTTACTTACAACTACAGAGCCAACCAATATAAGTTGTTAGATAATGACAGGAGAATTTGTATTACAATTGGATTGTTGATCATTCCAATGCCTATCACCATTCCCTTTTGGATAGCTTTCCAAAAAATGATGTCAGGGGTTGGAATTATCAACAAAAAAATGGTAATATAAATTCCCTTGTCGTTATCCAACGACTTGTTCAGGGTTAAACAACACCTACTCCAGAAATATATTTAGTAGCCTTGTGCAGGTTTCTTCCTGATAATGTTCACGAATATAGAAACTCAGTTTGGGCACTATAGGCCCTATCAGCGTTACTGACAACTACAGAGCCAACCAATATAAGTTGTTAGATAATGACAGGAGAATTTGTATTACAATTGGATTGTTGATCATTCCAATGCCTATCACCATTCCCTTTTGGATAGCTTTCCAAAAAATGATGTCAGGACTTGTAATTATCAACAAAAAAATGGTAAGATAAATTCTCTTGTCATTATCTCTGCCTACTCCAGAGATATATTTGTAATTTGAACTCAGCCTGTATAATTTGCAAACTTTATGCTGGCTTCCACCTGATATTGTATCCAGCACCACGTAAAAATTCACTGACACTCATGCGACCCTGTTGTCGCTCAGTACAAAGAGATTGCATTCTTTTGTTCAAGTCTTTATATGCCTTTTTCTGCTTTTTCTTGGGTAAAGTACCCCGAGAGGCATTTAAAATTACTCCTGACACAGTTGCCTGTTCAAGTTTAAACCACTCTATTGTTTTCCAGACTGAAGGGTGTTTGTGTCCAATAAGCTGGAAAAAACCAATGTTCCACCCCTCACACATGTTATTAGTACGAGGGTCACCATTTATGGTTGAAGAATGCACATTCCAAGTATCTGGTGGGAATCGTGGGGGAACCCTTCTCATTCTAATTATACCACCATCCCCATTGTTTTGAAGTCGTCTATAACTCCCAGTCACATAGTTCTTATCAAAATATGACACTAGTGGCTCTAAGCCTTCTGGAGTTATTTCCTTTAAATGGTCCATACCACTTGTAACATCACACAATGGCAACAAAGCAAGGCTATCCAGCATGCCACAAAAAAGTTTTACATCTTCATTATCTTTATATAGACCTATCAAACCCAACTCCTGAACCTTTCGCCAAGTAGATTGTGTTAAGTGAAAGAAACACCCTTGTAAATTTACATCTGTGCCAAATACAGTCACCACAGCCTGTCTAACGGCAACTTCAAAATCAGTTATCACAATTGTTGGGTTGGGGTAGAGTTCATGGCTACTCTACAACAACCCTGCTTTCGGCCTCAGGAACGTTATCATAAATGAGAAAAGGTCTTGGTGATGGTCCACTGGTTTGAGTCCACGACCCCTCAATTACTAAATCACGTATATCCTGTGGATCTCGGGGGAAATGTTCACTTTGGTGAAGTCTTATTAATCTCTTGCATGAATCAGAAGAAACCAATCTTGTCTGTGCCTCAGTGGGCAAAATACTAGTGCACTTTGTAAAGATCTGATTAGGTTTATCAAGGGTAATCTTGGCCTGCTTTTTCATTTCCATTTTACACTTTGCAGCTGATACTGAAGAGTCATCTGCATCATGATTATGCGGCATCTTAACCACTGGATTGGAAAGCTCAATTGTTGTCACCAAAGAGCCTGTGCAGGAAGTAGTGCGTTTCACACATCTCCATCTAATGGTTTCTTTTCTTGTAACTTGTTTTGTGTACATGTAACCTTCACGGCACAATTTCAGGCCTCCTTTATTTGACTGTATTACCTCCATGCTTTTCAGTTCAGGTATTGCTGAGCCATCTAATTTCAAACATATAGCTGATCTACTCAGTTATTTTAAAGACTGGGGGTTGATACAAAAACAAAGTGATGAGGTGTGGAAAGTGTTGTTCATTTGAAGTTAGAGACATAAAATACAACTCAGCTTGCTGTCTGTGTACACTGTAATAACAGTAATTGTGTTGCACAATACTTTAAGCTTACATTCAAGCCAACTAAACACCAAGCTTAATGTACCATATGGCAGTGTTTATAAAACAATATATATTATCATACCCAGTTTAATATTCCACTTTTCTTTGAAAAAAAACAAAAACAAACAATGATAATTTTTTGTGTGCCATTTTTTCCTAGTAAGTCAAAAAAGTGTGCCATTTTTTCTAGTGCCATTTTTTCCTAGGTAATTGGAAAAGTGTGCCATTTTTTCCTGTGCCATTTTTTCCGCCCCCCCTCAAAAAACAGCATTTTTGGAGTGCCATTTTTTCCTAGTAAGTCAAAAAAGTGTGCCATTTTTTCCTGTGCCATTTTTTCAGGGCACCGCAATTGCAGCTTATAATTACTGTAGAAACCCTATGGGAAATCACATTTTCCTCTTCTTCTCTGGAAAAACCAAGGCGATGTGAAAACAAATCTGGCAGGGATGGTCAATGGGAGGTCCTCTACAAATGATCCTCATTTTGTTCTTGTGGCTTGAAAAACATGGCCACCAGAGGCATTCTTTGATTCTGATAGGTAGATTTTCAAAAATCTTCTCCTCTGAAACTGCCAGGCGAAATGTTTTGATACTTCACATAAACGATGACTGGGACCCCCTCTACCAACGATCCTCATTTAATGTTGATCGGGCTGTAAACATGGTCACAATTGTGGCTTATAGTTACTATAGAAACCTTATGGGAATCACATTTTCATCTTCTTCTCCGGAACTACTGAGCTGACGTGAACCAAACCTGGCAGGGATGGTCTATGGGAGGTCCTCTACAGACGATCCTCATTTTGTTCCCGATGCCGCCAGAGGCATTCTTTGATTTTGATAGGTGGATTTTCAAAAATTTTCTCCTGTGAAACTGCCGGGCCAAATGTTTTGATACTTCAAATAAGTGATGACTTAGACCCCCTCTACCAACAATCCTCATTTAATGTTGATCGGGTTGTAAATATGGCCCAATTGCGGCTTATAGTTACCATAGAAACCCTATGGGAAATCACATTTTCATCTCCTTCTCTGGAACTACTGAGCCGACGTGAACCAAATTTCGCAGGAATGGTTTATGAGAGGATGGAAATATGTGGCCATCAGATGCTGTATTCTAATGCTTAACCCAAGGCCTCTCCTGTCTGCATGAAGATCAGTACTGTCAGCAAAATACTTGGGGTTTTTTGAGAATCTGGTAAGGGTTAGTTTTTTTCTCCACTGAGAACTGGGGGAAAAACCCAAAAATATTGTGTATACAGTACAAGTCAAAATAAGTTGTAGCATAACTGCAATAAACTAAGTGAACTACTGCTCCTGTCCTTACAAGATCAGAATCTGACATTTTCTGGAAAAGCTATCAGTGAGAGCTTTCCAGAAAATGGTGTCAGCTTCTGGTCTTATCAGTGTAGGAAGAGAAAGATACATAGTTTATAGGATTAACCTAACTTATTTTACTTGTACTGTAAAACAACTTCAACTGTAAAGTAATAATTATCTATTCTCTCTTATCAGAAACAGCAGTGACTTATGTGATAAGAATGGAAGCTTGTTTACATTCTGTTCTTATCATGTCAGCTTAGATGACAGTAATTATATTTATCTTTTGAGATCTTACAAAAATTGGAGAAAATGTGTTTCCTGTAACCCTTTACCTATCCAAAAGCTGTTTTGAAAGAGAATACTGTCTGAAAAAATTAATTTTCAAAATATTTTGATCCTTTTTTACTGATTTTTTTTGTTGAAACAGAATTCATATAAATGTGTGCATCTTCAAGAAAATCTTCTTTGAAACTACAAGGCCAAATGGTTTGTGACTGATGACTGTAACCCCCTCTACCAATCATCCTCATTTAATCTTCATCAGGTTGCAATTATGGCAGCATTTGTGGCTTACAGTTACTATAGAAACTCTACAGGAAAATCACATTTTCATCATCTTCACTGAAATTTTGTCCGTTCAGCCTGTATCTCGGGTATCGAATGTTCTATTGCAATGAAATTTGCCGTGAACACTGCTTATGGTATAGGCTTTAAAAAAAGGATTCAACAATGTTTCTCACATTCTCCTTTTTAGAGTTATCCCCCTTTTTTGACTTAGAAATTGTAGGAAATAGACATTATTTGTCTGTTCAGCCTGTATCTCAGGTTCTGAAAATGCAATCCTGGTGGAAAATACATATTTTTTTCTGTAATATTTGGTCGTAGGTATGCCCACACTAGGCAGTACACCACATGGGGCTATGCACCCGACAACAGTCCAGCACTTGTGTTGGTACCGGCGGTACTTTGACAAGCCTGGTCTGGTCAGATCCATATCTCAGCAGTGAATGGATGGATTTCAACAGAATTTGGTATGTGGTAGCCTTGGGATGACCCACTTCTGCCATATGATGAATGGAATTGCTCACACATTTTCCACCTGAGCTATGGCCCTTACATTGTCTAATTTTCAGTGATTGTTTTTATACGCCCGTTTTGAAAAAACGGGTCGTATTATGGTATACCGCTGTCCGGCCGTCTGTCTGCCCGGTCATATGTCGTACGATAACTCAAGAACGCTTTGAGAGATTTTAGGGTAGGTGGTGTATATCGAGGGAGGGAAGCTCCCTTTCGTTTAGTGTCGCCGTTCGATTAGTCATTCCAGAGTTATGGGACTTTATTACTTAGAAAATTGTTGATTTTTTACACGTACGATAACTCGAGAACGCTTTGAGAGATTTTCGTGATTTTTGGGTAGGTGGTGTATATCGATGGAGGGAAGCTCCCTTTTGTTTAGTGTCGCCATTCGATTAGGCATTCCAGAGTTAGTTAGTTAGTTATTGGTGTTTAAGGTCACATATTTATGCACAATGGCTAATCATGACCGTGACAGTTTTACGGGTGGAGGAAGCCGGAGTACCCGGAGAGAACCACCGAGCAACGACGAGCAGCTGCCAGCTCCCCAACATCGTAACTCCGCACTGCAGAACAGGCAGGGTTAGATTGGTTGAAGACATGCGTACCATCGACGTGCAGTACGCCTTAGTACACGGCGTCATCGTGCCCCAACGCTGGCAATGGGGATGAAGTGTCTTACCCAAGGACACAACGCGGTTGCCGCAGGTGGGATTCGAACCGAGGACCTCTCGGCTTGCAGCCTGCACCTCTACCTACTGAGTCACCGCGCTCCCACATTCCAGAGTTATGGGACTTTATTACTTAGAAAATTGTTGATTTTTTACACGTCGTACAATAACTCGAGAACGCTTTGAGAGATTTTCGTGATTTTTGGGTAGGTGGTGTATATCGATGGAGGGAAGCTCCCTTTCGTTTAGTTTCGCCGTTCGATTAGTCATTCCAGAGTTATGGGACTTTATTCAAAAATTGTCGATTTTTTACACGTACGATAACTCGAGAACACTTCGAGAGATTTTCACGATTTTTTGGTAGGTGGTTTATGTTGATGGAAGGAAGCTCCCTTTCGGTTGTGTCACTGCTCGATTAGTCATTCCAGAGTTATGGGACTTTATTTTTTTTTTCACATGTCGAACAATAACTTGAAAATGCTTAGAGCAATTTTCATGATTTTTTGGTTGCAAGTATATGTTGATAGAAGGAATCTCCCTTTCGATTTGTGTCACTGTCCGATTTGTCATTCCAGAGTTATGGGACTTTATTCATCAAAATATAGGCAATTTTCCACATGTTGGACTTTGAGCAATTTTCATGATTTTTTGGTGGCAACTATATGTAACCTGACAAGTACACATGTATACTCATATTGTGTGGTTCCCTCTTGTAATTAATAACGGCGTATCATGCGCTCGTGGCGCAGCTGTTTATTAATTCATTTTTGCTTCACTGATCCAGCATTGCAGTGGGGGTGTGAATTGCCTTCAGCAATAGCCCTTGTTTTCATTTCTGCATCCAACAGGGTTTGTACTGGTTATGGGAAGTCTTGGAAAGTTATGGAAAATTGAAATTGCATTTTCCAGGACCTGGAAAATTATGGAAAAATGGGGAGGGGAAGGGTTCAAGATGGTTATGGAAAAGGTATGGAAGTTCTTATTGTTCTGTTTGAAACCAGTCTTTAATATAACATGAAATATACCTCTGAAAATGTTACTTGTAATCAGTGTAAAAAAATATGTTTTAAAAACTATTTTTGGTATTTTCTATTTTCAACTATGTGGTGAAAACCATGCTGGTGGGGAATGCTTTAGTGGTTAAAAGTATTGCAAAGCCTTGTTGCACTCGAGGGACAAATGGATCAATTTTTTTAACTTGTGTAAAATATCGGACATAAACCATTTCATTTTTATTTTTTTAAGTTTGCATTTGTTATAAAAAGAGAGCATGCGGCAGCTAAAAGGACCATGCAGAAGGGCCTGAGAAACTGATTTTTAACTTTTTTACGCCTAAAGCATCTAGATTTGCAGCTTGAAATTTTTGTTTTCTGACACGAGTGTGTAGAGGGTTAAAGGAGACTTAATGGCCAAAGGGTACCTCCAGGAAGTGGAGCAATACATGATTGCTGTGGTTTCAAGTACTGTTTTATTATGCCCCGAACCTCCAAAGGAGGATTCTGGGGTATCCATTGGAGACCTCCATCTTCCTGTCCATCCATCTGTCCATACAAATATTTTGGATTGTAATTTAAAAGCCATCAGTCGGATTTGAACCTCCTTTGGTGTGTTGATGGACCCGCATGGGGGAATGGATATGCACAAGGAACAGGTTCCATCCAATAATTGTTTCCAGAATTATTGCCCTCTTTCACTCTTTTGACTTGGAAAATTTTTCTCTCCCTCTATTGCATTCACCACATGTTGGATTTGAAAACAGTTCATTTGATCAAATCATTATTTTAGGGGTTACTTGTGGATGACTAGACAATGTTTTCTTTCAATTTTGGTCCAGCTAGCCAATTCGATATTGCTACTAGAACGTTATGACACCATCGGAGGCATATGCTACTCTTTGGGCTGCTCTTGTTGCAGTTGTTGTACAGGTACTCGCACCTGCCTAATAAAAGTGATGGCACAAGAAATTTTGAAGAAAAAATGTTGGTCATCACTGTTATTTGGAAATGAGATGTAGAGTGAATATGCCATCACTACAATTAATTTCAGTAGAAAAAGCAAGCCATCACTATTATTCGGTCATCACTATCTGTGCATTCCTCTGTTCGTCCACAATTCATTTAATGTCTGGATGGGAGCTATTTAATTTTTCCGAATTTTGTTGAAAAACATGGCCGCCAGTGGCCATCGTAGATTTGGCATATAAATTATCAACAATTCCACTGGCACCCCCAACAGGTTGCATCTCTCACCCAATCTTTCTTTATGATGTCTAGATGGGAGCTATCAAATTTTTCTGAATTTTGTTGAAAAACATGACTGCCAGGAGTAGAGCTGGGCGATATACCGGTTTTTCGAAAATGGCGATATTAAAATCAGTACCGGTTTCAATATCAAGGCCTTTTTAAAATATCAAGAATATTGGTGTGTTTTCTGTATGATGGTTCATGGTTGAAGGTCACGATTCCATTGACAGTGATATACTAGAAATATACTGCTGGCTTTTTATTTAAAAAAAACCCAACTTTTATAAGTCTGTTATATCACCTGTTGCAATGATACATGCACATATTTCCATAACTAAACAACTCTGCATGTTGGGATCGGGTACTTTCGTCCCAGGAACTTTTGTCCTCAGTTGGTGGGAAGTTTCGTCCCCAGGAATTTTTTAATGATTAGCTTGGGTATGGTGTGTGTTGTATTATGAGATACAAACTAGTTAATATTAGTGGCGGGAGGTTAACCGATAATACAACTCAGTGTCGGTATTAAAACACCAACTGGCCTGAACACAAAACACCAGCGTCTCGTTACACATGCGGTTATTTTTCATTTAGTTTTTTTTACTTGCATGCCCCATTGAACTGTTACCCATGCAAGTCGTGGCCATGCAATACCTGTCCAGTTACGTCAGGTTGCACAAAAACAGCTTCACCTTGAAGCAACCTGTTATACATCTATGGGTTACTTGATTCTTTTTAGGTTTGGCTGTAAAATTTCTAATATAGTTTTGCATTGCGCACTTGAAAACTCCCCCACTGGTAACTCCTTGGGGCCTCAACCATGTGCTTTTGAGTTTTGTCACAATTAATTTTGTTACATGACAATTTATCATGGGTTCATTTGGCTGGGTGTTGTTTAAATGAAGAGTTGTATGCTCACTTTAGGCATTCGGCATGTTTTAACAAACATCAATTTCCAAACTCATATTAATAAATATTATTTGTGCTTTGGTGGGTTCATGCCATACTTTTTTAGTCAACAATTTCTGTGGCACGTGAACACACCTTATTTGTATAATCCAGATTCACATGACGATGGCAATTAAACTATCACCAATGGGAAGTCAGAAACAATAGCTTTGTTTGCATATTGATAGCATGTGATGAAACAGTGCATTTCAATTGGTTGACACACCCAGCGTAACCTACAAATCCATTCTTGTAGTGAATAAAATTAGCCTAATATGGAATTTTGTCATTCATCTTGTATCTGATTGAAAGCTTGCGGGTGAGATGGCACCCTGGCAGTTTCATTAGTTTAGAAAAGTTATTACTAGCCCACAAACTGTCCAATCCTTTTTTGAAACAGGGACTTTAATAAATGTATTGAGTGGTACCTTCAGGAACTGCGGATGGGATGGAAAAATAATCTAGCTGGGTGGCCTCAGGAAAGTTCCTACAGGGCGGCTAATTGTGCCAACAGGAGGGGGGAGGACTTGGCCCGCTTCTGGTTGTCGGAATCTGCGTAGCCCCACCACTGTCAGCACCATCATTTTCTGGCATTGCTCCTGTTATGGTAATTAAGCCACCTAGGCCAGAAAGAGCCAAGTGACATTTCACACTCGTAAGATGAGTGAAGTCATCCGATGAAAATGGCTGAGTTCTATGACGGGAGAAAGTGGGGGGAACCGTTCTGCATTTATTGAAAAAATATTCTAAGATCTAGCCAAGAGTATTTGTCATTGTAATAATACTTTACGTGATCAAAACAAATGTACATGTACAAATGCAAATTATCCATACGTGTTTGAAATGCATTCCAGATAATATTGCGATAATATTGAATATAAAAAAATACTGCGATATTTTTTATACCCCCCGCAAACAAAGTTTGGGGGGGTATATAGGAATCACCCTGTCCGTCCGTCCATCTTAAGCGCAACTCCTCCTAAACCGTTTGAAGAATTTTCATGAAACTTTACACAATGGAAGAACTCCATATGGGAATGTGCATGAAGCAATATAATTCCGTTCTGACATTTCCAAGGGGAGATAATATGTCCGTCTGACCATCCTTGTAAGCGCAACTCCTAAACCGTTTGAAGAATTTTCATGAAACTTTACACAATGGAAGAACTCCATATGAAGATGTGCATGAAGCAATATAATTCCGTTCTGACCTTTCCAAGGGGAGATAATCTAACTTATACCGTCTGTCCATCCTTGTAAGCGCAACTCCTCCTAAACCGTTTGAAGAATTTTCATGAAACTTTACACAATGGAAGAACTCCATATGAAGATGTGCATGAAGCAATATAATTCCGTTCTGACATTTCCAAGGGGAGATAATCTAACTTATACCGTCTGTCCATCCTTGTAAGAGCAACTCCTCCTAAACCATTTGAAGAATTTTCATGAAACTTTACACAATGGAAGAACTCCATATGAAGATGTGCATGAAGCAATATAATTCCGTTCTGACATTTCCAAGGGGAGATAATCTAACTTATACATTTCAGGCGCGGGGGGTATCACTTTGTGAGTTTGCTCACAGTACCTCTAGTTTTCCACAATATCGCCCAGCCCCAGCCAGGAGTCATCTTGGATTTGGCACATAAATTGTCAGCAATTCCTTTGGCACACCCAACAGACCGCATCTTTCACCCGATCAGTTCCAAATTTCATACATGGCTTTGGGGCAATGTCTAGATCCGAGCTATTGAATTTTTCTGAATTTCGTTGAAAAACATGTCTGCCAGTGGCCATCTTAGATTTGACATATAAATTGTCAACAATTCCATTGCCACACCCTACTTGGCATATCTTTCACCCAGTCTTTTTTAGATCATGTATGTAGCTTTGGTGTGATGTCTGAATGGGAGGTATCTAATTTTTCTGAATTTTGTTGAAAAACATGGCCATCGACAAGGGTGCACGGTGGCTCAGTAGGTAGAGAAGCAGGCTGCAAGCCAAGTGATCCTTGGTTCGAATCCCACATGCGGCTACCATATTGTGACCTTGGGCAAGGCACTTAATCCTAATTGCCCATTTGGGGGCACGGTGGTGTTGTGTACTAAGGCGTACTGCACGTTGATGGTGCACTTGTCTTCAACCAATGCTAACCCTGCTTGTGTGGAGTTAGTACATTGTTGAGTCTGACAGTTGCTTGCCATTGCCCAGTGGTTCTCTCCGGGTACTCCATCTTCCTCCACCCGTAAAACTGTCTGACATAAGGTGACCCTTGCTGTTGAAAGTGGCATTAAACAACCCCCAATAAATAAATAGTCGTCTACAGCCATTTTGGATTTGGCACAAAAATTGTCAACAATTCCATTGGTGCACTCTACAGACCGTATCTCTCAACTGATCAGTTTCCAATTTCATACGTGGCTTTGAGTCTATGTCAAGATGGGACCATTTGAATTTTTCCAAATTTCATTGAAAAACATGGCTGCCAGTGGCTATCTTAGATTTGGTATATAAATTGTCAACAATATCATAAGCTCACCCTACAGGCCACATCTGTCTTCCAAATTTATTCAAATTTCATATGTAGCTTTGGTGTGGTGTCTGCATGCATGGGAGCTTTCAATTTCTTATCAACCTACTCACAATTGTTTACTTCAGGCTTGCACTACAGTGGAAGTCCCTAACTCGGATAAAATACTCCCTATTTTTGTCTTTCCCAAGCAGTTTGGGAAAGAAAAGTGGTGCAAAAGCACCAAGAAAAAATAAGCCAAAAATGGGTCGAGTGCAACCGGCGCAGACCCAGTGCGGGACGCTCTCTCCCAAGTACATCTCCACGACTTCCGTTGCCAGTACGCATATACCGTCTCTAAAGACTCATTCTTTTTATCATCCGCTTCGTGTCGAGATGTTTTTGCACGCTTATCAGTGTTTATCCAGCTCGTTGTTTGATGATTCCTGATTAATAGTGCATCAGTGTATTCACAGGAACAGTGTTTTTTTATATTCTCTTCAATATTATATATGCATAATGTATATATAATTATTCTCTCTCAAGTCGCACGCGAATTTCGTGTGCCATGCGGTTCGGACTTGTTATTTTTCACAATTATTGTTAATGCTTTATTTGCTAAATTTTCTAATTGTGTTAAAGTTAGGTGTCAGCGGGGTACCACTCCTACAGTTTTTCTTCTTTCTTTTGAGAGTAGTCATCCTGTTGTGTGGTTCCCGGTCGACCGTCTGGGGTCTTTGTTTCTGTCACCTTTCTCTCTTCTTTGGGGGTGTTCTTCTGTTTTCTGATTTCACCTTCTCTGCTCCTCTCACCTCTATCATGCCCAGTACAATTCCTTGTGGGCAATGTCTGCTTCCAAAGCATGTGGACGATTTACATTCGTCTTGTTCCTCCTGTAATGGGTGTTCGGCCGAGCGGCCATGTGGTGTCTGTGGATCATGGTCATCCACTTTCTGGGCGTCAGTTAACCGTGTCGTTCTTTCTCGTGGCCGTGCCACCCGCTCCCGCCGGAAAGGAGAATGCGGTCGTTCGGGGGCTCTCGAGCCGACCTTGTCTGGTGAGAGTTATTCCTCCTCCGTGGGGGATGTGCAGTCTTTTCCTGTGGTGGATACTGCGGGAGCCGTTGAGTGTTCTGGTGAAGAGGTGCCTGGTTCTGGGACTACGGTTCCCCTCCAGTCGACATCTGAGGCTGTCACTAGGGTTGTGACTCCTCCTTTGGAGCCGAGCAGGTGTGCTCTCTCCACTTTTTCACCAGCCTCAACGACTCCCGACGTATCTACTACTACTGCTGGTCCGTCTGCTTCGTCGTCAGTTTCCGGTACTGTAGACGTGGGATATCGGCCTCAGCCTTCCCTGACCTCAACTCGGCGAAGTCGGAAGGGGCTGCCAGCCGAACCCATCTCTGTGGTCTCTTCGCCGTCGATCACCACAGTTGTGTCTTTGGATTCGGATGTTCTTAGTGGAGACACTATGAACTCTGTGGCATTTCCGTCTACTCATTCTGGCCTCACGACCAGTTTTGGGGGACCAACGCCTTTTGTGCAGCCTGGACCTTCTGCCCCGCAGAGGTCCGCGGTGACTCTCATGAGTTCTCGCCATATTGATCCTCGGGGTGCCTCGTACCCCTATACACGTCTGCCTTCAGATGTTTCGGCTGCCGCCCCTCGTCCCGCGTCGGGTGTTTTGGAGGATCATGACCCTTCGCTGGTTAAGAGGGTCAGAGGTGAAACCAATTTGCCGGTTCGCTCCCCTGTCGAACCGGTCGGTACGGGCAGTGAGCTTAGGGAGGCCCTCTCCTTACTCACTCAGGTTCTATCTAAGAGCCTTTCTGTTGCTTCCAGCGAGGCAATGAGTGGTTTCCAGGCGCCTCCTATGGCGCCGCTTCCCGGGATTGGAAACAGGCCAGGGTCTGATTCCCCTGGTGTCCCGACACCATGGGAGGCATCGGCTGGTTTGCCCACGATGAGCTATGTGTCTTCCGACTCTGGGGAGGAGTCCGACATGCTTGATGTCGAGGGCCAGCAGTCTTCGGACTTGGGGGCAGCTCTTGACTTTGTGTTTGGGATTCTGCCTGATCTCAAACCTACTAACCAGCCGACAGTGTCAGCCTGGCCGCGATCATCGGTCGTGCGCCTACAGCCTATGGAGCAACCTGCTTCTGGGCGCCTTCGACCGTGCCAGTCTGTACAGGTGGTTGAAGCAAGGCTCTGAAGACTTCGTTCTTCACCAGGGTTGACACCTTTTTGCCTCCTGTGCATTATTGTTCCTACGATTCCGCCAATCCGTCGGTCTGCCAGACTTTGACGGTTCTGGATCAGGACTCCACTTCCCTCGGGCTTTCCAAGCCCAAGTCTGCCGTCATTCCAATGACGACTCTGGAGTCCACGTTGGGCTTATCTAGAGAGATGCTTGGCATGCTTTCTCTCTCAGATCACGTCGTCTCAACTTTGGCTGCTTATCTGCCTCCAGATAAGTTTGACGAGGTTCAGGCTCCTTTGCGTGTGCTGTCCAAGGCGCTTATGCATCTTACTCACATGCATGCCTGTAACACGGCTAATCTGGAATTAGTTCGAAGGGACGCTGTGCTGGACACAGGACGATCCCTTCCCGAGGAACAGCGTGCTGCTCTTCGATCTGCTTCTTTGGCAGGCCCGCAACTTTTCCATGGTTCCATGTCGACGGTCCGGGATGACGTCCTATGTCTTTCCAAAGATCAGCTGCTGTTTCGTCAGCTTGATCAGCCTTCTAGGGGAGGCAGGGACCGTTCCAAGCCTAACAAGTACCCTTCTGCTTCCTCTGTGAAGCAAAAGGCTGGTCCTTCTGCCGCCGCCTCTACTTCTTACTCAAGAAGTAAGGGTAAAGGTCGGCAGAATCGAGGGAAGTCTCAGGATTCTTCATTTAGTAGAGGAGCTGGTTTCTCCTCTCGCGGGCCTCGTCGGGGCTCGAAATGAAGGTCCTCACCTCGACTCGTCCCAGGTTGGAGGAAGGATAGCAGAGTTCGCAGACCATTGGGCCACCATCACATCCGATCCGTGGGTGTTAGATGTTGTTCGGTCCGGGCTGCGAATATCCTTCCGACGGCACCCCACTCTGTCAAGGGTGCCTCTTCCAACCACAGTTCCTTCAGATGTTTTACGTCGGGAACTTTTGTCCACGGAGATTGGCAATCTCCTGGCAAAGGGGGCGATCGAGGTCGTCAAGAACATTCAGTCAGTGGGTTTCTATTCCCGCCTGTTCCTGGTGCCGAAGAAGGACAGCCGACTCCGACCGGTTATCGATCTGAGTATCCTGAACCAGTCTATCATTGCTCCCAAGTTCAGCATGGAGACTTTCAGGTCAGTCCGCCAATCAATTCACCAGGGAGATTTCGCTGCCAGTATCGACCTGCGAGACGCTTACTTCCACATTCCGATGCATCGGGCGTCACGGAAGTATCTCAGGTTCGCTTTTCTGGGGCGAGTTTACCAGTTCAAGGCCATGCCTTTCGGCCTCAACCTGGCTTCTTGGACCTTCACCAGACTGATGTTGCATGTGATAGCGTTCCATCGCACACAGTCCAGGGTGACTACTTCGGCATATCTGGACGATATCCTCCAGAGGCATTCCAATGCTGCCTTACTGGAGTCGGATGTCGCCACTCTGTTGAGCTTGCTCACGTCGCTAGGATTCAGAGTCAACGAGGAGAAGTCGGACCTGGTCCCTTCTCAGTCGTTTTGTCATCTGGGGATGTCTTTCCAAACCCAATTCAATTTGGTAGCGGTTCCCCAGGCCAAGGCTGTGATTCTCTCAGCTTTTGCTCTGACTCTGTCCCAGTCCACGTCCGCGACCGCTCGGAGTTTTCTCCGGCTGATCGGTCTCTGCGGTTCAGTGACGGATCTCATTCCTCTAGGTCGGCTGCGTGTCAGACCTCTCCAACACTTTCTGCTCAGTCGTTGGAGGCCGAATGTAGATTCTCTGGATCAGGTGCTTCCGTTTCCGGAATCTCTGTATCCTCACCTTCTTCCCTGGACAGATGTTCAGTGGATTACGCAGGGTGTTCCATTGGACTTACCCACGTCCGATCGCATTCTGACGGCAGATGCCAGCGATCTCGGATGGGGTGCGACATTGGATCCTCTCGGTCTTTCCCTACACGGGATGTGGGACCAGGATCAAGCAGCTCTAAACATCAACCAGAAGGAGCTTCTTACTCTTCTGATGAGTTTCAGGCAGTGGATCCCTCACCTGTCGAATCGCCAGGTCCTTCTGCTATCCGACAATTCGACAGTGGTTGCTTACATTTGGAACCAGGGCGGCCATCAACCAGAAGGAGCTTCTTGCTCTTCTTCTGAGTTTCAGGCAGTGGATCCCTCACCTGTCGAATCGCCAGGTCCTTCTGCTATCCGACAATTCGACAGTGGTTGCTTACATTTGGAACCAGGGCGGCACGCACTCGGTTCCGATGTTCGAATTAGGTCGGGATCTTCTACTGCTCGCTCAGGATGTTCACGACGGAGTGGTTGTTCATCACATTCCCGGTCGTCTGAACGTCCTAGCCGACTCCCTGTCCCGACAGGGCAGGGTTATTTCCACCAAGTGGATGCTCCACAGGGCAGTGTTCCAGTCGCTTTGCGATCTCTGGGGACGTCCCCACATCGACCTCTTTGCGACTCGTTGGAACCATCAGGTGGACACTTTCGTGTCTCCCTGTCCAGATCCTCTGGCTTTTGTTGTGGACGCTCTGTCACTCGATTGGAACGGTCTAGTCAGCTACGCCTTCCCGCCGGTTCCGATTCTTCCTCAGGTTCTAGCCAAAATTCGAACCTGCAGTTGTCGAATCATTCTGATCGCTCCCCTGTCGCCTCAGCGGGTGTGGATCAATCAGCTCCGCTCGCTGATGGCAGTGGTTCCGGCACGTCTCCCGCTACGTCGCGACCTTCTTTGTCAAGGTCGCCCGAGGAGGTTTCACGTCGACCCGACTTCATTGTGCCTTCACGCATATCTTTTGTCAGGTCCTGTCTCCTCCGTAGAGGTTTTTCGAGACGAGCAGTGGAGTGCATTTCTTCTTCAAGGAGGCACTCCACTGGTTTAGCTTATGCAGCTAAATGGAAGGTCTTCTGTCGATGGTGTGCTGATCACTCTGTTGATTATGCCAATCCTTCGATTTCACAGATTGCAGAGTTTCTGGTATATCTGTTTGATTCTCGGGGTCTCCAGCCTGTTACCATCAAGGGTTACAGGTCCATGCTTTCAGAGACTTTTTCTTATGTGGGGAAGTGTCATATCGGCACTAATCCTTACCTCTCCAAGCTTGTTCGGCACTTTTCTTTGAAAAGGCCTCGGATTTTGCAGCTTACTCCATGATGGAATCTTTCGTGGGTGCTGCTTTGCTTGGGGGGGGGGGGGGGGGGGGGGGGGGCACCGTTCGAACCTTTATCCCAGGTGGATATGCATTTTCTCACATATAAGATGGCTTTTCTGATGGCATTTGCTTCGGCCAGACGGGTTAGTGAGCTTCACGCCCTCTCGGTTGACCCGGCCTTTTTTAGGAGCTCTCCCAACAGTGTTACTTTTACCACTGATTGCTCTTTTTTGGCCAAGAATCAGTTACCAGATACTTCTCCTCCTTCTATCTGTATCAGGGCTCTTCCTTCTGTTGAGGGTAATCGCCCTTTGCTCTGTCCGGTCCGTGCTATTCGCATTTATCTTGATCGGACACGTTTCATACGGAAAGGCAGGAAACGTTTTTTTCTGTCTCTTATTCCGTGTCGACAGAAGATCTCTCCTCAATCCATTTCTCGGTGGATTTGTCTTGCTATTCGTACGGCTTATGGTCGTTTAGCAGCTGGCAATTGTATTACCAATCGTATTTCTGCCCACGAGGTGCGGGCACTATCCACCTCTTGGGCTTATTCTAACTCCGTCAAGTTGTCGGATGTTATGCAGGCAGCCTACTGGAGAAATGCTTCTACTTTCTCCACCTTTTATCTGCGCCAGTTGCAGGAGCAGTCGGAGGACCTTTTTGCCCTGGGTCCTCTTTCTTCTGCCCAGGCTGTTGTCTGCCATAGCCATTAGGCTTCTTGAAGGTCAGTTTCAGCCTTGTGCTGTTACTGCCCTTTTTCTGTCTGTGTGTCACACAGGCCCATATGTCTCATTTCATTGTCCTTTACCAATGATTGCGACGTTATGGTTGATAAGCCTCAGGACCTCGTCCTTCTGCTTCACGGTTCCAGTGCACTGGGGTTATGTGTGGGTTGGTTATGCGATTCCCTCCAGCCTATTGTCTATTCAGCCTGAAGTAAACAGTTGTGAGTAGGTTGATAAGAAATCTAAATTTTATAGTAAATTTCCTTTCTTATTATACAGGGGTTTTTTTGACAGATGAGAGGGGCCGAATATCGGCCCCATTCCCAATCGAAAATAGTCACTTTTTTTTCCCCAATTTGCTCCCAAAAATTCCCAATTCACGGCAGTTGAGAATTCATTTCTGTGTGACCAGTCGATTATTTTTAAGTGACCAGCACCGAAATAATATTTGCCAGTGGACTTCGCAGTGTGAATTGTTTCAGTACGAAGGGTATTCACTTGTGTTGTTTTGAAACCATTTGACAGTGTCAAGGAGCGTCCTTGACAGTGTGTTCCTAGAATCGCCACTCTAAATTAGCTCCCTTGATGTGCATAGAATCACAACTGAATGACGCGACTCACAGTGCGTGAGTCAAAGTGACAAAATGCATCGCTGTCAACTATAACGGCTCACAAATGTACCTAAATTTTGTTACAGGCGAGTTCCGTGCTTCTTAAAGCACGGTACCTATTTTTAGGTTCATCTCGCGTCTGAAATTCTGTCTGGTTACCTGTATTTTATTCAAACCGTTCCCCAGGTCTGATACTCCTGTTGACTGATGCCATGAAACCTAAATCGACTTTCGTCCCCAGAACGAACCGTCCACAATTATTTTACCCAAACCGTCCACCAGGCCAAGTACTCCTGCTGACTGAACTTGGCTTGCTTAGGTGGGGACTTATGTATATGCGTGATCATTAACCAATCCTTTTTCATCACTAGGATTGATTAATCACCAGTACAATTTAATAATTCTAAGCAGCCAGTGGGTAAATACAATTATACAACAGGTTTTCATTGATTAATAGACTGATTTCTCACAAGGATATGCTAGTAAGTTTATATATTTCTTGTTGATAATCGCTCAGATAAATTCCCAATTTTGGCCTCTGCGACGCTAATTTTCCCAATTAGAAAGGCCCCTGGACCCTTTCCCAAAAAGGGTAGAAAAATCCCTGTTATACCTACCACAATTGTTTACATGGAGGCCCTCCCGTCTTCTTTACGGGTAAAGAATCTTTCTTCCCCGCTGATCACATAACTCTGACGTTGACGGATTCAAAAAGAATGAGTCTTTAGAGACGGTATATGCGCACTGGCAACGGAAGTCGTGGAGTTGTACTTGGGAGAGAGTGTCCCGTACTGGGTCTGCGCCGGTTGCACTCGACCCATTTTTGGCTTATTAGCTCAACTTTGACGAAGTCAAATTTGAGCTATTGTCATGGCCCGTCGTCCGTCTGTCCGTCTGTCCGTACGTCAACAATTGGCTATGGCTCGGGCTAGAGGTCGTATTTATGAACCGATCTTTACGAAACTTCTTCTGTACCTTTGTTATGACCCTGGGACGGGAACGAGTGTTTTTAGGTGTGGTCCGAAATTCAAGATGGCTGCCAGTGGCCATTTTATACCGATGATGCAAAAATCAGTTTTTTGTACAGAACTTCTGTATGAAAGTTCTGATTTGAATAAAGTTTTGTATAAATGTTTAGTACCATGGGATACATCACATATAATACGGGTTTTTTTCTCTTGCGTAAATTATGCAAATTAGACTGACTTTGATTTATTTAGTGTTACTTTCAGAGCTGTAAGTGCCAAGCTGCTATGGCTCGGGCTAGAGGCCGTATTTATGAACCGATCTTTACGAAACTTCTTGGGTACCTTTGTTATGACCGTGGGACGAGAACGAGTGTTTTTGGGTGCGGTCAGAAATTCAAGATGGCTGCCAGCCACCATTTTGTACCGACGATGCAGAAATCTGTTTTTTGTACAGAACTTCCATATGAAAGCTCTGATTTGAATAATTTTTTGTATGAATGTTTAGTACCATGGGATACATCACATATAATACAGGTTTTTTTCTCGTACGTAAATTGTGCAAATTAGACTAATTTTGATGTTTTTTGGGGTTACTTTCAGCACTGTAAGTGCAAATGCCAATACAGCTCGGGCTAGAGGCCGTATTTATGAACCGATCTTTACGAAACTTCTTGGGTACCTTTGGTATCACCGTGGGATGAGAACGAGTGTTTTTGGGTCCGGTCCGAAATTCAAGATGGCCGATGGCAGCCATTTTGTACAAAATTAGGTGCAATCAGATTTTTGCACATAACTTCCATATGAAAGCCCTGATTTGAATAATTATTTTGTGTGAATGTTTAGTACCACGGGATGCATCATATATAATACGGGTTTTTTTCTCGTGCAGAAATTATGCAAATTAGATGAACTTTGATTTTTTCAGTGCAACTTACACACAGTAAGTACACATGTCAATACGGCTCAGACTAGAGTCTGTATTTATGAACTGATCTTCACGAAATGTCTTGTGTACCTTTATTATCACCTTGGGACGAGAACGAGTGTTTCTGGGTGCGGTCTAAAATTCAAGATGGCTGCCAGTGGCCATTTTGTACCGAAATTAGGTCTAATCAGTTTTTTGTACACATCTTCTATACAGCTCAGACTAGAGGCCATATTTATGAACCAATCTTTACGAAACTTCTTGGGTACCTTTGTTATCACCGTAGGATGAGAGCGAGTGTTTTTGGGTGTGGTCCGAAATTCAAGATGGCCACCAGCAGCCATTTTGTACCAAAATTAGTGCAATCAGTCTTTTGTATAGAACTTCTGTATGAAAGTTCTGATTTGAATAAATTTTTGTATGAATGTTTAGTAACATGGAATACATCACATATTGTAAGGTGTTTTTTTTTCGTGCCGAAATTATGCAAATTAGATGAACTTTGATTAATTCAGTGCTATTTACACAATGTAAGCACACATGTCAATACGGCTCAGGGTAGAGGCTGTATTTATGAACCGATCTTCACAAAACTTCTTGGGTACCTTTGTTATCTCCTTGGGATGAGAATGAGTGTTTCTGGGTACGGTCCAAAATTCAAGATGGCTGCCAGTGGCCATTTTGTACCGAAATTAGGTCCATTCAGTTTTTTGTCACAAGTTCTATACAGCTCGTATTTATGAACTGATCTTCACAAAACTTCTTGAGTACTTTTGTTTTCACCTTGGACAGGAACGAGTGTGTTTTGGGGTGCCTTTGTTATCACTGTGCTATGAGAACAAATATTTTGGGGTTCAGTCAGACCCACTCTGGGACTCAAAGATTTTTTCTAGTTCAGCATCTGACTGTCACCCACCTTTACAATACTTTACCTATACATTTGTTACAGGCAACGGTCAGTATTCATGTACAGACCGTTACAATACTTTATATGTACCTTTGTTATCAGGTCATTACCTAGATGTTTGTCATTGCTGTGTCACATACTATACATGTACATGTCTTTGTCTTGACAAGTTGAGCTACAGTGTCATTGACACTTTCATTTTTTCTTGGTGCTTTTGCACCACTTTTCTTTCTCAAATTGCTTGGGAAAGACAAAAATAGAGAGTATTTTATCCGAGTTAGGGACTTCCACTGTAGTGCAAGCCTGAAGTAAACAATTGTGGTAGGTATAATAAGAAAGGAAATTTACTATAAAATTTAGATTTTTCAGAATTTTGTTGAAAAACTTGGCCACCATCTTGGATTTGGCATATATATTGTCAACAATTCCATTAGCACATCCTGCAGGTCGCATAACCTCACCTGATCTTTTTTCAGATTTTATATGTAGCTTTGGTGTGATGTCTTTTCTGTAGAAACTTGAATGAATGACTGCATCACAGGAGCTTTCAATTTAGTTTGGTCCCTTGTACAAGTTGAGCTTTGGTGTCATTGACATTTTCATTTTCATTCACTCTGTTTTTCTCTTGTTTGACTATGAATTTAACCAATTATATCTTGTTTGACAGAGCTCAGTGAACTCGGTCAAACTAGGTATATTGGGTTAAAAATCAAACTGCATTATGAGAAATATTTGCTGCTGAAAACATTCCCAAAAATAATATTTAAAATATTAAATTTTGATATTCTGTGCATTGGATAACGGGTTTAGAACTGCGAGATCTTGATTTTTACAAGCGGAGTTTTGCTCTTTGTTTAGAAGTATTCATTTTTCTATTTGGAAAGGAACAACTAAGGGAAAGTATTAGAAATTCCCAGTACATACATCATCAATACTTGGCACAGTGCATGATTATTCTTTGTTATGATAACTGTAAATCTCAATTTGCACTTTCAGAAAATCAATGCCTCATAGTCCTTAAACACCAATAAATATGAAAGCCGGATTGATAGGAGTCGTGTGATATGAAAAATCCTTACCATAATTACTTCAGGCAAACTATCATTCAACTTCATAACAGTTTTGTTTAACCCTTTACCTAACATGAAAAGCAGATGACACTTGCAAACAAAATTCTTGAATAACTAATTTTTAGCTCAACTTTGGCGAAGCCAAATTTGAGCTTTTGTCAAGGCCCGTCTGTCCGTACGTCAACAATTGGATACGGCTCGGGCTAGAGGGCATATTTATGAACCGATCTTTACGAAACTTTTTGGGTACCTTTGTTATGACCGCGGGACGAGAACGAGTGTTTTTGGGTGCGATCCGAAATTCAAGATGGCTGCCAGCCGCCATTTTGTACCAACGATGCAAAAATCTGTTTTTTGTACAGAACTTCCATATGAAAGCTCTGATTTGAATAATTTTTTGTATGAATGTTTAGTACCATGGGATACATCACATATAATACGGGGTTTTTTCTCGTGCTTAAATTGTGCAAATTAGACTAATTTTGATGCTCTTTGGTGTTACTTTCAGCACTATAAGTGCAAAAGCCAATACGGGTCGGGCTAGAGGCTGTATTTATGAACCGATCTTTACGAAACTTCTTGGGTACCTTTGTTATCACCATGGGACGAGAACGAGTGTTTTTGGGTCTGGTCCGAAATTCAAGATGGACGATGGCAGCCATTTTGTACAAAATTAGGTGCAATCAGATTTTTGCACAGAACTTCCATATGAATGCGCTGATTTGAATAATTTTTTGTGTGAATGTTTAGTACCATGGGATACATCACATATAATACAGGTTTTTTTCTCATGCAGAAATTATGCAGATTAGATGAACTTTGATTTTTTCAGTGCAACTTACACACAGTAAGTACACATGTCAATACGGCTCGGGGCTAGAGTCTGTATTTTTGAACTGATCTTCACGAAATGTCTTGAGTACCTTTGTTATCACCTTGGGACAAGAACGAGTGTTTCTGAGTGCGGTCAAAAATTCAAGATGGCTGCCAGTGGCCATTTTGTACTGAAATTAGGTCTAATCAGTTTTTTGTACACAACTTCTATATGGCTCAGACTAGAGGCCATATTTATGAACCAATCTTTACGAAACTTCTCGGGTACCTTTGTTATCACCGTGGGATGAGAGCGAGTGTTTTTGGGTGTGGTCCAAAATTTAAGATGGTCACCAGCAGCCATTTTGTACCAAAATTAGTGCAATCAGTCTTTTGTACAGAACTTCTGTATGAAAGTTCTGATTTGAATAAATTTTTGTATGAATGTTTAGTAACATGGAATACATCACATATTGTAAGGGTTTTTTTTTTGTGCAGAAATTATGCAAATTAGATGAACTTTGATTTATTCAGTGCTACTTACACAATGTAAGCACACATGTCAATACGGCTCAGGGTAGAGGCTGTATTTATGAACCGATCTTCACAAAACTTCTTGGGTACCTTTGTTATCACCTTGGGACGAGAATGAGTGTTTCTGGGTGCAGTCCAAAATTCAAGATGGCTGCCAGTGGCCATTTTGTACCGAAATTAGGTCCAATCAGTTTTTTGTCACAACTTCTATACAGCTCGTATTTATGAACTGATCTTCACAAAACTTCTTGGGTACCTTTGTTTTCACCTTGGGACAGAAACGAGGGTGTTTTGGGGTGCCTTTGTTATCACTGTGCTATGAGAACAAATATTTTGGGGTTCAGTCAGACCCACTCTGGAACTCGAAAGATTTTTTTCTAGTTTAGCATCTGACTGTCACCCACCTTTACAATACTTTACCTATACATTTGTTACAGGCAACGGTCAGTATTTATGTACAGACCGTTACGATACTGTATATGTACCTTTGTTATCAGGTCATTACCTAGATGTTTGTCATTGCTGTGTCACATACTATACATGTACATGTCTTTGTCTTGACAAGTTGAGCTACAGTGTCATTGACACTTTCATTTTCATTTTTTGTCTCAAAAACATAGGTTATGACCCCTCTTTGGAATGAGCTTGATGACAAAAATAATGAAGTTATTGCAGCATTGGATTGTAAACCGTAGGTCTGTGGTTTGATCCCCACCAGGAGTAACTGCCTTGTGTCCTTAGGTAATGCGCTTAATCCCGATTGCCCGCATAGGGGCACAGTGGTGCTGTGTACTGAGGCATACTGCATGTCAATAGTGCTCTTGTCTTCAACCAATGCTAACCTTGCTTATGCAGAGTTAGTCCATTCGGAAGTCTGACAGTTGCATGTCAATGTTTGGTGGTTCTCCCCAGGTATTCCAGCTTCTCCCACCTGTAAAATTCTCTGGCATAATGTGACAATAGCTTTTGAAAGTGTCATTGAATCCCAATAGAAAAATCTGTTTTTCAGGTTTCTGGTGTATTAGGGGTATGCCACAGGGTGTTTTGAAAGTAGGTCATGCTCATATCTCAAGCATGGTATGACCTGGGACCAACAACACTAAATGAGTCAAAACTCGGTGGAGGTTAAAAATATGGGTCAAGGTCACTGAGGTCACCACAGACTGTCCAGTGCATTTTCAGAATTGCTGAAAATTGCAATTTATGACACCCTAATGCATTCACGAAGTTCATACCTATATTACTACTCTTAGATTAGAAAATTGAGTGTGGTGTCTCTCATTTCTCAAAAAAAGTGAGGGGAGCAAAAGATTTTGAAAGTGGATCTTGCTCATATCTCAGACCTGGTATGACCTTTTGACCTAGGACCAACAGCAAGTGAGTCCAAACTGAATGGAGGTTCAAAATATATCAAGGTCACTGAGGTCATCCAGGTTCATTGAGTGCATTTTTCAGAATGCTGGAAATAGCACTTTATGTCATCCTAATGCATTCCCGAAGTTCCTACTTGTATTTCTGCACTCAAAAAAAAGTGGGTGGAGACTATATGACCTGTGGTTCTGGTCCCAACACCAAATAAATTGTCATGCACATTGTGTTTAAGATATGGGTCACGGTCACTGGGATCACCCTGGGCCGCTGAGTGCTCTTTTTATAATTGCTGTAAATTGCATTTATCACCCCATCAAGCATCCCCCAAGTTCATACATGCATTTCATCACTAAGAAAAGTGTGTAGAGCCAAACAATTTTGAAAGTAACCCGCTTTTCAAAATTTTTGGATCCATCCATTTTTTGGAGCATGGAATAATATAATGCTAAAAAAATAGACTGAGCCATAAATTTTGAAAGATGGTCATGCTGATATCTCAAGAATGGTTTGACATTGTCAACACTGAAAATCAAGTTGAAACTCATTGGGCATTAAAATATGTGTTAAGTCCCTTCGAGGTTCCCTGTGGTTATTGATTGCATATTGCAGGGATATTGGTAATCGTAGTTTAGACCCTTTCATTTATTTCTGATAGATAACAAAACGTCAATCATTCCTAAAAAAAATTTAAAAATCCATTTCTCGGGCCTTCCCACATGGTTATTTTGGCTGCCGCAGGTTCTCTTTTTATAACCAATGCGAACTTAAAAATTTAAAATTAAATGGTTTATGTCTGGTATTTTACCAAAGTTAATAAAATTGATAAATTTGTCCCCTGAGTGCAACAAGGCTTTGCAATGCTTTAGCATTGCAAAGCCTTCTTTAACTCAAGGGACGAAATACACCTCCATTCATGCTCTTCTGTAGATTACGAAGCCTAAAACACGAAAAAGCCAAGAATATTTTGATGGCAAGGAAATAATTACAAAGAGGTTTGGTTTGATTTATATCCTGAGCATTGTACGAACTGTGTTCGCTTGCTGAGGCAGTCACAGAACCAACTATTGCTGAGGCCCCTGATGCCGATGTGGTTCAATTTTACCAGGAGCATTTTGTGATTGATTGTATCAAACACTTTGGATAAGTTGACGAAGACCGCCAAGGTACTGTCTTCAGTTGTTTTATTCTTTTCGTATGCTATGTGTTCAAGCATTTTCAGAATGGGCTAAATGGTTGTGTGACCTTTCCTAAAGCCAAATTGTTTGGAATATAAGATCTTATTACTTTCTACAAAATGTATAAGCCTTTTTAACAATTTTTTCTAAAATTTTTGAAAATACAGGAAGTAAACTGATGGGTCTATAATTGTTTAGTATGTGCCTGTCGCCTGATTTAAAGATTGGGGTTACCTTTGCTATTTTCATTCTTTTAGGGACTATACCTAAGGATGGGTTGATGATATCTGAAATTGTAAGGGCTATTTCTTTAGCAACATGTTTTTGAAGAAATATCAAAATCTTGTCGTAACAATTAACCACAGACCCTTACCCAGTGATATTTTATTGATTTTTAGTGTTTTTGCAATGTTAGACTTTTTTGTCAGTGTGGACTTAGAAAATTTCTGACCTGTTCTGCTGTATATGAGTGGAGGCTACCACTGGTATGCTGGTGCTTTCATATTTCATATATGTGTTAAATGCATCAATATAAGATGGCATTAACCCTTGGCTGGACATTTTTCGGAGATTTTTTACTTTTTTAATGCAATGTTAGGCTTTTTGTCAGTGTGGAGTTAGAAAATTTCTGACCTGTTTTGCAATGTTAGACTTTTTGTCAGTGTGGACTTGGAAAATTTCTGACCTGTTTTGCTGTATATGAGTGGGGGCTATTACCGGTATGCTGTGGCTTTCATATTTCATATATATGTTAAATGCATCAATAAAAGATGACATTAACCCTTGGGTGGACATTTTTTTTGAAGATTTTTGACTTTTTTAATGCAATGTTAGACTTTTTTGTCACTGTGGACTTAGAAATTCTGACCTGTTTTGCTATGCATGTACATGACCAGACATTTCTTGCAGATTTGTAATAAGCCTAGATTTATTGCATGCCATGTATTGGTGAACTAATGGGATTGGATACACCCCTCTTGTTCATACCAGTCACTTGTGAGGCTTAACAAGTATTCCTCTCTCTTTCCCGATCGACTGATTGATTTATATTAGAAACAAATTGTGGTACTTTGTGTTTAACTGTGCTGGAAGCCCATACTTGGGCTTTATTCTGAAGTGCAGATACCACACCTTGAAGGCTCATATATATGCTTTGTATTACCTTTGACGTGATATTATTTAGTCTGTCTGAGTCTGCCTTGTTCAAATTTGTGGGAGAGTGCCCATTGGCACTCTCCCATAAATTGTAACAAGGCAGCAAAGATGTGTACAAGAATTGATGGCCAAAAATAATTTAGCACTCTACCAGTTAAATTATAGTTAACAGCATTTGGTAAACAAAACACTGTATGTGATATGAGAGAAAACACCATAAAAATCCAAGGAGTATAGTGCACATAAAACATCCATCTGTTCGTCCTTCCATCCGTAGACATAATATTGTCCGGAGATTTTCTCAGACGTTTATGGACCATTGTCATCAAAATTTGGTTTAAATGTTCACCACCATGGGAACCTGTGCACCTGCGCTTATAGTTGTGATCAGACTATTTTTGCTAGATTTATGCCACTTTTTCACATGTCTTAGAATGGTAGAATTTTGTCTTGACGATTTTCTCAGATGTATATGGGTCAATTCCTTTAAAACTTGGTATGAGTATTCACTACCATGGGAACCTGTGCACCAGTGATTATAGTTTTGATCAAACTTTTTTTGCCAGAGTTATGCCCCATTTCTTCTTAGAATAATTAATTTTGTCTGGAGATTTGGTGTTTGTCCAATAATGGCTTTGTGAGCACTATAACTTGAACAAATGTAATTGTATTTTCTCAAAATTTGCTATTGGCACACATTTGGGGAATATCTCAGTCAAGTTCGATATTCGCCAAATTTTGTTTGCTTTTGACAGAGGTATGCCTCTTTTTATTGAAGCTCGGTGTTTGTTAATGACATTGTGCACACAATAACTTGGAACAAATGTAATCAGATTTTTACGAAACTTGTTACAGGCATACATTGTGAAAAGAACTTGATCAAGAATAATGTCCGTTGAATTTCCTTTGCTTTCATAGGAGTTAAGCCCCTTTTTTGTTGAAAACTTGGTGTTTGTCTGATACAGTGGAGCCCACTAAATTGGATATCCCTTAACTGAATAATCCTGTTAATTGAATATAATTTTTCAACACAGAACCATTTACCATACCTCCAGTACAAATTTGACCTGTTAATTGAATATAGGTTATAGAGTAAACTTCTCTTAATTGAATAAAAAATCTTGTAACCTGTCAAGAAATTACCCTGACTCTCCCCAGTTTTCCTTTGGTTGAAGACCTATTTGGCCACAGTACATCTGATACAGTCATTTAATTTATTATATCTTGTTTGACAGAGCTCATGGAGTTCTGTCAAGCAAGATATAATAGAATAAATGCTAAGTTTATCTCCAGAGTACAGGAAAGTGACACAATCTCTGTTAATTGAATAATTTTCATTGGCAAAGTGGCTGTTCAATTTACAGGATTCCACTGTAATGACTTGTGAAAGCATTAACTTAGTTAAAATGTTATCGGATATTCACTAAACTTGTTATAGGCATACATTGTGAAATGATATTGGGTTTGGGGTTTTTTTTCATTCCATAAGCATTTAGATCCACTTCTCTCTTTGTGGTTGGGGGAATTTTGCCATCCCATGGCATTTGCTTGTATAGGCTGGGACAGTCCAAGTTGAAGAGAAATACTTTATGGCTTTGTGAGTGAGTGATTGCGTGAGGGTATGTTCTCAGCACGAAGAGTTAATTTTGGAATACACTGGATTAACCAGTGGGAGAGAAATCATGCTCTCTGTCACATACATAGGAGATCTGATTATTGTTGTAAAATGAATCAATCAGAATGTATACACAGATATTATTCCTCCAGAACTTCTAATAGACAGCAGTATTGATTTCTAAGGTCATGCACAAATATATTGATGTCTACAATTCCTCCACTTTTTTCCCCCTGAACAATCTGGATTCCCATATATTTGTTGTGAGTTATTGTCTTGTGTATTATATGTGTTTGCAGAATAGTTGGTTTCTTGGAATAGCTGCTGGTGGATATTCAGTCAGGAGAGGAAATCTTTTACCTCAGAACTATTTTAGCACTTTAAGTCAATTCTTTTCCGGAAAAATGGAATCACCATCTTGACCAATGATTTTTTGCTCACCTGACCGAAGCTCAAGGAGAGGTTGAGCGATCACTTTTTTTTTTCGTTACCCTTCCGTTTGTCGCCAAAGGGGCTCAATTCTGTCAGCACCCCATAACATCTTCTGCTGAACAACCAGTCAGAATTTTTTGATACTCAGTATACATCATCCTTACAGGGGGCAGTTTCTTCGACGCAAGGCACAGGGTTCATATTTGGGCTCCCTATTAAAAGCTTCTTCAGATCTACCAGTCATATTCTCTTGATATTTGGTATACTGCATCTTTAGGGGGACAGCTTGAAGTTTGCTCAAATCAAGTTCCTGGAGTCATATTTGGGCTCCCAGAGGAAGCCCGAATTTTAAATTAGTGTAATATGAGGAATATTCTTTAAAAATCTTTTTATTCAGATCCTTCAGTCAGAATCTTTTGATAATGGGTTTGTAGTATTGTAAGTGGGGTGAGATTCAAATTTGTTCAAATCAAGTTCCTGGGTTCATATTTAGGCTCACTATGGGAACCCAAATTTTAACTTGGTGCAATAGGAGGAAGTGTATTTAAAAATCTTTTTCTTCAGCTCTACCTATCAGAATCTTTTGATATTTGATATGCAGCATCCTTAGAATGTTCAGATTCAAGTTTGTTCAAATCAGGTATCTGGGTTCATATTTGAGAACCCGAATTTCAACTTGGTGCAATATGAGGACATTTATTTAAAAATCATTTTCTTATAACCTACCAGCCAAAGTCTCTTGATATTTGGTATACTGCATCTTTATGGTGGTCAGCTTGAAGTTTGTTGAAATCAGGTCCCCAGACTGTTATTTGGGCTCTGAGGGAGCCCTAATTTTAACTTTGTATAATATGAGAAAAAAGGTTTTAAAATCTTCAGATCCATCAGTCAGAATCTTTTGATGATTGGTATTGAGCATCCTTTGATGTGAGATTCATATTTGTTCAAATCAATTCCCTGGGATCATATTTGGGCTCCCTATTGGAACTAGGAACTTTAGTTTAGTGCAATATGAGGGATATTCTTTAAAAATCTTCTTCAGATCTACCAGTCAAAATCTTGTGATATTTCACATCCAGCATCCTCAGGAGCTTCAGATTCAAGTTTGTTCAAATCAAGTCCCCAGGTTTATATTTGGGTTCCCTATGAGAACACAAATATTAATTTGGTGCAATATGAGGAAATTTATTTAACCCTCTGCCTAATGAATTGGTACATCCACCCGCGTAATTTTCAGATTCAGCAGTTGAAAAAAAAAATTTTCCAAAAAGTTTCAACAAAACCATATCATGTGACCATTCAGTGGAACGAGCTCATCGAGCTCATTCCATTGAGGAGTCTCATGATGTGCTTTCGTTGAATTTTTTACAAATATTTTAAAAAACAATAATTAAAATATTAAATTTTGATATCTTTGCGTTGGGGGATGGGTTCAAAAAATCTTTTTCTTCTGATCTACCAGTCAAAATCTCCTTGTTCAGGGAGGCTTGAAGTTTGTGCAAATTAAGTTCCAGGAGTGATATTTGGGCTCCCTGTGGGAGCCTAGAGGCTCTGGCCTCAGCGAGGGTCCTTTTGGGCCAATCTTTTACCTTGCTTTGGGGTGAGGAGTTCGAGGGGTCCACTGGGTGATTTTTTTTCATCTTTGCTACAAACTGTCTTTTGAAGAGGTTTTGAGTGATTTTATGCAACCAGTTTTAACCAATTTTATCAGATGAGTGATTAAGGCCCCTTGGGACCTCTTGTTCAAGTTAACTTTTCATGATTATTTCATCAAACC
Organism: Pictodentalium vernedei; assembly: GCA_031216915.1. Lineage (NCBI taxonomy): Eukaryota > Metazoa > Mollusca > Scaphopoda > Dentaliida > Dentaliidae > Pictodentalium > Pictodentalium vernedei. Next base: position 264,987,973 of record CM062294.1, read on the forward strand.
TTACCATGGCTGCTTCACAGCAGCCATCACTAGATTTGATGTAAATGTTTTTAAAAAATGCTCAGCATATTAGGAGTTAAATGTACTTTTCCAAGTAGAACTGTAGACACAAAACGATTATCATTAGAAACATTGTGAGTTCAGATGGTTCCTGTGGGGGTTCAAATTTTCAAGTACAGACTGTCAAGCTAAAAAATAATATTAGTGATGGATTTGGTAGCCTTCATATATGGCATTTGTCAACTTGCCAAATGTATCTGCCAACTGGTTGATCTCCCCATGGGAACTATTGGAAATGGAATGGTGTTTGTTTCTGGTGAAAAACAAATTTTGTTTTTTACGCTTACAGGTGAGCAGATGTCGCCGATTTGTTAGGTTACAGGAGAAGGCCTAAAAAAGTTGAAAATCTGTTTCTCAGGCTCTCCTGCATGGTCCTTTTGGCTGCCGCATTCTCTCTTTTTATAACCAATGCAAACTTGAAAAAATAGAAATTAAATGGTTTATGTCTGCTTTTTACCCAAGTTAATAAAATTGATAAATTTGTCCCTTGAGTGCAACAAGGCATTGCAAAGCCTTCTTGCACTCAAGGGATGAAATACACCACCACCTATGCCATTCCATAGATTATGAGGCCTAAAACATAAAACAAACCAAGAATATGAACTTTTTGTGTCGCTGCCCCACGAAGTGGGGAGCGACATATAGGGAGTACTTTTGTCGTCTTGCATCGTCCGCATCGTCGTCCGCGTCACACTTTCTCTTATCCACCACTCCTCTTTAACATATGAATGGATTTTGATGAAACTTTCAGTGATTCTTTATCACATAATGGCATTGTGCACCTCCTATTTTATTCTTTGATCCGCTGTATTTCTTCCAGAGTTATGCCCCTTTTCCACTTAGAATTCTGTCTGAAACGCCAGGCGACACACGTCTTCCATGGAAGACTCACATCTAAGTTTTCTCTATCTCGACATTAGAATGGTCAATAAAATCTCTAGATTACAATTACTTCTTTCCATGAAACTAATTTCCTTCTTGCAACTCCTTTATTTCACCAGTTCCCGAAGCTCTGTATGAGCCACTTACCATGTTGTCTAGGAAATTGAATAGAATTTACTTCTAATTCTCCATCCAATCAACTTGACTGGATGTCATATGGTTTGGCCTAAATAAATCACAATTTCTCAGCATGTTTCAGATACTGGAAGCCTTAGAAAGAAAATTATTTTTCAGAGACTATACGGAAATTTTATATTGCACATAATGACTATCTGTTATTACTGTTGTGACATACAGTGGTGCTTATTTAAATGGATATCTCTTAATTGAATAACCCCATTAAATGCATTTAACTTTCAAACACCAGACCATTTACCACACCTTGAGTACAAGTTTCACCTGTTAATTGCATATATCTCATAGTGTAAACTCCTGGTAATTGAATAAAAAAACCTTGTATTCTCTGGAAGAATTATCCTGACAACCACTAAATTCTCCATCTTTAGAGACTTGTGTGGCCCCAGTACCAGAGCCCCAGATAAGCTTTCAGTATTTACTCCATTTTCTGATGAATTGAGTATTTTTGATTTCAATTGAGTGAAAATATTTAGGTACAGTGGAACCAGGTTAATTGAATAGCCACTTTGCCAATGAAAATTATTCAGTTAACAGGAGTATTCAATTAACCGGGAAACAGTGTCACTTTCCTGTATTTTAGAGATATACTTAGTTCTTATTTGATTATATCTTGTTTGACAGAGCTCCATGAGCTCTGTCAAACAAGATATAATAGATTAAATACCTGTGTTGGATGTACTGAGGCCAAATAGGTCAAAAATCAAAGGAAAACTGGGGAGAGTGAGGGTAATTTCTCGACAGGTTCCAAGATTTTTTTTTTCAATTAAAAGGAGTTTACTTTATAATCTATATTCAATTAATAGGTCAAATTTGTGCTGGACTTATGGTGAATACCTTGGTGCTGGAAAATTATATTCAATTGACAGGGTTATTCTGTTGAGAGATGTACAATTAAGTGGGCTCCACTGTACTCCAAAATATCTCATATGATGGAGTGCATAAAGCATGCTGCACAGGAAATTAATGACCTGTCATAGCATAATATTGTTTTAGCGGTGGGGGGTCTTGTTTCTGAATTCATTGATGGTTGCCAATATAAGACGATTCGCATTGCACAGAAAGATGATCAGTTAATTAAGGCTCTCTATCTATGGTCGTCTTTTAGTATAGATTAAAAGACATCCACATAAGTTTTGTTATTTTCAGCTACAAAATGGGATATACTGTTCCTTTTGCTATAATTTTTCAGTAGATGCATATAGGACCTCCATACATTGCGTATTTGGTGGTTTCTTTGATTTTTGATTTGTAACTCAGTTTATTTTTTTTGGTGTTTTTAAATATTTTTATTGCGTAAATATGCAAATACACTCTTTGTCTGGAGCTCTGCCTAGTACATCAAGTATAATAATTTAATGTTATATCTTGACAGAGCTCCAAGAGCTCTGGTCAAATACGATGTTATTGAAGAAATACTCCCTTGAAAAGTACTTAAATTTAGTTGACCAGTAACGTCTGAGACAAGAAGTTTTATTATAACCCACCCCACGAAATTGGTCAGGAACCAGGTCTTTTATATTTCTTGATTGTACCTTGGGTGCAACAAGGTGCCATCTGCAATGCCTCAGTATTGCAGAGAGCACTTTGTTGCACTCAAGAGATGATATATGTAAGTCAGAGAGCACTGTGGTGGATTCTAAATGTTAACATTGCATTATTATTATTATTATTATTATTATTATTATTATTATTATTATTATTATTATTATTATTATTATATATGTCTAACTAGTTTTCCAGAAATCAGGTCCTAAATTCTTTGTGTTGTTCATGAAAATTATAATAGTTCTTGAAAATCATGGTCAGAGTCATTAGAAAGTGCTTAAATGTAGCTTGAATTTGGTTTTCTGATATCAGTGGGAACCTGGAAATCTGTGTAATATTTTTGACGAAAACCCTTTTTTTTTCTCTTTGCAGCCTGCAAATATATTATTAGATGAAAATGGTCATGTTCGAATCTCAGATTTAGGCTTAGCCTGTGATTTTTCCAAGAAAAAACCTCATGCAAGTGTGTAAGTTGTCATAATTTGTTATTGATTTATTATATTCCAAACGGTACTGAAAAGTGCAAGAGGCAACTAATTGCACCGGATTCATTCGGGTCTTGGAAACCTGTAAATATGGCATTTTAAAATTATTTTTCCAGGTCTTAAAGAGTCTTAAAAAATAACAAAATAACAATGCAAATGTCAGGAAATTTTAAAAGTGTTCTGCCTTGTCATGCAAAATGTATATATGAACCTAGGGAATGCAGAGGCTCGGTGGTTGAACTTCACCACAAAAGAACCACTGTTTGATCCTGGCCAGCGGTAACTGTGTTGTGTCCTTGCTCAAGGCTCTTCATCCTGATTGCTCATGTGGGAGCATGGTGTCACCATGTACTAAGGCTTACTGCATGTCGATGGTGCACTTTCAACCCAGTCTAATCCTGCTTGTGCAGAGTTAGTATGCTTGGTTGTATGTTGCTCGACACATCTTAATGTTTTTTTGGGGGGTGCTCCTGCTCTCTCCACTCATAAAACTGTCCTGATTTGAAGTAACCCTGCTGTCGAAAGTGTCATTAAAGACTACTAAATAAATAAATTTACCCTTTTCCAAACCCCTCTGGGAAAATAATTTCAGTCTCTTTCTTAAAAAAATTGAAATTTCTTAGTTTGTATCTAAAACATACCAAATAACCCCTCATTTGAATGAAGTCCTCTCAATGATGTGTCATTTGTTATGGTTTAGAAGCCAAAATGAGTGAAAATAAAATTTTAAGTGTTTATATATAGAGGATATCTAATGATTTTGAGTCGATACCGAAAATTATCTCGTGAGTGACCTAGACAAATGTTTATTTTTCGCGAGACCATTTGTCTCGGTCACGAGTGAGATAATTTTCGGTGTCCACTCAAAACCACTAGATTTTCTTTTTATTATATGCTTTTTATAAGAATCGGATCATTCCTATCGATAATTCCACTCGTTTCAACCTTGAATTAATGCATGAAAATAAACAGCTGATGTGCATTGATATGTGGAAGTGATTTGATCGATACTCAGAACAGGTAGCGTCTTGCAATCTGATTCAGCTGGCAGGTTTCATGCATCAATTCAAGGTGAATATGTTTGAATTATTGCTGGAACTGATCGGTATCCACTCAAAAACTCTAGATTTTCTTTTCATTGTATGTTTTTAGAACAAATTGATCATTTCCAGTGATAATTTGACTCGTATTCACCTTGAAGTGAGGCTTTGAATGCTGCCATTTTGATTGATACCGTGAAAGTGAAAATTTCTATATCTTCACAGTTGGGGATACGATTTCTATCTTTCCACAATTTTTTGGATAATCTACCATTTAGTGTATTAATAAATGTATGTATTCCTGAAAAAGGTTGGCTGTTTTGTTAAATAGTGCTGTAATGGTTAGAGAATCCTGTAACCAGTTAGCTGTTTAGTTATAATCATTTCAATACTGATTAACCATCCATTACTTTGATAGAGACAGGATCACACACAGAAAAGTCCTTGAATTTGGCCCCTTCCATGAAAAGTGCTTGAAATTGTTTCTGTCCTTGAAAAGTACTTGATTTTCCACCACCTCCCTTATTTATTTATTTATTTATTTATTGGGGTTCAACACTTTCAACAGCCAGAATCACCTTGTGCCGAACAGTTTTATGTGTAGAGGAAGCTGGAGGACCTAGAGAGAACCACCAAGTAATGGTGAGCAACTGTCAGACTCCCCAACGTACTAACTTCCCACAAGCAGGGTTATCATTGGTTGAAGACAAGTGCACCATTGACATGCAGTATGCCTTAGCACACAGCACCACTATGCCCCCACATAGGCAATCTGGATTAAGTGCCTCATTTACTCCTGGCGGTGATCAACCCATGAACCTTTCAGTTGAAATCCAATGTCGTAACCACTGAGCCACCACGCTCCCTGTCACCTCCCTTGAAACGCTCAGAATTTTTAGTACACATGTACGGTAGTCACAGTGAATTAAAATGTGTGGAAAACAAATAGCATATAAGTTATTCTGGCAGATGAAGCCTGTATTTTTTTCTCATTTTCTCTCCAAACTATAACTAATGACCCTCAGGAATGAGCTTATAGAGTTCATTCCAAGGAGGGCTCATGAGCTATGGTATTGTACAAATACACATTTTTAAAAGCCAAAGTTTGAAGTATTTGGTCTTCAGATGGGTAGTATACCGAAAAACCAACCAATACCGATATCATGGAGATACCGAAAAACCGGACTGAACCAATAACTGAATATCAAAACCTTCTGTATTTTTAAATTTTCCTCCATTCACTCTTTATAAGGTCTTATTCAGGCTTGCAAGCAGTTGAAGTATTCATTTTCATGAATGAATTGACTGATTTTCTTCTTAGTTTTGTTAATAGCCTGGGTAATTGTCCTCAATTCCCGACTAGATTACAACCTGTACCCGTCTAGTTGTATGGCAGTGATTTGTCCATTTTCAGCTGGACCTCCAAATGATGGCATGTCAATGGCACATGCATTGAGATTGCAAAAACCTGAAATAGGCCTTTAAAAGTTAAGATGTCTTTGGAACAGGTCTCAAAATTACTGTAGATATGATTGATTTATGATGGGAAAAGAAAGCTAGTGTTGAGCTCACTAGCAGTGGTATTTGTGGCGCTGTTATAGAATGATACAACTTATCCTGTTTATTTATGGTGTTGATTCCCCTTTGGTACCATGAAGAAATCTCTGTCAAGTCAGATAGATACTGAATACTGAACCGATACTGCAGTATGCCCCTGCCACCCCCCCTCCCCCCCCCCCCCCCTCTCTCCCTCAACCTGCCTAAAAATACCAAAACTGATACAATCTCAAGATTTCAATACAGTGGAGCCCACTTAATTGCATATCTCTTAACCCTTTACCCATGCTGATGATATCAGAATTTATTATTTTAAATATCATTTTTTACAATTTCAAAAAATTTCAACAAAACCATATCATGTGGCCCCCTCATTGGAACGAGCTCAAAGAGAGGTCACATGATATGGTTTTGTTGAAATTTTTTAGAAATAGTAATTTTTTTTTAGCTGCTGAATTTGCATTTTACGTGGGTGGATGTGGCCGTTTCATTCTGTAAAGAGTTAGTTGACTTGAATAACCCTGTTAATTGAATATAATTTCCAAATACCAAACCATTTACCACACTTTCAGTACAAATTTGACCTATTAATTGAATATTGGTTATAGAGCAAACTCCTGTTAATTGAATAAAAAAATGCTATAAAATGTTGATAAATTACCCTGACCTTCACCAAATACCCGACTTTTAGAGACCTATTTCACATAAGTGCATCTAATATAGGCATTTATTCTATTATATCTTGTTTGACAGAGCTCTGTCAAACAAGATATAATAGAATAAATGCTCAATTTTTCTCTAAATACAGGAAAGTGACCAAATCCCTGTTACTTGAAAACTCCTGTTAATTGAATAATTCTCACTGGCAAAGTGGCTATTTAATTAACAGGGTTCCACTGTGCCACCCATCTCTAGTCTTCAGTGGAAAAGTGCTATCACATGTTAATCTATTATATTTTCAGAGGCACTCATGGTTATATGGCACCTGAAGTATTATCGAAAGGTACTGCGTATGACTCAAGTGCAGACTGGTTTTCATTCGGTTGTATGTTATATAAATTATTAAGAGGGTAAGTATATTAACATATAATGATATTAAAACCAAAATATCTATCAGGATTGCAAGGGGCTAATAACTGTACTCCCCCATGGGAACCACAGGAATTGAAGCAGTGCTTGTTTATTGTGGTAAACAAGCTCTGTTTCACTGGTAAAATAGGACCCAGTCAGTAATGCTTGGGATGCGAGTCCTCTAAAATAGGCAACATACACGAATGACTGACCATGACTTTATCTTCATGTTGTGGTCATGATTAGCCATTGTGCAGAAGTGTGTGACCTTAAACACCAGTAAATAAATTATAACCCTACTTTGCAGCATGCCTTCAAATCTTTGTACTGTAAAGCCCTATTAGCCCCATGGGAACCCTGGGAAGTGGTGCAGTGTTTATTGGCTATAAATCTAGTTCTGCTTTACTGTTAACTCTTAACCTGCTGAGTATTTTCAAAATATTTTTCATCAAATCTAGTCAAGGCTGCTTACAAAGCAGCCATGACTAGATTTGATGAAAAAATCATCTAAATTTATTTAAAGAGATCATTGGTCCAAAATTTAATTCAATTTACAGGGGAGAAATTTAGTTGAATGTGCCCAAATTTTACTTGTTCAGGAGCAAGGAATTTTGTATCTTGGGCAGGAATATCTGCCAGCAGTGTGTAAGGAGTTAAAATAGGACCCAGAAACAACTGCCTGGAATGGAAATCCTCTAAAATGAGCAGCATGGGTGTAAATAATTGGTCAAACTTCACTTTATATATGTGTATGGCTTATGATATAGCCATAGATGCTGAAAGTGACCATAAGCACCAATAAATAAAAAACTCTGCTAATTGGATAGCCATTTTGGTATTTAAAAATATCTAATTAACCCTTTACTCAATGAATCAACTGCATCTACTCATGTAATTTGCAAATTGAGCAGTTGAACAAAAGTGTTTTTAAAAAAATTCCCAACAAAACCATGTAATCTGACCTCATTGGAACAAGTTTGTTGCATTGTTTGTTACAATGAGGGAGTTACATAATATGCTATTTTTAAAATTTGGTTGAAGGCAAGTGCACCATCGATGTGAAAAATCTGGAAAAAAATAACTAAAATAAATTTTTATATTGTGTGCATTGTGTAAAGGGTAAACAGGAACATTTGAATAATCAGAATTTGATAATTTTACTACATTCTGGTGATAAAGAATGGAGCTCTGCCAAACAAGATATAATACATTAAATACTTATTTTGAAAATACAGATGAAATATAGAATAAATAGGTACTAGGGCTAGTAATCATATTTAAACCACCAGTAGGATAAGGATTTTAACCATGATGTCTGCCGTGTGGTTAAAACCAGTATTGTATGAGTGGTTTAACCCTTTACCCATAGAGGTCCCGAGTTCGATCCCTGTCCGGGGTGACCCACGTTGTGTCCTTTGGAAAGGCACTTTATCCTTGTTGCCTACATGGGGGCACGTTGACGCCATGTACTAAGGTGTAGTGCATGTCGATGGTGCACATGTCTTCAATCACTGTAACCCTGCTTGAACAGAGCTTGCACAGAGAATGTTGAAGAGCTGACAGTTGCTTGTCTGTTCTCTCCGGGTACTCCGGCTTTCTCCACCCGTAAAACTGTCACGGTCACGATTAGCCATTGTGCATAAGTATGTGACCTTAAGTTCCAATAAATAAATAAAATAACCCTTTACCCAACGTTATGGGCAAAACCAGACAGTGCCATTCTCAAAAATCGCCAATTAATTTTCATTATTTTTTTCATTTTTTGTCGAGCTCGTTCCTACGAGGGGTCATAATCTATGTTTTTGAGACAAAAAATGAAAAAAATTAGTTATTCAAGAATTTTTAGCTCACCTGAGCAAAGCTTTACTGATCATTTTCCGCCTGTCGTCCGTCGTTAACTTGACATTATTGACTTCTTCTCACGAACTGCTGGACCAAATTCAACAAAATTTGCTATGCATGTTCCCTATCATATGTCAATTCAAGTTTGTTCAAATCAAGGTGACCCACCCCTCGGTAGGGCCACGCCCAAAAGGTGCGCTTAACTCTTAAAAACTCTTCTCATGAAACAGCAGTAGCAGAGACTTGATATTTGGTGTGCAGCTTCCTTTTGAGGTGTAGACTTAGATTTGTTCAAGAGAAGTTCGAGGAGCTATATTTGCCTTCGTTATGGGAGGGGCAAGAATTTTTGCCCCGCCCAAAATTTCTATTTTCCAAACCAAGAGGCAGATTTGAACCAAATTTGATATGAGTGCTTATTGGGTCATAAGTACTTAATTTATGCCAAACAATTTATTCCCGTCACCCCATGGGAACTGCAGGAGCTAAAAATAGAACAAAATTCAAACGCTCATATCTCCAAAACTACACGGGACTGAGAATTCTTATTTGGTGTGAAGCTTCCTTAGGACCAACAGAATGGAATGATAAAAAAAAATTGCTATTGATTTTATCATGGGGTACTTTTTGGGGACTTTGAAAAAGTGCTGAGTCAGCATTTTTATGTGTACCCATACTATGTATGGTACACATAATGCCGGCATCTGGGGTGACCATCCATCATTCGTCCATCCTTTGTCCGTCCGTCTGTCCGTCCGTCCATCCGCCTGTCTGTCCGGCATCCGTATCCATTTTCTTTGGCATTCGATAACTTGAAAAATATTGCTTGGATTGTCAAGTTACTTTATATTTGTGTTCAGGTTACTGATGTTCCGAGCTATATAGTTTTTGGTGTAAATCTCTTATTTTGATCCCGAGATATTAACCCTTTATCCTTCAAATTGAAAATTTCTCCAATCCCTTTGGCATTCGATAACTTGAAAAATATTGCTTGGATTGTCTAGTTACTTTATATTTGTGTTCAGGTTACTGATGTGCCAAGCTGTATAGTTTTTGGTGTAAATCTGTTATTTTGATCCTGAGATATTAACCCTTTATCCTTCAAATTGAAAATTTCTCCAATCCCTTTGGCATTCGATAACTTGAAAAATATTTCTTGGATTGTCAAGTTACTTTATATTTGTGTTCAGGTTACTGATGTGCCGAGCTGTATAGTTTTTGGTGTAAATCTGATAATTTAATCCTGAAATATTGACCCTTTATCCTTCAAATTGAAAGTTCCTCCAATCCCTTTGGCATTTGATAACTTGAAAAATATTGATTGGATTGTCAAGTTACTTTATATTTGTGTTCAGGTTACTGATGTGCCGAGCTGTATAGTTTTTGGTGTAAATCGGATAATTTGATCGTGAGATATTAACCCTTTATCCTTCAAATTGAAAATTCCTCCAATCCCTTTGGCATTTGATAACTTGAAAAATATTGCTTGGATTGTCTAGTTACTTTATATTTGTGTTCAGGTTACTAATGTGCCGAGCTGTATAGTCTTTGGTGTAAATCTGATGATTTGATCCCGAGATATTAACCCTTTATCCTTCAAATTGAAAATTTCTCCAATCCCTTTGGCATTCGATAACTTTAAAAATATTGCTTAGATTGTGAAGTTACTTTATATTTGTGTTCAGGTTACTGATGTACCAAGCTGTATAGTTTTTGGTGTAAATCTGTTATTTTAATCTTGAGATATTAACCCTTTATCCTTCAAATTGAAAATTCCTCCAATCCCTTTGGCAGGAGATAACTCAAAAAATATCAATCCGATTGTCATGTTACTTTATATATTTATTCAGGTTACTGATGTGCTGTGCTGTATAGTTTTTTATATAAATCTGATAATTTGATCTGGAGATATTAACCCTTTATCCATCAAATTAGACACTCCTCCAATCTATTTCTATATGTACCCATACCTTGTACGGTGTACATAATGTCGGCATCCGTGGTGGCCCTCCGTCATACAGCTTTCTACTAGTTGCGCGTATGGGTACACATCTGACGATTTCATCGGCCTATTTTTTAACACTGGGGGTAATGGGAAAAACATTTAACACTACTTTTCTCCAAAACCACTGCTCCAAAACTTTCAAATTTCACATATAACAACATCTTTGGAAGATTGTTTCACATGTTTATTGAAATCAATTCCCTGGGTCCATATTCTTCTTCAGATCCTGCAGTCGGAATGTTTTGATATTTAGTATGTAGCATCCTTAGGAGGGTGAGATTCAAGTTTGTTCAAGCCATGTCCCTAGGTTCATATTTGGGCTCCCTGTGGGAGCCTGAATTATAACTTAGTTCAATATGAGGAATTTTTCTTTAAAAATCTTCTTCTTCAGATTCAGCAGTCGGAATGTTTTGATATTTGGCATGCAGCATCCTTAGGGGGAGATTCAAGTTTGTTAAAGACAAGTCCCTGGGTGGATATTTGGGCTCCCTGTGGGAGCCCGAATTATAACTTAGTTTAATATGAGGAATATTCTTCAAAAATCTTCTTCACATCCACCAGTCAGAATCTTTTGATATTTGGAAAACGGCATCTCACTGGAGGTGAGATTTAAGTTTGTTCAAGCCAAGTCCCTGGGTTCATATTTGGACTTCCTATGGGAGCCCAAATTATAACTTAGTTCAATATGAGGAATATTCTTTAAAAAATTTTTTTTTTTCTTAGATCCACTGGTCTGAATCTTTGGATATTTGGTATAAGCTTTTCTCAGGAGGGGCAGATGCAACTTGTTGAAATCAATTTCCTGGGTTTTATATTCACTTTACCATGTCAGGTGAGTGCCCTCAGAACCCCTGGGGCCTCTTGTTTTTTCATGTTGGGTAAAGAGTTAAATCTGATTACCGGCCCTAGTACCTATTCATTTTATTTATACCATGCTCTTAATAAATACTCTACTTTGTCACTTAAATCGGTGAAGAAACGATACTTTTTATTGCAAACACAACGGTTTGTTTTGTTTAATCTGCGCCAGTGGGCAGTACTTCTAGATGCATGTGAATGCTTGATTGACAGCTAAACACATCATCAAAGTTGATTGAATTTACCTTGCTTTTTTCAGTCAAATTATTATTGACAATTCTTCAATTTGATTTAAAATATTTAATTGTAGGTATTCTAAACTTAATAAGTCATTGCACACAGTGGATAGTACCACAAAATGTTGTATGTTTGAATGAAACATTGTGAAGTGTTAGTGTATTGAAGTTGGCAGTTCCCATTGAAAACATTTTAACTGCAGTAGTAGCTTGTCACCGGTAGTGATGTTAAAAGCTAAAATTTAACATACAGGCTTTTCACAGGTAGTATAGGTGAGCATGGTATAAAAATTGATGAGGAGAAAAATTTGTAGGTTGTTGAAATACTGTTGCAACAGATAACCAAAGAGGTAAAGAGGTAGTTGGATAATACAAAATATAAGACATGGATTGTGCCTGTGGCAAACAGCCCCTTCTCTGCCTAGTGCACACTTTGCAGAAAGAGGTGAAAATTCAAATGACAGGTGAAGCACCTTTTTGATTGTGTATTATTAGCAATACATGTCGAAGTAATTTTCATTCCAGAAATAAATTTAAGCTTAACAATGCTGGACTTTGTTGGAAAAATATAGGGATACCTTATCCAGTTTGGCAAAAATGTCCATTAGTACTATATATTGTCTATACTCATGATTTAATTTAATTAAACAGTTTTAACTCCTTGCATGCTGCTGGCGGATATTCTTGGTATTAAAATAAGTAAAATTTGAGGATATTTATCCAAATTTTCCCCTGTAAGTTGTGTAGACTTTTCAACCAATTATTTATTGTGTCAAATGTTAATGAATTTTTCATCAAATCTAGTCATGGCTGCTTGAAAGCAGCCATGACTAGATTTTATGAAAATATTTTGAAATTACTCGGCAGGTTAAGAGTTAAACTAAAACCAAATTCTAGCAGATATCAAGGAAGGTCCAGGCAAAATCTTCAATTTTGTCTCAAAAGTTCCTGGAAAGTCCTTGAATTTGTTTCCTGAAAGCTGCAAAACTATTATTATCCCTGATGGGGGTGGGGGTGAGATGGGGAAATCTCACCCAAGGTCAAAATATTGTCATCAAGTCACAAGACTTGCCGGATATCTGGACCAAATATCTTGTCCCAAGGATGAGATTTCCCCATCTCTCACCCACCTCCATTGGGGATAATTTATCTCCCCCCACCAAAACACTCTGACGTCATCAAAAGTAATTCAGGGGCACATGCAGCTATATCGAACAATTCTGTTGTCCATTTCTGAAAAAAACTGAAACAGCACACAAACTGAATATACCACAGGTATATACCACGAAATTAAATCCCAAGATGGGTTAAAGATTTGTAGCGAAATAAGCATTCCGATGACATCACGTTCTGAATTCTGAAATGTAATCGCATAACATTTCGACAGGAATTTCATGCAACTCTCTCCACTCATAATGGCGTTCAAGTGTCCTTTGGTTTTGCGGTCTGGATTTTTGTTTCTATTTTCTTCAACAAACGTTCGTCTGCTAATATTTCCAAAACGTGACACCATGTTGTTTGTTTACAGAAGAACGTGCGATGATTGAATAGTCCTGCACTCATTAAATATGCTAATAAGCTGGTCACATGGGTCATGTGAGATAGATATCTATCTCACATGACCTTCTCACATGAAACATGCATATCTTGCATAGGAAGAGTGGGGGAGAAAACCCTGTGATTGTTTACTGTGGTAAGCATTTTCTTTTTCAGTGGTAAAATATGCCCACTGACCAACATCTGTGGTGGAAATCCTCTATAGTGAATATCATAGGTTTAAACAAGTGACTAAACTTAACTTTATACTTGTGTTGTGACCATGATGTAGCTTCAAATGCTGGAAGTGACTTTAAACACTAGTAATTAAATAATTGAGTGTGACAGACAGTGTCATCACATAATATCTTGTTCATGACATAATGCTTTTTATTCTGTGTCAAACTGGACTTTGAAGTTTCAGTTATGTATCTCTCTATCCATTTGGATCATAAAAGATTTGCCTGACAAATATAAGTGAACCTTGAATATTGTCTCGGAGTGGTCATAATGATGAAAAAATAGAGAAATGGAATTTTCTAACCAGCACACTTCAAGCCCAATTAACTTCTCTAATTTAGTCCTTGAAATAGTTGGAAAGTACTTGGCAGAAGTCATTGAAAGTGCTTGTTAATGTTAAAAACATATATTAACACTGAACCTAACTGAAAGAGATTTCTTCTGAATTAGTTGTTCAACGAATGCATTATGTTAACCCCATTATCTGACGAATCAGCTGCATCCACCCACATAATTTACAAACTCTGCAGTTGAAAAAATATTTTTCAAAAAATTTCAACAAAAGCATATGTGACCCCTTCATTGAACTATGTCGATGAGCTTGTTCTAATAAGGGGGTCCCATGATATGGTTTAGCAAATTAGGCGAAATTTGGGGAAAAAAATTAATTAAAATAATAATTGTTGATATTGTGTGCATTGGGTAAAGGGTTAAAAAACCTGATGTTGAAGGGGCTGTACCCGTCCATAAAAGTGCTTAAAAGAATGGACTTCCTGTATTGCATGTCATCTCCACACCCCCGACCCATGAATTTTGATTCCCCCGCCAAATTTGTCTGGGGGCATTAAGTGTTACCCTTATACGTACGTATGTACGTACAGATGTCCCGAATATGGTTTCCGGACAATAACTTCAGTTTGAACAAAATGAAACAAAATTATATACAAAGGTTTGTAATTTCATAATACAGATTGGGAGTGATAGTGGGCTTGGGCTAATATTTTTTTTGCAGAGTTATGGCCCTTTTCTGACTTGGAACATAAAGTGGGGGCATTGATGTCCCACGGACACATTTTTCTTGTTCTTAACTCACCTGTCTGAAAGTCAGGATGAGCTGTAGTGATCACTCACTGTCCTTCGACTGGTATCTTATCACCTGTCGTCCATGAACATGGTGTTTGCACATGCCCCTCCAAAACCGCTGAACCAATTTTTGTTATATTAGAGATGTTTGCTTGTTCTGACATTGCATTTTGGGTGTTTTTTAGCTCACCAACTTTAGTTGTGTGAGCTTATGGCACGGCTCGATCAGTCAGCGTCGGCATCAGCGTACGAATCCAATAATGTTAAAGCTTCTGTTTAGGTCACTTATTCGCCCTATTTCCATATCATGGCCTTTATAATGCTGCTATAAGATGATTATTATCATTCTACCACGATTTAACCCCTCATACTCTGCATTTTAAACATTTTTCTTGACATTTTTAGTTGCGTTTAGTTTTCGGTTTAGCTCGGAATTTCATGTTTAATCTAGAGTTTAGGTCAGCTGCTGTGCTCCTTCTCTTCCCATGGCACTTATATTCATCATACATCTTCCTCAGTATCATTGTTCCATGATTAACCCCTCATACCCTGCATTTTAAACATTTTTTTTTACATTTTTAGTTGCATTCAGTTTTCTGTTTAGCTCGGAATTTCATGTTTAACTTGATGTTTAGGTCAGCTGCTGTGCTCCTTCTCTTCCCATGGCACTTATATTCATCATACATGTTCCTCAGTATCATTGTTCCATGATTAACCCCTCATACCCTGCATTTTAAACTTTTTTCTTGACATTTTTAGTTGCGTTTAGTTTTCTGTTTAGCTCAGAATTTCATGCTTAACTTAGTGTTTATGTCAGTTTCTGTGTTTTACTTTTAAGAGGTTGTGTTTAGGTAAGCTTTGTCACATATTATGAGCCTGTTTGATACAGTTCTTGTGTTTGCCAAAGTTACTATCAAAGAGGAATGTTGGTGAGCTATAGGGCGTTGGCGTCCTTCTTGTTATGGAAGGATTTCAATGTAACTTGGTGGGTTGACTTCATATAACAGGGTAGCTGCGGGTCCTTGAAAACCTGGAATGTCCTTGAATTTGAAATGCTATTTTCAAGGCCTTGAAAGTCCTTGAAAACGAGGTATATCAGTAAAAGGTCCTTGAATGTCCTTGAATTTGATCGCCAATTTATCACAAGCATAATAGCGGTCCGAAAAGGAACGAATAAATTTGTTGACAAGTCCAAACAAGTTGGTGTTATTAATATTAATTAACTCTTAGCACTCGGTCGGCTCATGTTTATTAGTACAGAGGGGAGCTTCCCTGGTCGAATTATGTTTAACAACCAATGAAAACCTTTTGATTTCCACCGGAATTGTCATGAGTTTCCATATAAAGTAACGAACGTGTTCCAATACTTTGTCCGACAGGGGGACAAAACGTCCCAGTTCGACATTGTTAGGAAAATGGTGTCATCAGTTGAAAATAATTTATCAACTTTCTATGACATTATTGAGGATTCCGATTCAGATGAGGACGGTTTTCCTGGATATTCTTTCATAAGAAATATCAATGAAGACTTGTCAGACGAATTTGAGTCGAGTGAAAGCAATTTGGAAGAAAATGTAAATGCCGGCGAATCAGCTGATCAATCAAGCACGCGTGTTCATTGTGTCGCCGCCCCACGAAGTGGGGAGCGACATATAGGGATTACTTTTGTCGTCTTGCGTCGTCCGCGTCACACTTTCTCTTATCCGCCACTCCTCTTTAACCTACGAATGGATTTTGATGAAACTTTCAGTGATTCTTTATCTCATAATGGCATTGTGCACCTCCTATTTTATTTTTTGATCCGCTGTATTTTTTCCAGAGTTATGCCCCTTTTCCACTTAGAATTCTGTCTGAAACGCCAGGCGACACACATCTTCCATGCAGACTCACATCTAAGTGTTGACAAAACATTGAATTTGGGGGATTTGTTCCACCACCCATGGTTAAAAACATTTGACAAGCCCACGGGCATTCAGTTTTCTGTGGATGGCAACGAGTGTGAGTTGGACATTTTCAGTAAATTTTTTGACAATGATTTTATTGAACTGTGCACTTCGCAAACAAATTTATATGCCATATGCCAAACAATACTTTGAAAAAAAACACAAAAATGAAACCATTCGCACTTGCCCAATCTTGGGTGGATACAGATGCGACTGAAATGAGGGCTTTCATAGCAGATGAAACAGTTGCCACAGTGATGAAAAAGTGTGCACATGTTTGCTTGACAAACAATAAGTAGTAAATTTTACCTCGGTTCACAAGTTGTGAACCAAGGTACAATTGACTACTTATTGTAAAGGGGGTATTGCCATTGGGACATTTCGGCCTTAGGACGTTTCAGCCTCGGGACGGTCCTTGAATATCCTTGAATTTTCTTCAAAAAGGTCCTTGAAAGTCCTCGAATTTTGTTTTCAATATTCTGGGGGAACCCTGTATAATGTCTAGATGAGAACATCCCCTTTTGGACGTGATTGGGCAACTGTGACAGCTACATAGGCCCGAAGCCCGAAAACCTTTAGCACAGTCTACATGTTAGGATGACTCCAAATAATGTCTAGATGAGAACGTCCCCTTTTGATCGCGATCATTCAGCCTTGATGGCTGCCCAAGCCCCAAAACCCAAAAACCTTTAGCATCATCTATAGGTCATATTTATGGAAGGATTTCATTGTAACTTGTTAGGTTGACTCCATGTAATGCCTAGATGATGACATCCTCTTTTGGTCGCGATTGGTCAACTGTGACTGCTTCAGGGGCCCGAAGCCCGAAAACCTTGAGCACAGTCTACAGGTCATATTTATGAAGGGATTTCATTGTAACTTCGTAGGATCACTCCAAATGATGTCCAGATGAGAATGTCCCCTTTTGGACACCATTAGGCAACTGTGACGGCTTCAGGGGCCTGAAGCCCGAAAAC
Source organism: Pictodentalium vernedei (assembly GCA_031216915.1). Lineage (NCBI taxonomy): Eukaryota > Metazoa > Mollusca > Scaphopoda > Dentaliida > Dentaliidae > Pictodentalium > Pictodentalium vernedei. Next base: position 265,005,528 of record CM062294.1, read on the forward strand.
CTTTAGCACAGTCTACAGGTGATATTTATGAAGGAATTTTGTTTTCAATATTCTGGGGGAACCCTGTATAATGTCTAGATGAGAACATCCCCTTTTGGACGTGATTGGGCAACTGTGACAGCTACATGGGCCCGAAGCCCGAAAACCTTTAGCACAGTCTACATGTTAGGATGACTCCAAATAATGTCTAGATGATGACATCCTCTTTTGGTTGCGATCATTCAACCATGATGGCTTCCCGAGCCCAAAGCCCGAAAACCTTTAGCACAGTCTTCAGGTCATATTTATGAAGGGATTTCATTGTAACTTGGTAGGTTGACTTCATATAATGTCTAGATGAGAACAGCCCCTTTTGGACACCATTAGGCAACTGTGACGGTTTCAGGGGCCTGAAGCCCGAAAACCTTTAGCACAGTCTACAGGTCATATTTATGAAGGAATTTCATTGTACCTTGGTAGGATGACTCCAAATAATATCTAGATGAGAAGGTCCCCTTTTGGTCGTGATCATTCAGCCTTGATGGCTGCCCGAGCCCAAAACCCCAAAACCTTTAGCACAGTCTACAGGTGATATTTATGAAGGGATTTTCATTGTAGCTTGGTAGAATGACTCTGTATGATGTCTAAATGAGAGCTTCCCCATTTGGTTGCGATCTGTCAACCGTGACGACTGCCCGAGCCCAAAACCCGAAAACAGTTAGCACAGTCTACAGGTCATTTTTATGGAAGGATTTCAATGTAACTTGCGGCTACCGCGTGGTGTCCTTGGGCAAGACACTTCATCTCCATTGCCCGCGTGGGGGCACGGTGGCGCCATGTACTAAGGCATACTGCACATCGATGGTACGCATGTCTTCAACCAATCTAACCCTGCCTGTGCTGCAGTGCGGAGTTACGATGTTGGGGAGCTGGCAGCTGCTCGGTGGTTCTCTCCAGGTACTCCGGCTTCCTCCACTCGTAAAACTGTCACGGTCATGATTAGCCATTGTGCATAAATATGTGACCTTGAACAACAATAAATAATAATAATAATTCAATGTAACTTGGTAGGTTGACTTCATATAATGTCTAAATGAGAACATCCCCTTTTGGACGTGATTGGGCAACTGTGATGGCTACATGGGCCCAAAGCCCGAAAACCTTTAGCACAGTCTACAGGTCATATTTATGAAGGGATTTCATTGTAACTTGTTAGGATGACTCCAAATAATGTCTAGATGAGAACAGCTCCTTTTGGTCGTGATCATTCAGCCTTGATGGCTGTCCAAGCCCAAAACCCAAAAAATTTAGCATCGTCTATAGGTCGTATTTATGGAAGGATTTCATTGTAACTTGTTAGTGTTGACTCCATGTAATGCCTAGATGATGACATCCTCTTTTGGTCGTGATTGGTCAACTGTGATGGCTACAGGGGCCCGAAGCCCGAAAACCTTGATCACAGTCTACAGGTCATATTTGTGAAGGGATTTCATTGTAACTCCAAATGATACCCAGATGAGAATGTCCCCTTTTGGTTGCGATCATTCAACCATGATGGCTGCCCAAGCCCAAAACCCAAAAACCTTTAGCATCGTCTATAGGTCGTATTTATGGAAGACCTTTAGCACAGTCTACTGGTCATATTTATGAAGGGATTTCATTGTAACTTGGTAGGTTGACGTTATATAATGTCTAGATGAGAACGTCCCCTTTTGGATGCAATTGGGCATCTGTGATGGCTACAGGGGCCCGAAGCCCGAAAACCTTTAGCACGGTCTGCAAGTCATATTTATGAAGGGATTTCATTGTAACTTGATAGGATTACTCCAGATAATGTCTAGATGAGAACATCCCCTTTTGGTCGCGATCATTCAGCCTTGATGGCTGCCCAAGCCCAAAACCCAAAAACCTTTAGCATCGTCTATAGGTCGTATTTATGGAAGGATTTCATTGTAACTTGTTAGGTTGACTCCATATAATGCCTAGATGATGACATCCTCTTTTGGTCGTGATTGGTCAACTGTGACGTCTTCAGGGGCCCGAAGCCCGAAAACCTTGAGCACAGTCTACAGGTCATATATATGAAGGGATTTCATTGTAACTTCGTAGGATCACTCCAGATTATGCCCAGATGACAACGCCCCCTTTTGGTCGCGATCTTTCAACCATGATGGCTTCCCGAGCCCAAAACCTGAAAAACTTTAGTACAGACTACAGGTCGTATTTGTGAAGGGATTTCTTTGTAACTTAGTAGAATGACTCAGTATAATGCCGAGATGAGGACATCCCCTTTTAGTTGCAATCGGTCTACGGTCATGGCTTCACAGGCCTGAAGCCCGAAAGCCTTTAGCACAGTCTACAGGCCATATTTATGAAGGGATTTCAATGTAACTTGATAGGATGACTCATTTTGGAATAATGTCACTGTAACTTGGTAACTTTCGTCGACATACGTTAACTGTGAGGGCCACATACATTAACTGTGAGGTCATATTAACCAGGGTTTCCGCTAGGGGAAAATTTGGGGGTCCGGTAGTTTAAAGAAAGTGAAACTCAGATGCCGAAGGCGTCTGCCACACATTCCAAAGGCACATGCGTATAGAGGGGAGTCTGGGGGGTCTCCCCCCCCCCCCCCCCCCCCCCATGAAAATTTTGATTTTTAGGTGCTCTCTGGGGGCATTCTGGTCGCTAAAATGCTGAATAATTGAAGTGGAAAATATGTATTTTTTCCTCCTACAATTCTCTAAATTCCCACGGGACATACAATACTACATCTGGTTGGAGGTTTCATAAAAATACAAACCCAAAATAACACAAAATTCAGGAATCCTGACAGCGTCTGCGACGCTTGACCTCCATTTTTTTTTATACAACCCGATACGCGCCAACATAAGTAATTGGAAATGCAAAGAGAACGAAATAGTTGAAATGAACCATGATGCGGACGTGTGATGTCATGCACGTGCAATTACATCATTTATCGCTCGAAATAAAAGCCAATGATTTCGGACCAAACACAACAATTTGAGTCCGAAATTTTATAGGCGACGTTTAGGATTTGAACTTTGTTTCCCCCTCCCTCTCGTCTGGGGGTTATAAAGTATCAAGTTGTCGCCAGTAATAGTAGGCATAGTATACAACATAATTATGCCTATATTACGTGGAAACAAAGGATCCTGAGTGTCGTTACGATACAGCATTGTACTCGACATTTTAACCACCAGCTTTTCTGACTGATCATAGTATGTTCGGCGGGGGGAATGGGTCTGATCGACGGACCCGCAGCCAGTCTAGCGGAAACCCTGTATTAACCCACCCCTCAGCTCTTTAGTGCAGTGTACACCTCATATTATTTATATTAAAAACATAGCATACAGGGAACAGAAATTGACATATTCCCAATTATCACAATTCTTGTCTTATTTCATAATCCTTTCATAAACATTGAACATTATCCTTTTCATCAAACACAACAATAGACAAGTTAAGCTACAGTGTCATTGACACTTTCATTCTATATATACTTGCGTTGCAGCCATGTTATATTTGCTGAAAGTTACCATAAGCACCAAAAAATAAATCATGCTGCAACAGAAGCATTCTAAGATGTTGATAGTGTTATCACTTTACATTAGAATTGCACAAAATATAAACATTGCCACTAATTTTAATGAACTTTTTTTTTATTTTTCAGACATAGTCCATTTAGGCAACATAAAACCAAAGATAAACATGAAATAGATAGAATGACAATGACAATGGTAGGGCTTCACTTATTCTTTTATTGTTGAATTTTTTACTGAAAGGGAAAGGAAGTATGTTGATAAAAATTTAAAATAGCACAAAAACAGCATTACAGAATGACTTGGAAGTGATTCCCCTGAATTATTTGAATATTTTACTGATGCATAAATTTTGTGAATCCAGTGCATAAAACGCACATAAGATTTGCTGAATTACCGAGTACACTGAATGATGTTTGAATCAAAAGTGATTCAGAGACATTTGTTGCATGTTCCCATCCCAGGGGAGTGTGGTGGCTCAGTTGTAGACTGTTGGACTTCTATGCTAGAGGTCCCGAGTTCGATCCCCGTCTGGGACGACCCGCGTTGTGTCCTGGCAAGGCACTTTATCCCAGTTGCCTATATTTGGGCATGATGATGCGGTGTACTAAGGCGTACTGCACGCCGATGGTGCACATGTCTTCAACTGCTGTAACCCACCTTGAGCAGAGCTACAAGAGAGTTAGAATGTTGAGGATCTGACAGTTGCTTGTCGATGCTCGGTGGTTCTCTCCGGGTACTCTGGCTTCCTCCACCCATAAAACTGTCATGGTCAAGATTAGCCATTGTGCATAAGTATGTGACCGTAAACAACAATAAATAAATGTGTTCCCGTCCCATTTGCAACTTTGCATTGAAGAAATTTGAGGCCCACAGATGGTTTCCTTTCACAGACACTATCCTGTGGTGCATAAACATTTGTTTTTATATGTACAGTGGAACCCTGTTAATTGAATAGCCACTTTGCCAATGGAAATTAATCAATTAACAGGAGTCAGGAGTATTCATTTAATAGGGATTGTGTCACTTGCCTGTCTTCTAGAGATAAACTTACCATTTATTCTATTATATCTTGTTTGACAGAGCTCCATGAGCTCTGTCAAACAAGACAGGGTTCATACAGCTCTTGGAAAAACCCTTGAAAATGAGTTTTTTCTTGAAAAACCCTGGAATTTGAAATTAGCCCTTGAGAAACCCTTGAACTTTCAGAAATCTCTTGAAAAACCCTTGAATACAAGCTATTTCCTGGGCATTGTAAATATATGTGTACTCGCCTTTTACTTGTTTGTTGCGCTCGTGTCGCTCAGTTAAAAAAACATAAAAAAAGTATGGAACGTTTTACCAAGATTACTGTAACACAGATCACACTTTGGGTACCAGTACTTCCTGACTTCCAAAGTCAGCTCTGTGTCAAATGAATCTTAGATTTTTAGAGCTCATACAACAAGCTGAATAGTATATGTAGCCCTTGAAAAAAAAGAAGAAGCCCTTGTAAAACCCTTGAAAAACCCTTGAACTTTGTGAGCAAATTTTTGTATGAACCCTGCAAGATATAATAGATTAAATGCCTGTATTGGATGTACTGAGGCCCAATAGGTCTATAAACAAAGAAAAACTATGGAGAGTCAGGGTTATTTCTTGACAGGTTGCAAGATTTTTTATTCAATTAACAGGAGTTTACTCTTCAACCATTATTCAATTAACAGGTCAAATTTGCACTGGGGGTATGGTAAATGGTTTTGTGTTGGAAAATTATATTCAGTTGACAGGGTTATTCAGTTAAGAGATATCCAATTAAGTGGGCTCCACTGTACTATGAGATAGTTTCTGCGAATACTGCTAAAAAAACAGACTGTTTCGATATCATATTCAATGAAATAATGGATGTAGATAACCATTATTATCCAGTTCGCTGGTTACAAGAATGAACAGCTATTGAACACTATAGATTAACACATTCCATTTCAACTTCTACTTTTTACTTACGGCCATCTTTTGCATAATGGAAGTGTTTCACTCATTTCAAATCAAAAAATAAAATGAAATGCCACTCTTATTGTAGGATTTTCAGAAGTCTTCCCCAACAATTGTTGAACCTTTCTGGCAGTTGTTTCTAATTAACTCTATAGGCAGCTAAAAAGTCTTCCAGAGAACTGATGTACAATACAATTCTGGCAGCAGTTGCTAATTGGTTCTTAGCTACCTTCATTGGCAGCGAAGAATGCTTCCAATCAATTGCTGCTATTCATCCACATTGGTTTCCAATAAAGTCTTTCAGACAGTTGGCAAATGTCCATGGCAAACGTATCTCAATGTACATTGTCGTCTCAGAAAACCTGTCAAGTCCCTGCATTGAAAAATGGGTTTTCAAGGCTTTGAAAGGACTTGAAAGTCCTTTAATTTGAAGGTTGCGTCAAAAGTTTTTAGCTTGTACAAGGCTATGAAATTAGAGCATATTTATTAAACATTAAAAGGTATCAAAACTTAGCAGTTATTTTAATCTTATGCTGTCTGCCTGAAAAGGCAGAGAAAAAGAATTGCTCAGACAGTTGACTAAAAACAATTGCTCAGATTATATGACTTTTTTGATTCATTATTAGTCAAATGGCCAAACAGGGAGCATGGTGGCTCAGTGGTTATGGCATTGAACTTCAAACCAAGAGGTCCACGGTTCGAAACCAAACCAGGGGTAATTGTGTTGCATCCTTGGGCAAGGCACTTAATCCCGATTGCCCACGTGTGGCTATGTTAGCACTGGTTGTTGGTGTGTTGTTGCTGCAGGAAGTAGCACAATACTAAACAGCATTTATCCCCCTGCTAATTAAAATCTTAATCTGTGTGAATATGTTAAGTTAATGAAGTCATCCTTGATTAACCTTTAAAAATGTGGAGATTTTTTATACATATATGCTCCACTTTGGTAGTTATACCCCCACTTTCGAAGAAAATGTGGGTATACTGGATTATATCTGTCCGTCCGTCCATCTGTGCGTCCGAGAATATTCATAACTTAAGTAAATTATTTTATTTTTTATAATATTTGTTGGTCATAGGTATGCCCACACTAGTTATTTTTTTTTTTTTTAATTACTTGTTCACTTAGAAATTGTGTCCGTCCAAGCCAAATTTTATCTGTTCAGCCTGTATCTCGGATATCGAATGTTCTATTGCAATGAAATTTGTCATGAACACTGCTTATGGTATAGGCTTTAAAAAAAGGATTCAACGATATTTCTCACATTCTCCTTTTTAGAGTTATCTCTCTTTTTTTGACTTAGAAATTGTAGGAAATAGACATTATTTGTCTGTTCAGCCTGTATCTCAGGTATAGGTTATTAGATTTCAGTGAAATATGGCATGCAGTTTGCCTATGACAAAGGCTTCTGCCTCATTGCATACAACTTCCAAACACCAAACAATTTATCATACCCTTTGACTTAGAAATTGTTGGAAACTTTCGAAGAAAATGAGAGGGGGGTGGGAGATACTGGATTGGGGTTATTGGATTTCAGTGAAATATGGTATGCAATTTGCCTATGACAAAGGCTTCTGCCTCATCGCATAAAACTTACAAACATCAAACAATTTACCATACCTTTTGACTTAGAAATTGTTGGAAATTGTTGAAAACTTTCGAAGAAAATGGAAGGGGATGGGGGGGGGGGGGGGGGGTTGGTGGGTATACTGGTTTGCATCTGTGCATCCGTCCGTCAGTCCGTACAATAATATTTCTAAATAATATTTGTTAGTCATAGGTATGCCCACACTAGGCAGTACACCACATGAGGGTATGCACCGGACGAAAGTCCAGCTCTTGTTACATCCTGTATTGGTTTTAACCCTCTACCCAACATAACGCCCAAAACCATCCAGCCATATTCACAAAATTCACCATTCAGTTTTTATTACTTTTTCATTTTTTGTCACAAAAACATAGTTTATGACCCCTCATTGGAATGACCTCAGTGAGCTCGTTCCAATGAGGGGTCATAAACTATGTTTTTAATGCAAAAAATAAAAAAATTAGTGCTTGAAGAATTTTATTTGCAAGTGTCGTCTGCCTTTCGTGTTAGGTAAAGGGTTAAAGTTTACAAAAAGTCTGCAGGTTGAAACACTTGTGTTGTGTTGCAGTTAAAAGTTATCAGAGTCAGAATTATGCCATCAAAAGTTATCAAAGTCAGAATTATGCTGCCAGGGTAGGGGTTAAATGAAGGTGAAATTAAGTGTTATGCGGCTGTTGCATGGTTTAATATTCATGTGAACAATGACAATTAATCAATATCATCTACATTGTTCACCTGATTTCTGTAGTTGAATAGGTTGCTGCTGAAATATTGCTGCCCACTTCCATTTTCACTAGCTGCTATTCTACTAAATTAAAAACAAAATGAGTGCTCAGGTTAAGTTAGAATTCTCTCGTACAGTATTTCTTTTTAAGTTACTATCATTTGTTTCATTGTAGAATGTAGAATTACCAGACTCGATGTCCGCAGAAATGAAAAGTTTATTAGAAGGTTTATTAAAAAGAGATGTAGAAGATCGGTTAGGTTGCCGGGGAAGAGGGTATGTTAGAAGCTTATTACAGCTCTGTTTCTTTTACAGCTCTGTCTCATTGACTTATATTTCATTTCAAGACACATCTTATAAAATTTATTTTTCTCTTTTATCCACAGCCACATAGGGGGGGGGGGGGGGAGGGGATATAGGAATGGGTGGTTCCTTCCATCCTTCCTCATTTCCTTTCATCACACTTTCAAAGAAAGCCATTTTACAAATTGAATATACACCATTTCTGTGATAAAACCATGAATGGAATTATGAACCAGCTGTGTTCAAGTATTTTTTGTGAGCTATTTCCCCTGGCCTTAGAATTTCTTGTCACCACATTACCATTCCTTCTCATCACATTAAATGAAAACCATTACAGATATTTTTTTTCCAAATTTAATATAGAGCTTTTTGGTGATAATACCATTGAAAGCTGTGTCCAAGTATCTTTTGGAGGGGTATTGCTCTTGTTGGGGTTTGGTCATCCCACAGTGTTGCATGTGTCTTTTTCTGTAACATGATTTGTATTCTTCCATAGTATATCTATATATGAATTTGTCAAACCTGCAGCAATACTCGGAAGTTGACTCCATTCTGAGTGGCTTTCATTTTTGACTACTCTCAGTTCCTTTGGAGTGCCATACCAAAATATGACTGAGATATAATACCGAGATGTTAAAATTGCATGCCATTTCGATAATTATACCCCCCGCAAACAAAGTTTGGAGGGGGTATGTTGGAATCACCCTGTCCGTCCGTCCGTCCGCCCGTCGGTCCGTCTGTCCATCCTTATAAGCGCAACTACTCCTAAACCATTTGAAGAATTTTCATGAAACTTTACACAACGGAAGAACTCCATATGAAGATGTGCATGAGGCAATATAATTCCGTTCTGACATTTCCAAGTGGAGATAATCTAACTTATACATTCGGGGGGGGGGGGGGGATCACTTTGTGAGCCTGCTCACAGTACCTCTAGTTCATACGGTTGGAGTCTAATTGTGTTTTATACTGAAATTCACTCTTTCAACATGATGCCCCCATATCATTTTCTTATTTTTATAAAAAATACTGACTTGCATCTTCATTGGGTGGCAATGAGTGAGGACAGCTATGCTCTTCCCATTACAGTTTATTATCAACTTTAGTACATTTTATTTATCCAAGAACTCCCCCTGGTAACAGGCAAGTTCATATGTATTGCCTATTTCCAAGAGTCGGGATTGTTTTTATACCAGAACTCCCACTGGAAACTGATGGTGAATTTGTGTGCGTTGATTAATAACTTCATGTTTTGAAAGTGTATCTTTCTTGGGTGGTAACAAGTGAAGATAAATCCTTGCAGCTGTTGGTTTTATTTAAGAACTCCCACTGGTAAAAGAGATGAATTCATGTGCAGTGCGCTTTTTTGCGATAAGAGCCTGAAACGTGTGTATATCAGAACTCCCATTACTCTCTGGTAACAGATTGTGAGTTTGCTCGCTTGAGTGGTTGAGTGCTAGAAGCCACTATCAGGGCTCTACTGAAAAGTGCTGAAAGCCACCATAGTGGCTTTACACAGTTTGCACTAATTTGTTGTTTGCTCAGCACTGGAAGAAAACTGTTAATACAAAATTGTTTTGTTACATTTTACTGGAGAGTGCCAGTTGGCACTCTCCAGTAAATTGCAACAAAACAATTATTTATGAGCAACACCTTGCTAAAATGAGGTTCCTTTTGTAGTAGAGTGATAGAAATTTTTTGAAATCTTTGAAAAAAAGACACTCATTACAAATGAATATTGAAAAGTAATTTAGCATTCTATCAGTTAACAGAATTTTAGCTTGATCCCCAGCTGAAGTCCCCTGCTCCCTCCTCCAGGCTGCAACACCTGGATGACTTCTAATACAAAACCACCTCTAATCCTACTCGTCCCATGACTCTGTGTAAACCCATCAACTAGACTCGGGAAGGATACCACACAGCAATCAAATTTTTCTATGAGCTGCAACAAACCCCTCCCCTCATCTCTCTCTCTTCACCATCACTCCCACTTTAAGCAAGCAACAACTGTACCGCCACCCCACATAATGCCCAGCACTACTATCCTCAAGTGGACATGGACAGCCATACCAAAGATGAACTAAAGAGTCTGGCTTGTTTATATATCAGACCTCCCACTGGTAACTGATGGTGAGTTCATGCACTTTGATTAATGAATTCACATTTTGATAGTACAGTAGAACCTGTCTTGAGAGACCGCACTTTGGCCCACACAAAAGTGGTCTCTCAAGACAGGTGGTCTCTCATAACAGGTTTCAGGTTTTCTCAAGTCAGTGAATAGCCAACCACAAAATTCAGAAATGGAGAAGAATGGATTTTTATACCCCCGCTTCGAAGAAGTGGGGGCTATATAGGAATCGCCCTGTACGTCCGTCCGTACGTCTTTCCGGACATGAAATTCTTGTGTGCGCAACTCCTCCTACATTTATCAATCAATTTGGACAAAACTTTTCAGACATCATCACTACTAAGTGAACATGCGCATATTCCAAGATTTTTGATCTGCGACAATTTTAAACAGGTTATCTCCCTTTGACTTAGATTTATTGTGTCTTTCCATCCGAACAAATTCTTGTGTGCGCAACTCCTCCTACATTAATGAACCGATTTTGATGAAACCTTTCAAACATCATCTCTACTGAGTGAACATGTGCATATTCCAAACTTTTTAATCTGCGACAATTTTAACCAGGTTATCTCTCTTGAACTTTGATTTAATATGGGTTTCTACATGAAATTCTTGTGTGTGCAACTCCTCCTACATTTATCAATCAATTTGGACAAAACTTTTCAGACATCATCACTACTAAGTGAACATGCGCATATTCCAAGATTTTTGATCTGCGACAATTTTAACTAGGTTATCTCCCTTTGACTTAGATTTATTATGTCTTTCCGTTCGAACAAATTCTTGTGTGCGCAACTCCTCCTACATTAATGAACCAATTTTGATGAAACCTTTCAAACATCATCTCTACTAAGTGAACATGTGCATATTCCAAACTTTTTGATCTGCGACAATTTTAACCAGGTCATCTCTCTTGAACTTTGATTCCTTTGACTTAGATTTATTGTGTCTTTCCATCCGAACAAATTCTTGTGTGCGCAACTCCTCCTACATTAATGAACCGATTTTGATGAAACCTTTCAAACATCATCTCTACTGAGTGAACATGTGCATATTCCAAACTTTTTAATCTGCGACAATTTTAACCAGGTTATCTCTCTTGAACTTTGATTTAATATGGGTTTCTACATGAAATTCTTGTGTGTGCAACTCCTCCTACATTTATCAATCAATTTGGACAAAACTTTTCAGACATCATCACTACTAAGTGAACATGCGCATATTCCAAGATTTTTGATCTGCGACAATTTTAACTAGGTTATCTCCCTTTGACTTAGATTTATTATGTCTTTCTGTTCGAACAAATTCTTGTGTGCGCAACTCCTCCTACATTAATGAACCGATTTTGATGAAACCTTTCAAACATCATCTCTACTTAGTGAACATGTGCATATTCCAAACTTTTTGATCTGCGACAATTTTAACCAGGTTATCTCTCTTGAACTTTGATTTAATATGGGTTTCTGCATGAAATTCTTGTGTGCGCAACTCCTCCTACATTTATCAATCAATTTGGACGAAAGTTTACAGACATCATCACTACTAAGTGAACATGCGCATATTCTAAAAATTTTGAGCTGTGGCAATTTTAACTAGGTTATCTCCCTTTAACTTAGATTTATTATGGGTTTCTACATGAAATTCTTGTGCGTGCAACTCCTCCTACATTTATCAATCAATTTGGACAAAACTTTTCAGACATCATCACTACTAAGTGAACATGCGCATATTCCAAGATTTTTGATTTGCGACAATTTTAACCAGGTTATCTCCCTTTGACTTAGATTTATTATGTCTTTCCGTTCGAACAAATTCTTGTGTGCACAACTCCTCCTACATTAATGAACCGATTTTGATGAAACCTTTCAAACATCATCTCTACTAAGTGAACATGTGCATATTCCAAACTTTTTGATCTGCGACAATTTTAACCAGGTTATCTCTCTTGAACTTTGATTTAATATGGGTTTCTGCATGAAATTCTTGTGTGCGCAACTCCTCCTACATTTATCAATCAATTTGGACAAAAGTTTACAGACATCATCACTACTAAGTGAACATGCGCATATTCCAAAATTTTTGAGCTGTGGCTATTTTAACTAGGTTATCTCCCTTTAACTTAGATTTATTATGGGTTTCTACATGAAATTCTTGTGCGTGCAGCTCCTCCTACATTTATCAATCAATTTTGACGAAACCTTTCAAACATTATCACAACTAAGTGAACATACGCATATTCCCAAATTTTTGATCTGCGACAATTTTAACCAGGTTATCTCCCTTTAACTTGGATTTATTATGGGTTTTCAAATGAAATTCTTGTGTGCGCAACTCCTCCTACATTTATCAATCAATTTGGACGAAAGTTTACAGACATCATCACTACTAAGTGAACATGCGCATATTCCAAAATTTTTGAGCTGTGGCTATTTTAACTAGGTTATCTCCCTTTAACTTAGATTTATTATGGGTTTCTACATGAAATTCTTGTGCGTGCAGCTCCTCCTACATTTATCAATCAATTTTGACGAAACCTTTCAAACATTATCACAACTAAGTGAACATACGCATATTCCCAAATTTTTGATCTGCGACAATTTTAACCAGGTTATCTCTCTTGAACTTTGATTTAATATGGGTTTCTACATGAAATTCTTGTGTGTGCAACTCCTCCTACATTTATCAATCAATTTGGACAAAACTTTTCAGACATCATCACTACTAAGTGAACATGCGCATATTCCAAGATTTTTGATCTGCGACAATTTTAACTAGGTTATCTCCCTTTGACTTAGATTTATTATGTCTTTCTGTTCGAACAAATTCTTGTGTGCGCAACTCCTCCTACATTAATGAACCGATTTTGATGAAACCTTTCAAACATCATCTCTACTTAGTGAACATGTGCATATTCCAAACTTTTTGATCTGCGACAATTTTAACCAGGTTATCTCTCTTGAACTTTGATTTAATATGGGTTTCTGCATGAAATTCTTGTGTGCGCAACTCCTCCTACATTTATCAATCAATTTGGACGAAAGTTTACAGACATCATCACTACTAAGTGAACATGCGCATATTCTAAAAATTTTGAGCTGTGGCAATTTTAACTAGGTTATCTCCCTTTAACTTAGATTTATTATGGGTTTCTACATGAAATTCTTGTGCGTGCAACTCCTCCTACATTTATCAATCAATTTGGACAAAACTTTTCAGACATCATCACTACTAAGTGAACATGCGCATATTCCAAGATTTTTGATTTGCGACAATTTTAACCAGGTTATCTCCCTTTGACTTAGATTTATTATGTC